>JAZKJV010011798.1:0-69490 GCA_037367405.1 Ottelia alismoides | reverse complement strand
TATCCTGAACTCAGGAGAACATTAATCGAGGCTGTAGCCAATGAATGCTGATTTGGCGGTGATGAGAAACATGAGGTACTCAATTAAATATATTTATTACGATATGGATTATGTGCATTTATGTGATGTTCTGATTACTCCGGAAGATTATGAAGCGGTAATAAATAATGGTCAAGTACTTGATTCTACTGGCGTTGAACCATTAGACAATAACTGATATTGCCGAGGCCCTATCTGATATCACCCCGATTTTATAAACTTGATGCTTACTAATTGAAAAAAGTTGTTTAACGATATGGTCATGCGTTGGATTATCGTGAATAATAATCCCCCATTTGTTTGTGGGTCGGCTAACAATGCAAACGACAATAATGCATCAACGCCTTCGTCAATTGTAACAGCATCATTTATGTTATTCCAATTTCTATAAGTGGCATCAGGTAGTACACCTTGGGCTGCTAATTGTTTAATTTCTGATAATACGGGGATTGCGCTTAATGAAATTTTTGCACCAACATTAGACGCCTTGCACACCTCTAATAAATGTCCTCCCAACCCATAACCGGTAATATCAGTCATGGCATTTATTTCAATTTGTTTTCCAAGAACAGCACCAATCTTATTTAGGCTTGTTATTTCGTCATAAAACGCATGTAAGTGTTCAAGTTGCAAACCTTTTTTAATAGCAGCACCAATAATTCCAAAGCCAATCGGTTTAGTTATATAAATAAAATCTCCGGCTACAGCCGAACTGTTTAACTTTATTTCCTGCTTTTTAGCAAGGCCATTTACCGACAAACCGAAGAATGGTTCCGGAGCATCAATGGTGTGTCCGCCAGATATTACAACACCTGCTTGATGGCATGTTTCTTTGGCGCCTGCCATTACAGTTGCTGCAACCTCAACGGGAATTTTATCAATTGGCCAACCCATTATTGCAATGGCTGTAATCGGATTTCCGCCCATAGCATAAACGTCACTTAAGGCATTTGCCGAAGCAATTTTACCAAACAGAAAAGGGTCATCAACAACCGGGGGTAAAAAAATCAGCAGTAACAATCAGACATTGTTCATCAGCAAGCAAATAAACTGAAGCATCATCATTGTTTTGGTTGCCAATCAATAAATTATCCAAGCCCGAAGTTCGCGAATCGTGAAGTAATTTTTGTAATACGGCAGGTTCAATTTTACACCCACATCCCGAACCTTTAGCATATTGTGTAAGCTTTATCATGTTGAATATTAATGATGAAAAAAGTGTATAAGTTGATTAGCATTATCAGCGGCATTTATTGTTTGGCAATGAATTAAAGTAGCCTTTCTTCCACTTTTTACCATTGCCTCTTGATATAATCGGTCGTAATAACTAAGCAATTGTGCAAAGCAGGAGCGAATATCTTTTTCCGCTAGATAGGATAAAACTTCTTTGGTAACTGCTCGCCAAGTTTTTTTTGAATCCTCAAAACAGCGTTTTCCAGAACATCAGTTGAATAATGCCCATAACCGTTGATAATGTGATTGAGGCGCTGATCGAATGGAATTATTAAAGCAATAAGCGGTGACTTTAACATGGTTCCGTAAAAGCTTTTGGTAATATCAATATCACCAATACGCTGACTTTCATTTTCAATCCAAATGGTTTGTTTTTGAACCCACTCACCATTCTCATTCAAGTGTAGATAAGCTAATAGCTCATGTACAAGGTTGTTTTCAAATTGCTCTTGACTCGGCTGCTTACGTTGTTCAAGATTACCGAATGCCGAACCCTTGTGCTGCGCCAGTTGTTCGAGATTAATTGCCGCAATAGCTCTTTTTTGCAAGTTAACCAACACTTCTGTTTTACCCGAACCGGTAAAGCCTCCAATAACGTTTAATTTATACGGAAAATTTAACATATCGAGTACAAAATGGCGATAAGCCTTATAACCCCCTGTTAATACTTTTACATCATACCCATAAAAAGATAATAACCATGCCATAGCTTGGCTTCTCATACCACCTCGCCAACAATGAACCAAAACAGTATTGGTTGATGTATCAGTAATGGCCTCTACCGCTTCTACAAAAGCCGTTAGTTTTGCCCCATAATACATTAAACCAGTTTTTATTGCATCTTTTCTGCTTACTCTTTTATATAAAGTCCCAATTTCTGCTCGCTCCTCATCATTAAAAATGGGAAGACTTGTAGCACCCGGAACATGGGCATGGTTGTACTCTTTCGGACTTCTAACATCAACAATAGGATGTGATTTAGCTAAAGCCAAAAATTCATATACGCCTATATTTTCAATCGCCATTTAATTTTATAAGTAAATATGCAATATACAATACCGCAAAACTTTAATTAGTAGATAAGGTTTTACTAACATGAGTAATTTTAAAACGCTTACAATTTTGTGTTTGTTTCTTTTGTTTTCAAGCTGTTCTGCTATATTAAATAAAATGGTTGGATTAAAGTCAACAAAGGTGTTAAATGATGAAGAAATAATTAAGGCCGCAAAAGAGTTTAATATACCTGAAAAGCACTTATATTATGTTGATACAGCCTATGCTTATGCTGTAAAAAGAATAATTAAGGATACGCTGCAGCCAACCTTAAACAACCACCTTCAGCCTTTACAAGCACTTTATTTTATTCAATCCGATTATCCTGTTTCTTATCAAATTAATTGTTACGCCGGAGGTTTACCCAAATTAGACTGGAACCGCGATGGAATAATGGAAGCCTTCCCCCCAAAATTACAAGCTCCTCTTGACCAAGCAATATCCGGTAGTTTTTTGCTTTCATTATTGAAGCCCGTTAAAGGCGCAACATATCCAACCAATGTTAATAGTAGAAACATGGTGGTTGTTTTTTGGACAAGGTTTATGAACAAGCATACGTCGTTGTTCATTCAAACCATTCAACAGAATCTTTCACGCGCCAACAATCCTGTTGAGGTTATTTATATTAATGCAGATAACTTATATGCTTTAGTTAATTAACTGATAAGGGCAAAGTAGTGGTTTCCGAATTGTTTTTAATGTGATTGAGCACCCTGTGGTGTATTTTATGAATGATAATGTACTCCATAGTTTCCAATAAACAACGGGCCTAATGCGGTGATAATACCATGTTGTTCCCTCTAATAATGTTTTACCACCTGATAGTTGTGTTAGTTTAAACGACACCTCGTTGTTTTTGCTGTAAATTATTGCCGACCCTAATCCCATAAACAAAGGGATAATCACAAACAGTGCTATACTATTATTGCCAAAATAGTAAATGCTGATTAGGGTTAGTATCAAAGAAAGAATAGTAGGTACTAATACAGCAATGAGTTTTCGGTTTGAATGAAAAAACGAAAAAGAAAAATTCTTCGTGTTGCATTAAAACTGAGCACAAATGTAAAGTTTAAAGTTGTCAAATTAGATATAAGCCTCATGGTTGATAATGCTTTGTCAGGCTTCAAGAATATATCAGTGTTAATGTTTGTTCCTGCCTGCCAACTCAATACTTTTGTGCAACCTTTATTTGCACATAAATAACAAAATGGATTATGCTTATGGCCCTCAGGCTGAGATAAAATTTTATGTTCTATAATTAAATTTTTATAATCGAAAATTCCTTTTAAAAACACCGTATACAACACCGTAAACGCTTTTTTGGTGCAAATAAAAAGGGCGGCCCAAATGTTGAGCCGCCCTTAGAAGTATGGAAGAATGGTTTACTGTTTAATAAATTTTTTAATATGTATTCCGGTTTCGTCTTCTAATTTAATAAAGTACATACCGGGTGAAAGCGAGCTAACATCTATTCGTTCGTTTCTTTGCGTTGATGTGAATAACAAACAGGTTTTTCCTTGTCCATCAGTAATTGAAATTTTTCGATTTGATATATTGGTGAAAACGAGTTCAACCCAACTGTTTGCAGGATTAGGATACATCAAAAACCAAGCATCACTACTTATTTCGGGCAACCCAACAGGTTCACTTATGGTAAATACTATGGTGTCTTTACAGTTATTTGCGTCTGTGAGTTTTATGGTATAAGTATCAGGACAAACATCTGAGTACACTCTAACTGAATCATTAATTACAGCATTTACGCCAACCGGGTTTGCCGGCCATGATATATTTAACGTAATTGGCAAAGCAACATTGCTCGCATGAACACGAATCTGCTTACACCTAACCGAATCAGCGGTTAAATTAGTAAACGACAACCCAACGTTACAACTAACAATATTTACAGGATAACATACAGATGTATCTGTACAATTATTTTTAGGATAACGACTTTAAATGTTCCTGAACTTATTGGTGTATAGCTCGCCATTGTTGCTCCGGGAATAATTAGATTAGTCGCACAATTTATCCATTGATAAGACGCTCCTGATTCATTTGACGTTAATGTGTTATCAGTTTTTGTTACACCCACATTAATTGTATTAATGGTTAAATTTAAGGTGATGATACTATCACAGTTGGAAACGTTAGTTAATGTATCGTAATATACCCCACTTTGTGTTAATGTTAACCCTTTAAACAGATAACTTTTGCAAGCCACTATATTTTGTGTTGAACCATTTTTGTTTAGTGCTAAATTTAATACTAATATGCTATCGCAGCCTGCCGCACTTGCACCAATTAATGTGTCGCGATATAAGCCCGATTGGCTGTATGTTTTACCATTAAGCACATATTGGTTACAAGTGGTAATGTTAATAGTGTTTACAACAGGGCCACCACTATTAATGGTCAGGTTTAAAATAATCACGCTATCACATCCTGCACTGTTTAAAATGGTGTCTTTGTATACCCCACTTTGTGTGTAGGTTTTGCCAAATAAGGTTAAAGTACCGCAACCTGAACGTGATAATATAGAAGAGGTGGGTTGGCCAACGGTTACTGTTAACCTAACGGTACTGTCGCAATTTCCAACCACACCGGCAAAGTTTTGTAAATAAGTTCCCGCAGATGTAATGTTTAATGATCCGAATGATAATGCACTGCCCGAACATATAGAGGTTGTTGTGTTAAAGGTATCCGTTGGCGTAACATTAAGTACCGGCGAAACCGAAGGACAAACACTTCCTGTTGTAATATATTCAGCGGTAAATGTTCCACAGCGGAATGGATTGGTATAATTGATATTTCCATTTAGTGTGTTAGTGAAAACCAATGTCCCGTTTCTAAACAGTCGTACTTGATTGAATGAAGACGAAACAGACACTACCTTGGTTGTAGCATTATAGTTTAAAGTTGGACCAGCCGCTGTAGTTCCTTGTACTTTAGGATAAAAGTTGTATTGCATTTGTGTACATCCTACAGTTTGTATCAAGGCAATTCTATCACCATTTGTTACAGTTGTTGATCCGCTTGTTCCATTTGCATTCACTACAGTTATTGGAGTGAAATTAGGCGAAGAACTTTTTGTTAGTTGATAGGTAGCAGAGGAGTTTCCGCTTCCTGTGGTAAATCCAAAGTTACGGCTTGCACCTGCACAGATTACTGAAGTATCCGGTATTTCAATTATAGTTGGTAAGGTAAATAAACTTGTTACTTCATTCCTTACAATGGCCCTGGAATATATGGCCACATCATCATAAAAACCTGTAGCACCAAATGTAAATCCTGCAGTATTTCCCAAGTGTTGGATGTTGGCCTGGTTTATACCGGTGCCTGACAAGCGTAACGTATCATTCACATATACTTCATAGTTGGTGCCATTTCGTATAAACACAATATGATACCATGCACCCGCAGTTAAGGTGTAGCTTCCGCCAATATAATTAGCTGATGTTCCCAGCGCGCGCAAGTTTAAATTACCGGTTGAAACATCAATGTTTAGTATTGAACTGGTTGAACTTCCTAACAAGGCACGAGCACTTTCAGCACCAAATACTACGTTGGGTCTGTGCCAGAATGAAACAGTTACGTTTGTGAAATTACCAATACCTAAGTCAATAGAACCATTTTTTTGATTCCAGGTAATGGCTGCTTGAGCAGCACCTGTTCTTCCGTTGCTGTAAATCATACCGGTAGGCTCTCTACGCGTAAATAAAAGGGCGCTATTCTCGGATGGTGCAGTAAGTGAATTACCTATATCTTTGGCATTCATGCTCCAAAAGCGCTCCAGAGCTATGTTTAAGTTTGTTACATTTTTTGTAATTCTGCTAGTAAGGCGAATAGTAGCGCATGCTTTATCTATTTGCAACCCTACAACCGTATCAGTTGGTGTAACCACAAACGTATTGGCAGTTGAATTAACGGTATTGGTACTGTTATTTCTTATGAAGGTGTAAGTTACAGGCGTGGTGTCTTGTGCGTTCCATACAAAGTTGGTGCTGTTGTTATTGCATGTTGTAATAGAAAGAGGGGATTCAATAATTACTGGTAAATTATACAAGGCCAATGCCTCACTATTTGAAAGTACCCGATTGTAAATCATGATATCATCATACCGGCCTCTAGCACCACGATTGGTTAATCCCGGGCGACCATTCCCTATACGTTCGGGACGTAATGTAAGAATTGCTCCCCAGCCCTCAGAAGCAAGCTGTCCGTTTAAAATTAATTTATAATATCCATTTCCATTGTTGGCATATATAATATGCTGCCACACCCCGGCCGGTATGCTTGCGCTTGAGTATATGGCTTGTCCTGCATTATTTAATATTTGAAGCTGGTTTGAAGTTGATAGTTGTAAGATAGCAATTGAACTTGCGTTACTATTTGATAACAAAATTCCTTCCTCTGCACCTTGGTTGGTAAATGTTGAATTAAACCAAAACGAAACGGTATATGGCTGACCATTTTGTAGTTCGGTTGTTGTTAAATCTGTATTTATCCATTGGTTATTTTTGTCGGTTATTTGTACTGCACCATTAGAGTCAATATTGTTTCGACCCAATGACCCGTTTGAGCCAATGTTTCCTGTTAAACTGTAAGGCGATTGTCCGTTGGTAAGGCTATTTCTATTCTCAGTGTTCTTCATAGTCCAAAAGCGTAACAGCCCTTGGTTTAAGTTAGCGGTTTGGTTTGAAATGTTTAAGCGCACCGGATATTCAACTGTTCTACAATTACTGAATGAACGAATAATAATGGAGCTTGTATCGGCTATTGTTACTGATGGTATAGTAGCAAATGTTGTATCGGAAAGTTTTGTGTTGCCTCTCCAAATACTGTATTTCCAGCCACCGGCAGACTGAAACAGTGAACCAATAGAAACGCTTGAACCTGCGCACGAAGCTAATGGTTTGTTTAACCCAAGCATAGGCCTTTCATCACTTAATATTGAAATTTCTGTTTCATTAAGCTCACGATTGTAAATGAAAATATCATCAAACAAACCTCCTGCAGCACCTTGCGTTTCATTTCCGGGCCTGTTATTACCTAGTCTGTCGAAATTTGCAGGTGATAAATCAATTCCGCTATTTACTAAAACATTGTTTACATATAATTTATAATTGCCACCATTACGCACCAACACAATATGATTCCAACTATTATTGCTCAAGTTAACAGTTGATTCGCCCCCTCCAAAACTCTTCCATACATTCAAATTATTGTTTACTACTACTAATAGAGGATGTCCCGTAGGTAAGGATGTTGCATTAGATCCAAGTAGAACTTTTGTTGTTGATGATGCCACATGAAAATAATAGAATGAAATGGTACCAACGCTTAATGGAGGAATATTGGTTCGGATAACAGAGGTTGTGCCTGTCATGCTTAATGCACCATTGGCAGCCAAAGTTCTGCTTCCGCTGTAAGCTATACCGGTTCCTATAATTGATAAGGTATCGTCATTTACTAAATCACGGTTTCCACTTGATGCGTTTGCGTTCCAATACCTGATAAGCCCGTTTTGTGAAACGCGGGGTAGTGTTAGTATCATTAATGTTTACAATTAATGTCACATACGTGCTGCAATTTGGAAAGTGTATTATTGTATCTTGATAAGTGCCTGATGCTATATAGTTTTTATTGTTGTAGCTATAGCTTCCACAAGCATTGGCAACCACTGTATCAAACTCAGGAGAAACAGAAATGCGTTTTGTATAATCTATGCGCATGCAGCTACGTAGCAATCGGTAGGTTATTGTTGTGTCTAAAACTGAAAAACTATTTACGGCAGCAAATGTATCGTTTGCTAAGAATTGGTTATTTTTATACAACTCAACTAATGTTTCTTCTTTGTTTGTAAGTCCGGTTTTTATTACATAACCACAGGTTGTACTGTAACTTGAAGGCATATCAGTATTAATTAATGTTGGAAGTAGCCGTAAGCTATCTGCTTCATTTGCGTTTAGTGCATAATTAAACACCATAATATCATCGTATAAACCTCTTGCTGGCGAAGAGCCATTGGTTAAATTTCCAATCCTTGTTATAGGAGCAATTGTTCCCGATTGAGCTATCACCAATTGTCCGTTAACATAAATCGAAGCCAAGCCATTATTGGTTGGGTTGTTTGTGTAAACAATATGATACCATTGATTTTGTGCAAGGATAAATGTTGATGTATTGCCGTTGTAAGTAAGCGTACCGTTTGCGTTAAGCGTAAGCAGAGCGTTGTTTTGGTTAGCCAACAAGGTTCCTGAAAGGGCGCTCGTTCTGTTAAACCAAAAAGCAATTGTTAAATCAGGATTATTAATTGCTGTTCCAGGAATAAAGCTTCGATTGGTGCCTGAAATGTTATACGCAGAACCGATGTTTCCGTTGCGATCCGTGGTTGGTGTTACCAAACCTGAATGGTTTAATAAAGTTAATCCTTTATAGTTTGTTGATGAGTCGTGGCTGTTTAATGGCCAATAATGTATCATTCCTTGGTTACGATTAAACGCATTGGCATTGTTCACCGTTAGGTTTAAGTTAATAATGCTATCACATCCGGTTGTTCGTTTTAATATAGCAGTATACTGTCCTGTTTTAAAGTAGGTACTATCTCCAATTTTTATTGCACTACATGTGGTTAAGCTTACATTACCGGTTACCGAATTACCTACAACAAAAGTCTTACTGAATGTTTCAAATATGCATTGGTTTTCAACCCTAACCTGTATTAATGTATCATTAGCGGCAAAAGTATTTGCATAGGTTTGACTATTGGTACCAACCGGCTGTGTGTTTTTAAACCAACTATAATTCATTCCAACCGTTGAAAAACTAATACTTTGTTGAACTGTGCTTCCTGCACAAGCTAGTTGAGATAGGTTAACCTGCGTACTTGCCCAAATCCATAAATGTTTTGTATTTGTGCTGCGGTTAATTGTATGTTATAAATCCTAATGTCATCAAATTTTCCTGTCGCTCCCTGTGTTTCGAAACCCGGGCGATTATTCCCAATGCGTTCAAAATTGGCAATGGATAAATTTGAGCCTTCTGCCGCGTTTATTCCATTTATATATAAAACAAAACTGCTGCCATTACGAACCAAGGCAATATGATTCCATGTGTTTTGAGTAATAACCGTTCCTGCACCAATTGCTGTTCCCGAATTAGACCACGGAAATAGCCGTCCATCGTTATTAGAAATAAGTAATAATGGGTGTCCGTTTGGAAGTAGGCTTGAATTGCTTCCAAGCAACACATTATTTGTTTGTCCATTACTTTGATAATAGTACCAAAACGCTATAGTGCTATTACCTGTTGGAAGGTTTCCTCCTGTTCCTATAAACCCCGTATTATTTGAAAATGCGATATGCGGCATCCGGAGTAGAAAACCGATCTGTATCCTTTACTGTATTTGTTAAGGATAACTGAACGCTTGAATTCTGTCTCTGTTAGAATCAGCGCTATCCGCAAGCCAATGACGAACAAGGTTTTTATCGAGTGTATCAAATGCAAAACGAACAAACAATTGTCTTTCCAATCCCATTCCGCAAGGAGTTACCGGTTTAACAGAAATAGTTCCGCTTGAACTATTGGGAGTAACACTTATGCTATTGGATGTTGAACTTCCACTCCAACCGGAAGGTAAAGTCCCATAGGTATGAGGTGGCACCAACAACCGTAGGAATTGTATAAGATTTGGCGCTGGTGTTACAAATTTGAACCGGGCCGTTTACAGCAGCAGCATCAGCGCATTCGCCCAACTTTAAAGCAAATAATTGACCACCTGATTGACCACCTGTAAAAAAGTGATTTCCGTTTTTTGATACAGAAACTGATCTACCCAAATCGTTCCCCACATCCCCATATCTATAGCTCCACAATGTTGTACCTAAACCATTAACTTTTAAAAAAAATGCATCTTCTCCTCCGGCACTTGTTAGGGTTGATGTTGAGCCTACAGGAAAAGCAGCAGTTCCGGTGAAAGAACCTGATGCATAAACTTGACTTAGTGTATCCACAGCAATAGATAAAACTAAATCATTTCCCGTACCTCCAACTTGTCGTATCCAACTTGCAGTAGCAAAGTTGGTGTCTAGTTTTCCTATAAAACCATCAAGTCCACCTTGTGTAGTAAAATTAATGGCAGAGCCGTTAGGGTTTAAATTAATAGTACTGCCGGCAAATGTACCTCCCATATATAAACTGCCTTTGCCATCAAGCTTAAGGCCTCTGATAATATCATTACTCGATGCTCCTCCAATTCTTCTTCCCCATAATGTATTTCCGGTGCTGTTTAATTTAATGATAAAACCATCTGCAAGGCCTGTTGTAGTAAGCGATACTCCATTGTTAAAGTTGGCAGTAGCTCCAAATTCACCGGATGCATAAACAAATCCATTTTGGTCAATGTCTATGTCGTGTACCACATCATTAACGCCTGTTCCGCCCCCGAAAACTCTTGCCCATTGAAGGTTTAATGAGCCATCGTACTTAGCAATAAATCCATCATTACTCCCGCTAGAGGTAAGAGTGGTTGTACCACTAATTACACTAAAGTTAACATTGGCGCTTGCAATGGTACCGTGCAAATAAATGTTTCCCACTGCATCAGATTTAATGCCATTAGCATCTTCGTTGCCTGCACCTCCTATCCGATATGGGGTAAAAAGAGCTCCATCGGTTGCCGTATACCTGGCGATAAAAATATCACTTCCCCCTGAAGAAGTAAGTTGTGGACTCATATTAGGGGCATTAAAGGTTGTTGTCCCTTCAAAATATCCTGATACATAAACAATGCCACCGGAAACAAGAACCCCATTCACTTGTTCGCCCCCACCGCCACTTATTCTTCTTGCCCATATAAGTTCGCCAAAAACATCGTACTTAGCAACGAAACCATCAAACGTTCCTGATGCCGAAGTAAGAATTGACTGTCCAGGTCCAAAATCTAAATCTACAGACCCCTGAAAATATCCGCCGATATATAAGTTGTTTGATTCTTCGTAATGGATTGATGTTACACGGATTGAGGTTGAAAATCCTCCTACTCCTTGCCAGTTTAAAATAGGCTGAGCATTTGTTGTGCTGAACGCCAACAAGACATAAAGGGTAAATAATATTTTTTTCATAAAGGGATGAAATTGATGATACAAAATTGAACACTACAGCACATCGGTTAAGACGAGATTTATAAAACCGGCATTTGATTAAATGAAAGTGCGAATTGAATTAGTAAAGTATTTAGAATAGCTATTTTAAAAGATTGTTTAATTAGAATCTGGTTTTCGTGCAACTAATTTCCCCATTCATAAATTGAAAATGCGGTTAAGTATTAGTTAGGCTATCTTTGTTTAGCACTCATGAAGCTGATTATATTTTCTTTTTTACTTCTATTTTCAAATGGCTTAATGGCTCAAGAGCCATATCCTTTTTGGATAACGGAACAACAAGGGCTTCCATCAAATACTGTTTATCATGTTTTTCATGATACAAAAGGATTCACTTGGCTAGCTACTGAAGAGGGTTTGTGTAGATATGATGGAACCGCGTTTAAAAAATATCATAACAACAAACAAACTTCTGTACCCGGTAGTGATATCAAACAAGATGTTACAGGAAGGATTTGGTACCAAAACTTTGATGGGTATTGTTATTATGTTGAGCATGATTCACTAAAAAGCTTGCATCAAAATCAACCATTAAATTATAACCCAATAGGAATGAATCAAAAGTTTCTATTTGTTTTGCAAACGCATGGAGTAGATGTGTTTGATATCAATACATTAAAACTAATAAAAACCATTAAACCGCAATTGCCATTTAAGAACTTGCAAAGTAGTTACTGTATTAATGGCTTATTTTATTTTATTGATGGATACACACTTTATTCGATCGGGGATGATTTAGTTATTAAAAAAGAAATGGCTTTTAGCTTTTTATCAAATCATCGACAGTTAATTATATCCCAATACAATAAAAGTCTTGCTACGTATTTAAAATATAGCGAAACCAATAAAATATCCTTTTTTCAAACAGGTAAAGGTGAAGAAAGCTTATTAACACCGGGTCCAATTGGGATTAATGGAACTGCTTTTATCATGGGCAAATTTGCCATATATGGTAATAGTGGGTTGCTTATTTATGAAAACAATAAAGTGGTTTCACACTGGTTTAAAAACCAAAACATCACTTCTATATCCAAAGATTTTCAAGGGAATTATTGGATTAGTACACTATCTAATGGGGTTATTTTTTTAAAAGATATTTATAACGACTATAAAGTAATTGAACAGAAGCCAACAAAAATTATTAGTACCGAAAAGGCGCATTATGTGTTTAATTCGGCAGGAGATATTTTATACTATAACAAAAATTTTTCATCGGTAAATACTATGGCAAGGCTTGCGCCTACCGCTATTTATTATGCTCATTTAGATCAACGTGGTGGAAGACTGTTCACGTCATCTTTAGGGATGAATATTATTGAATTAGACAACCATAACACTAATAATAAGTTTGTGTATGCATTAAAAGAGGTTAGTAAAATAAATGATAATTTATATGCCCTTGCAGTAAGTTCTCAATGTTTGTTATATAAGGAAAACGCAAGTATACTCAACGATGTATGGGATAGTTTATACGCTTATCTTCCCCATTCTTTAAATAAGGGATTTAAAGTTTTAGCCGAAGGATTTAGAGCAAAAACGGTTGCCTACCACCGTACCTCGTCAACGCTTTATTATGGAACTAATACTGGGCTATTTAAACAAACGCCAACAGATAGGGTTGAGGTTAAGTATAAAAATGAAAAGGTTTTTGCAAAGAACATAATTGTTACCAAACAAAAAATATATGTACTTAATACCAAGGGTGAGTTTTATGAACTTAATTCAAAAGGGACATTTACTTTACTTAATAATTTAACTTCAATTAGTTGTAACAACATTTCCGGCGTTAAGCTTTTTAACGACACATTATTATGTTTATATGGAGATAACAGACTGGTGCTTGTTGATGCAGATAGCCCGAGTATTCTTATTTCTAATCCGGATCATATTATAAAAACAGCAGAGCTTAATGATGTTAGCTTTGCAAACCAAACACTTTATCTGCTAACAAAAAATGGAGTGATTAGTGTACCGATAAATATTAAAAAGAAACCACAACACCCGCCAAGATTTATTGTTGAAGATATTCATATCAACGGTAGGCAAGGGTTTTTAAACAACATGACTCTTGAATATATTGATAACAATATTACCATCAACTACCTTTTAATTGATTATGATAAAACAGCACGCAATAAAGTTTTTTATTCATTAAATAATAATGAATGGGTTGAAATGTCAACAATGTCAAGAGTGCTTCAGTTTGCAGCATTAGATGCCGGAAAATATACCATACGATTTATGATTAATACTAGCGTTATAGCCGATAACGAGATATCATTCGAAATATTAAAGCCTTGGTGGCTTCGCTGGTGGTTTTTATCCTTAATGTTTTGTAGTGTTAGCTCACTAATCTTTTCGTTATATCGTTGGCAAATTAATATTGTTCATAAAAGAAATGCGTTACTTAAACAAAACTATGAGCTGGAGAAAGAATTAAACAAGTCCGTTTTAAAATCCATTAAGTCGCAGATGAATCCACATTTTTTCTACAATGCATTAAATACAATTCAAGGGTATATTTTTACGAATGATAAAAACAGCGCGGCTAATTATCTGAATAAGTTTTCAAAACTTACACGAAGTGTGTTAGAGATGTCGGATAAAGAATATGTGAATTTGGAGGAAGAGATTAATGCATTAGACTTATACCTTTCACTTGAAAAAATGAGATTTGATGGTGAATTAACCTACGAAATTATAAAAGATGAATCATTGAAAACAGACACAATTAGAATCCCTCCCATGCTTATTCAACCTCATGTTGAGAATGCCGTTAAACATGGTTTGCTGCATAAGTATGGACATAAAAGGGTTTTAGTTTCCTTTCAGTTACATAATGGTAATCAACTAAAAATAGTAGTGGACGATAATGGGATTGGCCGAAAAAAATCGCAAGAGTTAAATGCAATAAAGAACCAAAGGCATGAGTCGTTTTCTACCGAAGCCAATCAAACCCGAATTGGCTTAATGAATAAACTAAGAAATGCCGGGGCGTCTTTAGAGATGAAAGATAAATTTGATGAACAATCACGCTCAACAGGCACCTTAGTAACAATTATTTTACCCTATCAAAATTATTAACATGTATAAAGCGATCATAATTGATGATGAAAAAATGGCAAGAACCTTATTAGAAGGAATTATTACTGAAAGCCATGCAGATTTAAGTGTTGTTGAAACCTGTAAAGATCTTCCATCAGGGGTTAAGGCTATTCGCAAACATAAGCCTGATTTGGTGTTTTTAGATATTGAGATGCCCGGACATAGCGGCCTTGAGCTATTAGATTTTTTTGATGAAAACGAGGTCACTTTTTCAATCATTTTTGTAACTGCTTACAATCAATATGCAATCCATGCCCTTCGCTTGTCAGCAGTTGATTATTTATTAAAACCTGTTGATGTTAAAGAGCTTTCAGAGGCAATTACTAGATTTAAGCAACAAGAAAACAATGGAAACTATCAGGTGCTTAAACATAACTTAAACACCCCCGGACTTTCTAAAATTGCTATTCATACTGTTGGTTCTGTTAAGTTTATTGATTTAAATGATATTTTGTTTTTTAAAGCAGATGGTGCGTATTCTCAAATTACTTTAAAGAATCATCAGGTTATAACAACAAGTAGAGGACTTAAATATTATGAAGACTTATTAAACAGCACAAGGCAGTTTTTTCGATGTCACAAATCATACATAATTAACACCGCCTTTGTAGTTGAATATATTAAATCAGATGGAGGCTCTCTCTTACTTGAGGGTGGATTTAATGTAGGACTCTCATCTGATAAGGCAGAGGAATTACTCAATAGAATGGGAAAATAAAAAAGAGGCTGCTTTATAATAACGTTAATTGGTGAGGAAGTTTCTTTTTGTTCAAATCGCCTAAATAAAACGGCTTGTGTTTTTACGAATAACAAAAACCACAAGAACACCCATGTTCATTTTTGAATTTAATTGTAGGTAAAAGGTATAAATGTATGTGCTTTAGGTTGAATAAATATGGTTTTTCCTGATTTGTTCCAATTCTAACATCTTGTATTTGTTATTACGTTGGGTTGATATAGTTATTCACCCAAGAAAAAAGCAATAGTGCTTTAGACTAAACCGGATTGTAAGTTGGCCGGTCATTTTATAATCATAACAAATATAGAACGCGTTACTTTTAACCACTTTTCTGTAATAAGCCGATTTTCGTTTGTTGTTGTAGCCCTGCCGTTTTTATCAAAAAGAACGGCTGCAATGGTGTCTTGCGCTCGGATGTACGTTACAGACAAGAAAAATATTAATAACAGAAAAACAAACCTTATTATACAAAAGCGATTAATCGGTTAAGGCTCTTGTGTCCAGTTTGCCCTGTCCATCGGACTAAATTGCCAAGGTGCTTGATTGTTTTCTAAGTTACTAAACATGTTGTTAAGTGAACCGGGTGCCGATGATTGTTCCATAACCTTATATCGCCTCATTTCAACAATCAACTCCATTGGGTTTATGTTTACCGGACAGGCTTCAACACAAGCATTGCAAGTGTTACACGCCCATAGTTCTTCTTCACTGATATAGCTGTGTAGGTTTTTACCATCATCAATAAACGTCCCTTTATTGTCGTCAATATTTTTACCAACCTCTTCTAGTCGGTCGCGTACATTCATAACAATTTTTCTTGGCGACAATAATTTTCCTGTAATGTTTTGAGGGCAACTACTGGTACAACGACCACATTCAGTGCAAGTATAGGCGTCCATTAAATTTTTCCACGTAAGGTCTTGTACATCTTTAACACCAAAGCTTGTTGGTGGTTGGTATCCATCAGGAGTAGGCGCTGATGGGTCTAGCATTAACTTTACCTCTTGGGTAACACTTCCCATATTGTTAAGCTCCCCCTTTGATTTTAAATTAGAATAAAACGTGTTAGGGAATGCCATAATGATATGGAAGTGCTTACTAAATGGAAGGTAATTCATAAAAGCAAATATGCCAATGATATGAAACCACCAAGCAGCACGTTCAATAAATACTAAAGTTCCATCACTTAATGAATTGAAAAACGGGGCGATTAACCAGCTGCTGATTGGAAACGAGCCTACCTGGGTATAGTGCTCTGCTGCGCGACTTTGTAATATTTGGTCGGCACCATTCATTTTTAATAAAGCAGCCATTAAAACAATTTCAACAAACAAAATGGTGGCTGCATCTTTGTTCGGTTGTCCGGTTAACTCAGCACCTTGGAAACGAGCTATTTTAAGAACATATCTTCTGGTAAGAAAAAACACACAAGCGATGAGTACGCCAAAAGCCAAAATCTCAAAAAAGCCAATCGCAAGGTTATAAACCGGGCCTAAAAAGGATAATACACGGTGGGTTCCAAAAATACCATCAATTAAAATCTCTAACACTTCAATGTTGATGAGTACAAACCCAACATAAACTACCAAGTGAAGAATAAACGGTACCGGACGCACGGCCATTTTCGATTGGCCAAAAGCTACTTTAAGCATGGTTTTCCAACGCTCGGCGGGATTGTCAGACAAATCAATATCCTTGCCTAATAAAATGTTCCTTCTTATTCTACCAAGGTTTTTAGCGAAGAAGTAAATAGAAACCACTGACAAAAGAACAAACAGTATTTGTGAAATCATAGTTATTTGGGCTGTTTACGCACAATAATAACATAAATTTTGAAGTAGTAGGCGCATAAATTCTTATTTAGATTCAAACAAAAGTTTGCAGAATTAAAAATTACTTTTACATTTGCACTCCCCAAAACACGGTGCGGTAGCTCAGTTGGTAGAGCAAAGGACTGAAAATCCTTGTGTCGGGGGTTCGATTCCCTCCCACACCACAAAAAAAACTCCATTGGTCTTAACCATTGGAGTTTTTCTTTTTAGCGAAAAACCCCTCCACGTTTCTCGAAACTAATTATTATCTCCTTCTTCTTACCAAGTCCTTTTCCCTTTGAATACCCTTGGTAAATTGGTTAAACCAGGGGTATTTGTTAAGCATAATATTTATTTAAATATATGAATGGGTAACCATTCATTAAAGCGTAATAATAACAATAATGAATGCTTTATCATAAATTTTTAATTCTAGTAAAATAGCATATTTTTGTATTGTAATTCATTCAAAAAACATAAAAATAGACAAATATGACTGAGTCATCATACACAAATTGGAACTCAATGACGGATAAGGCCATTTTAGCCCAAATTGGAAAGTTTATAAAGCATCAAAGAGTTGCTCAAAATTCAACGCAAGATGTATTGTCTAAAGCTGCCGGCATTAGCCGTTCAACCTTAAGCCTACTTGAAAGAGGGGAAACAGTTACTTTACCAACATTAATACAGGTTATGCGTGTTTTAAATCAATTACAATTTATGGAACACTTCGTTTTACAAGAGCAAATTAGTCCATTGTGGTTGGCAAAACAAGAAAAGTACAAGCGCAAAAGGGCAAGTAAAAGAAAATAAACCATCAATAAACTAGCAATGAATACTGCTTTTGTTAACATTTGGGGTGAATTAGTTGGCGCTGTTGCTTGGAACGCCCGCACCGGTGTTGCTGATTTTGAATATAATCCGGCGTTTAAAAAAACGACAATGGGACTTGTCGCCATTAAAAATGCCCATATCCGAACCACGTAGAATAATCAGTTTTCCTGAATTACGAGCGAATAAAGTAACGGAATATCATACCTTCAGAGGGCTACCCGGATTATTAGCTGACGTACTGCCTGACAGGTATGGCAACCAACTTATTAATATGTGGCTTAGTCAGCAAGGAAGGTCACTTAACGATATGAATCCTGTAGAGCTTTTGTGTTTTATTGGAAGCAGAGGAATGGGGGCATTAGAGTTTCAACCGGCAACAATGGAGCATCAGTCGGCTGTTTCATTAGAGGTAAAAAGTTTGGTTGAAACAGCTCAAAAACTACTTTCCAATAAAAAAGCCTTCAGTACAAATTTTCATGAAAAGGAAAAGGCCATCATGGATGTTTTAAAAGTAGGTACATCAGCGGGAGGCGCAAGGCCAAAAGCGGTAATTGCTTTTAATGAAAAAACAGGTAGTGTAAAGTCAGGCCAAACGCATTCTCCAATAGGATTCGAACATTGGCTGATTAAGCTCGACGGAATAACAAATGCCCAGCTTGGAGCAAGTAAAGGTTATGGTAGGGTTGAAATGGCTTATTACAATATGGCTGTTGCCTGTGGTATAGAAATGATGCCATCGAGGTTGCTTGAAGAAAATGGCAGGGCCCATTTTATGACTAAACGATTTGATAGGGAAGGGCCAAACATTAAACATCATGTACAAACATTTTGTGCCATGAAACATTTCGACTTTAATTTAATAAATAGTTTTAGCTATGAACAGTTATTTCAAACCATGCGCGAGCTAAAGTTAAATTATCAAGATATGGAACAGATGTATAGAAGAATGGTGTTTAATGTAATTGCAAGAAACTGCGACGACCACACGAAAAACTTTTCTTTTCTCCTTAAAAAGAATCAATCATGGGAGCTTGCACCGGCCTACGATATTTGTCACGCCTATCGCCCCGAAAGTGATTGGGTAAGTCAACATGCTTTAAGCATTAATCAAAAAAGAAGCAACATTACAAAGCAAGATTTATTATTAGTTGGGAAACTTGTTGCAGTTAAAAAGGCCGCTTCTATTATTGATGAAATTAATGAAACCGTTTCGCAATGGAAATCTTTCGCTAAAGCCGTTGATGTTGACTCAAGGCTGATTAATCAAATTGCTAAAACATTATGGCTTTATAACTTTTTATTTGCTTTGTTTATGTAGAAGCAGGTACCGGTAGCACCGTTATAATAATTTTTTTTACGCGTCTAAATTTTGTTGGCATCATATAAAAGATACAATCAGTTTAAGGGATTTCTTAAACTGATTGTATGAATGAAACCTTTTCGACCAATTTACTTTGGGTTATGTTTAGAAGCCGAACGTTACTGCACAACTATTTTAACTATCTTAATTTTATATGCAGTGGTGATGTGAAGAAAATAAATACCACCCGGATAATTATTTAAATTTACCTGCTGCAATGTTGCTCCCTGTTGCACCTTAAGTTGGGTGCCTTTTCCATTTATATCAGTTAAATAAAGATCAATAATCGGGTCATTCAAACTGTTAATGTTTAGGATTTTATCAGTAACAGGATTAGGAAACACGTTTACATCAATTGTTGCGACTTCTTTCATTCCACTTGGAATAGAAAAGCCATTAAACAAAACTATGTTTCCATCAATAATAAGTCCTCGAGTTATTTGGTTATTTAAAAGAACAGGTTTTTTAATTACACCGTTCGTGTCAATTTTAACTTCTGTAATAGTGGCACCGCTATCTAAAGTACGATATATTTTTCTGTCATTATAAATTATTCCTTTTTGGGCATCCATAAATTGATGTTGGATAATACTTAGAGTATTGTACTGTGCTGATAATAAAGTGTTGGTTTTACCTCCGTCCAACGACTTAATCAATCCAGAATTATTTATGGCATACAATGTACTATCTCCAAAAAAATATGGACGTTTATTGTTTGATGAGTTGCCAAACCACAACGTGTCCCAAGTTAAGCCGCTATCGTTTGTTTTTAGAATAATAGATTCGAAATTTCCTATAGTATTCTGTCCCCAAACAAACCCATTGGTATTATTAATGAATTGGAGGCTTTTTAATTCTATACGGCTTGATCCCGAAGGTGCATAGGTTTTACTCCAGGTTTGTCCGCCATTATCGGTTCTGCAAATTTCTCCATTGCCGCTCATTACAACGCCCTCGTTGCTGTTCTTAAAATAGATGGCTCTAATTTCAGCGTTGCTAAACACAGGTGTAAAGGCTAAATTATTACTTAGGTTTTGCCAGGTATTGCCACCATCTGTTGTTTTATATAACTGATTAGTATAACCTCCAACATATCCAATGTTTTCATCTAAGAAAAAAATGGTTTTAAAATAAGCCGGTGTAACAGGAAATTGATTTGTGTCTATTAGGGTCCAACTCACCCCTCCATTTGTAGTTTTGTAAACCACACCTTTTTCTTTTCCAACTGCCCCGTTAAATCTAAAGCCTGACGCGTATCCTGTATTTTCAGATGCGAAAAACACATTGGTATAAACAATCGAGTCTGTTTTTTTTAACGATAAGGTAAAGTCTTGAGCAAATGCAACCATGCCTGAAATCACAACCATGGATGTTAAAATGAATTTTTTCATGCTTAAAAATTTTTCTGTACAAATGTAGAAACAGAACAAAAGCATGTATTATTCTGATTGCTGAAAGGTGTCCGAATTCATGAATTAAGACACTTCTATCGGTTTAAAATTAGTCTAATTCGTTGAAAATTAAACGAAAGTAAATTACCGAAGTTGTCCACTCAATTTAACCTTATAACCTTTAATTCTTAAGGCTTGTGGCTATTTTATTACAGCTCTATTAGCTTCAGATAAAGGGTAGGTAAACAAAAAATGGATAGTTAAAACAATTTGGTTAGAAGGCAGATAGCACTTATTTTTTAGGACGGAACCTGCACAACAACCCCGGGTTTTCTGTTAAAAAATAAAGGTATCCATCCGGCCCTGACTTTACACACCGGAATCTTGCGAAAGCTTGTAAAATCCTTTCTTCTTTAACAACTCGGTTTTCGGCAACGGTTGTAATGTTAAGGTGTTGACCAACCAATGCGCCAATAAACAATTTACCTTTCCATTGGGGAATACTGTCGGAGGTATAAAAATCCATTCCGCATGGGGCAATTGATGGTACCCAATAATATATTGGTTGAATGGTTCCTGCAACCGCTGTATCTTTTGATACAGGAGTACCATTATAATTTACTCCAAATGAAGCTAAAGGCCAAGCATAATTTGCACCGGGTTGAAGAATGTTTATTTCGTCGCCACCCATAGGACCATGTTCATGAAGCCATAAAGCGCCTGTTGAAGGAT
Organism: Ottelia alismoides; assembly: GCA_037367405.1. Taxonomy (NCBI): domain Eukaryota; kingdom Viridiplantae; phylum Streptophyta; class Magnoliopsida; order Alismatales; family Hydrocharitaceae; genus Ottelia; species Ottelia alismoides. Next base: position 48,029 of record JAZKJV010011798.1, on the reverse strand, counting down.
GCATTACCAAACCTTGAGGATTACGATGCCCATAAGAGTAAATATCTTTTAAAGCACCTGGGGTATTAATGAAGGGGTTATCCGCAGGGATTGTTCCATCATCATTTAATCTAACCACTTTACCTGCATGACTGCTTAATGATTGCGATTGGGTTGTTTGGTTTCTTTCGCCCAAACAAACATAAATTTTCCCGGCCCTATCAAAAACGATTCTGCTTCCAAAATGTACACTCGAGGTATTGATTTGGGTGCTTTGAAATAGTTTTTTTAGTCCAACCAAAGCGTTACCGTTTAAAGTGGCACTAAACAAAGCAGTACTAAAGCCGCCTGCGGTATCGGTTGTTGCTGTGAAATAGATAAGTTTATTGTTATTAAAATCTGGGTGCAATGCAATATCCATTAAGCCTCCTTGTCCTGTGTTTCTAATTGTTGGCAAACCTGTTACCACAGTGCTGTTTCTGTTAGAGACTAACTTCATTACCCCTCTTTTTTCGGCAGTTAACACATCCCCGGTTGGTAATATAGCCATACCCCAAGGTTGATCAAGTCCTGTGATTATGGTGTCTAATATCAAATCAACAGGCACGGTATCTGCCGTTATTACAGGGGTTGGCTTGTCTTGATCCTTATCGGGATTGCACGATTGCAATGTGCCTACCAATAAGGCACAAATACAAATTATAAATAGAGGGTATTTCATATTAATTTTATTACTACCAAAATACAGTCTTTATTAGAAGAGTGTATCAGGTAAAGCAACAAAATTAATTTATATAGGTTTTACAAACCCTTTATTGAAGCCAACAACGCTAACTGTTTTGCGCATTCAGCTTGTTATAGTACACATAAGAGAGCAGTAAAATGCCTAAGATAATTAGTGGAAAAAACGACTGCCCCGTTGCTCCATCAACAACCACATGACTAATAGTTGCAAAAATAAGGTTAAATACAAATCCGGCATAGGCCCATTCTTTAAGGCGTTTGGGAACCACCGGAATAACCAACGCTAATACGCCAAGGATTTTAAAAATGACCAATGCATTTCCAAAATATTCGGGATAACCAAGATGTTTAATTCCTTCTTTTGCCATTTCTGTTTGTGAGGTTAAGGCAGGCATAACTCCTTCAAACAAGGCAATAATGCCGGTTGTTAACCAAAAAATAATCTTGTTTTTTTTCATAATTGATAGGTGTTTTAGTTTGAATTAAATATGTTACATGGGGTCACATTTTCAATATTATCATAAAGATAAGTTAACGGTAACACCTATTCGCTTTAAAAAGACGAATAAAAGAATTTTATAGGTGAGTGAGGGATATTAATTAAAAGAGGGCTTAACTTAACTATAAAGATAGGTTGTTATTTAAGTATTGTTCTTGGGGAGGTAATTCCGTTTTTTAGCTGTTGAGCAATTTTCAACGCACGTGCTATTCTTTTATCTTGAGATTTAACTTGAGTAATTAAATAAATTAAACCACGTTGATTACCCTCTGTAAGGGAATGAAACAAGTCATAAGCTTTTGAGTCAGTATTCAAAACTTCCATCAACTCTTCAGGCATATCAAATTGGTATGGGGTATTGTCTGTTTCAAATGATGCTTCTAACGAACAACCTTCTGTAAGGGCAAGTTTTTTACAAACAGCTTGTCCGATATTAATAAAATGTCCCCCTTCTTTTTTAGGCATGATGGCACAATGAAAACGTACAGCATGATTGATGGTACAAATCACCCTATTGTTATCTTTCTTGATTAAATGATTTACAGTAGCAGCATCAAGTAAAATGTAGTGCATTCCACTGCTAAACTTAAATAAGGAATATGTTTTTACCATAATATAACTTAATGGACCTTTAAGGATTTTAAAATTACTACATGCTTTTGTATACCTGTTGTATGTTGCAATTATAATTTATAAGTCGCGTTATTATTTGAAAAATTGTATTTTAAGCAGAGGAGTGTTTTTAATTTATAGGGAATACCTGTTGCATAAAAAATTCTGTAACTTGATTGTATAGTTGATAACGAAACTAATATTATAAAATAACCTACAATGATAGCTAGCACATACCCAGAAACAGTTGTATGATTAACAGGATAAGATTTAAAAGAAAGTATTTGATGTTATTGTTTAACAAACTTAACCATGCTAACACCATCTTCAAAAGTAAGTTGTAGGTAATAAATGCCGGGTGTTAAGTTTGAAACATCAAGGCTTTTTTGATTGATCGACCAAGAATTATTATCCAATACTGTATTGCCACTATGGTTATAAATAACTATAGCTTTAGGAGTTGAAGTAATAGGTAAACTAATAATATTGTATGCAGGGTTTGGGCTGATGGCAATTGGCGTTTTAATTATATGATTAGTTCCCGTAAGTAATTCATAAGTAAGCATGTAGTTCCATACGGGCTTAAACAATGGCATACCGTTTTGCTTTGGTGTTTTATTATCTTGAATGGTGCTCGCGTGTTCATCCCCAACAGGTACGTTGAACGAAGAAGTTAATTGCCGTGTTTTTTGATAAGGAAATGTATGTTGTTCAACAGAAACCGGAGGTCCGAACAAATTTAAGCTTAAGCTATCCCAAATTTGCAATTGTTTTTCATGCTCGTCTAACACATGATTAAAGCAATAGATAAACTCCGGTGCTGTTTTCCAACCATCGGCATAAGTCCAAGGAGCCGGACTGTTAGTAATGTTGCTCCAGTCTTTTGGTGAAGAAAAGCAAAGTGCTCTTTTGATAGCATAATGTTTTGCAATTAAAGCCGCGTGTCCGCCACCTTGTGAATGTCCGGAAAAAATGATGCGCGCGTATACCGGATTATTTTCTTCATCTAAAAATTGGCCCCACCCTTCATCAGGAAACTTTAAATGTAAGTACATTAATAGTTTGGAAAGGCGGTTGATAATACATTCTGATGGACTTATATTAATATCACTAGAATAGTCTATACCTTCAATAATTTCTCTTCTAACCAACTCAAAGCAAGAAAGGTTAGGGTTGTTTGTGCAAAAACTACCAACAGTAGGAATATTTGGATACATTAATCCAATGCTATGGAATCCTAAGTCTGCAGCCGTTTCACCAAACAATGATGAGCGCTTAGGCTCGCCAAAAGTTCCGGGTAAATGCACAACAAGAATTCCTTTCGATAGCACAGTTTTATTTAGATATACATAATGAGAGTCGGCGGTAAATGTTTGAATTGTAGAGTCCGTATCATTAGGCTTAACTTGTCTTTTTATGAGTTGAGCATTAGCAATACCCGTAAATATTAAGCCAAATATCAGTAGCGTAATCTTAGTCATTAGTGAGAAGTTTATAGAGCTTTTTGATAAAGAAAGTTGAAAATGGTTAATAATGTTTCACCGACAAATTTAATACAAGGGTATGAATGGTTACTTTTTATTTAACATAAATTCATCTTGACCTAAAGGTTATTTAATGTAGCGGTATCCATACTTTTCACCTAACACAAGGTTATTATAAAATTAATAATGAGGCAGAAATTCGATAATGCACCATAGGGTTCTTTGTCGTTCAAATATAAAATTAATGAAAACAACATTACTCCAAAAAGCCACATTGTTTCTTGTGTGTTTGAGTACTTTTACTGCTGTAAATGCACAAATTCAAACCAGTTTATTTCGAAAAATTAACAACGGAAATGATGATGTAGAAGTAAGAGGATCAACCTTTGACCTCACCAGTTCCGATCTTGAAATCATGTTAGACGGCTCCTCTGTTCAAACCATTGGTATCAGGTTTACCAACATTCAAATTCCTTCCGGAGCAATCATTGATAGTGCCTTTATTCAATTTACCAATGTTGGGGATAAAAATCCGGTAAGTGGTGCGGCTATTATTAAGGGACAATTTGCTTTAAATGCTGCTACTTATTCAACGCTTGTTGACTTTAATACTAGGGTTGCCACAAGTGATTCAGTTATTTGGCCGGGCAGTACCCATGCAAGCTGGGGCACGACTCAAGCGAATGCCAAAACATTAAATCAACGTACACCTGATTTAAAAAATATAATACAAACCATCATTAATCAAGGTGGTTGGAGCTCGGGAAATGCAATAGCTTTTATCCTTAATGGTTCAGGTGTTAGAAATGCTCGTTCCTTTAACACAGCATCAGGTATACATGCAGCAGAGTTAACCGTTTTTATACCTTAAATAATTATAATCCATCGGTATTCCCTTTACCCGTGGAAATGTATGGAAGTTTTTAGATAACGGCTCAGATCAAGGAACGGCATGGCGCAACCAAGGGTTTAACGATTCGACATGGGCTTTTAAAGAGGGGAGTTTTGGGTATGGTGATTCAGTAAAAACAACCCTGTCTTTCGGAAGTACCCAACAACAAAGCATATGACAACATATTTCAGAAGTCAGCTTAACATAACAAACACTTCTGCTTTCGACTCATTAATTATTAGGGTTAGAAGAGACGATGGCTTTGTTTTATATATTAATGGAAACGAAGTTTAAGGGATAATATGCCGGCCGGTGTTGTTTCATTTACAACAGCCGCCGTAGCAGATGTTCAAATGCCTGAAGAAAATATGTATTTAGAATATCGTATTCCTAATTCGTTGATCAATGGGTTAAATACCTTGGCAGTTGAGGTTCATCAACAGAGTGCAAGCAGCGACGATAAAATTTTTGACATGGAATTATTCGGCCAAAGAGCAGCAATGAATACGGTGAATTTACCCATGGGCAAAAATCAAGAATGGTATTATCTTGATGATGGTTCAAATCTTGACACTGCTTGGAGAAGCCCAAATTATTACACCGGCAGGTGGAGTTATGGCCCGGGTATTTTAGGTTATGGCGATCCAAGTGCAACAACACTCGGGTTTGGCCCAAACACTAATAATAAACACATCATATATTATTTTGTAAAAAAGGTAAATGTTCCTTCGTTAGCAGCGCTTACCGATACGTTGTTTTTTGGCTTATTAAGAGATGATGGAGCCATTATCTACATTAATGGTGTAGAAGTAGTGAGGGATAATATGCCGGCCGGACCTATAAACTTTAGAACATACTCTTCTACCATTGTTGACGGTGCTAATGAAAGAACATATTTTGACCATAAGGTTTTAAAATCCTTTTTTACTCAAGGAATAAATACCATAGCTGTACAAGTACATCAGCGTGACAGTGTAAGTTCTGATTTAAGTTTTGATCTTGAAATTAGAAACGATTCCCGTCAGCTTAATTTTGTAGCACCGGTAAATGGACAAAGTATTGGAGCCGGTCAACCTGTAAACATTAATTGGTATAACCTATCTTCAATTACTCAGGTAAACATTCAAGTGTCATATGACAATAGAGCAACTTGGAGCACATTAGCAAATGCGCTTCCGTCTCAAAGTCAACCTTTCGTTTGGACAACTCCCAATATAAATAACTCGAACACATGGCTTCGCATTTCTGATTCTACTGGTCAATTTCGCGATTCAATTGCTGTTTGGATTTATCCAACGCCAACAGCTTTTAATCCTTGTGTCGACTCTTTACATATTGGTTGTTTTACTTCTGTTCCTTCAACACGAAACCAAATATTAAAACTCCCTTCAACGCATAATTTCCAACGACTCGCATTTAATGGTATGGCTCACACGTTAGGAGGCACAGTTGGTAATAATTTAGACTTTACCGGATTTATGCCATGGAATGGTAGCAATAAACGCGGAGCCCTTGGAATAAATGAAGAAAACACGCCAGGCGGAGTAAGTGTTCTATACCTCTCCTACAATGATTCGACAGGAACATGGAGAAGAGACTCTTCAGGCAAGGTAAACACGGCCGCTCCCGGAGTTGTTCAATTTACAAGAAATTGTTCAGGAGGATTAACTCCTTGGGGAACCATAATTACTTCTGAAGAATCATATAATACAGGCGATGTAAATGCGGATGGATATACTGATGTAGGATGGAATGTTGAATACAATCCTTGGACAAGGGAAGTAATGGATTATAACAATGATGGAACAAGAGATAAACTTTGGGCAATGGACGTATGAGTCACGAGAATATCGCAGTTGCAAATGATAGTATCACTGCTTATTATGCAGAAGATGGCGGCACGTCGGGGCTATATAAATTTGTGGCATTTCAGAAAACAAGATTAGACTCGGGGTTGGTTTATGTATTACAACGTAATGGCACAGGCGGAAATTGGATATTGGTACCTAACGCAACGCAAGCACAACGCAATACACTCCGTGATGCAATAACAGGTTTGGGCGGGAACAAACTTTAACGGACCGGAAGATGTAGAAATAAACCCTGTTAACGGAATGATTTATTTTACTTCAAAAAACAATGGAATGATTTATCGCTTTACAGATAATGGAACAACCATCTCAAATTTTGAAACGTATGTTGGTGGTCCTTCTGTTAGTTACACCATGCAGGTTCCAAGGTGGAGGAACACAATCAGTAACATGGGGAAGTGGAATTGATAATCTTGCCTTTGATAATTTAGGCAATTTATGGGCACAGCAAGATGGTGGTGATGGACATATTTGGGTAATTCGTCCTGACCATACACCGGCTAATCCAAGGTTGATCTTTTTGCAACAACGCCTGCAGGTAGTGAATCAAGCGGACTTACATTTACTCCCGATTATCGCCAAGGATTTCTTTCTATTATGGGTCAGTCGGCAGCAAATAGTCAAAACGTAATTGATGCTGCGGGTAATTCTATTGTGTTTAACGTAAGCACAACAGTTGCCATAGGCCGTAATATTTTATTTAGGTCCATTGGCAGCAGTGCCTGTAACTTTTAATGAAATTGGTGCAACTTTAATCGGTAAACAATTCGCTAAAATTTATTGGTCAACAGCATCTGAAATAAACAACCAACTTTTTGAAGTAATGAGATCAACAGATGGAAATAATTTTATAACGATAGGTAAAATAAGAGGAGCAGGAAACTCAAGCGTAAGGAACGATTATTCATTTAATGATGTTGAACTTACCACAGGGGTTTATTATTATAAAATAAAACAGGTTGATTTTAACGGCGCATATTCATTTTCAAAAACAGTTACCCTTTATGTTGGTGTTCAGCAACAATCAAATGTTACCGTTTATCCTAATCCTTTTGAAAATACTTAATAATCACCTTGAATAACGAAACAACAGGAAAAGCTTTAATTGAATTAACCAATATAAATGGTGAGAACATTCTTTCACAAGAAGTAAACCTGCGATTAGGTGTTCAACAAATTGAATTTAATACATCAGCTATTCCTTCAGGTGTTTACTTATTAGAACATTACGAATAGTAATAAGGAAACACAAGTTATTAAACTTGTTAAATAATTAATTTACCTCTTAAAGCCCGTGGCGTAAATGCTTCGGGCTTTAATTTTTTAAACATATGAATTTAAGACTTGTCACAGTATTAATGGTTTTTATTGGGTCTCAATTTTCGCCAAAAGCACAACGTCCGGCCTCAACACAACCAAAAGTATATTATACAATATCAAGTGCGTATTCGAACAGAAATCAGGTAATGATTTTAAATTTAAGGGGAAGTCGTTTAACAAGTCTTGATGACAGTATAGGACGGTTTCCTCAGTTAAATGTATTAAATATTATGAAAAATCAATTGCGCGTACTGCCCGAGTCTATTGGTGGTTTAACAAACTTACAAGAGATGATTGCCGACCAAAATCAATTGATAAACTTACCTAATTCAATTGGGAAATTAAGTAAGTTGAAGGAGCTTCAGTTAAAGAAAAATAAATTAACAAATTTGCCATTAACGTTTCAACAACTTCAAAAATTAATAGTTCTGGAAATGTCTAATAATGAATTAAAACAAGTACCGGAGGTGCTGTTTAAAATAAATTCATTACAACGATTGGTGTTAAGTGCGAATCAAATTACGGCTTTACCATCGGCAGTTGTTGGATGGTCGCAATTAAAAGAACTGCATGTGTCAAACAACAAGATTACAACAGTGAGTAATGAAATTGGGAAACTAAAACAATTAGAAGTGCTGGTGATTGATAATAACCTCTTGGAAAGAATTGCCTGATGATATCGGTGAATTAACTAAGTTGAAAATATTAATAATCAATCATAATCAACTTCAAAGTCTCCCCGACATATTTAACCGCATGCCTGCGCTCGAATCATTAATTATTAGTAATAACCAAATTAAACAACTACCGGCATCATTGTTTTCAAGCAAGCAATTAAAATTGTTGGCTTTAATAGGCAATCCTATTGCAACAGAAGATATAGCAAAACTAAAAGAAGCCTTACCTAAAACAGATATAAGATACTAAACAAAAACGACTATCAGTTTTGTGATAGTCGTTTTAAAGATAAATTTTATTATGGCCACAAAGCTTTATTCCAAGGAATTCGGCTTAATATTAATAACATTCCAATACTAAAAAAAATAACCGCTCGTCGGTGTTTAACCATTGCATCTGTAGCTTTTTGCTTAACGAACGCCCTACCTGTATCAACACAATGGCAATAATCATGGTGCTGATATGCTCAACTGCTACGAAACGCAACTCAGGCACTTTCATTGCTGCCCCCATACCATTAGCCAAAGCCACATCAACCGCCGGACTAATAAAATATAATATCAAACCAATTAATAGTTGCGCATGACAAAGACCAACAAAAACAGCGTGTGATATATTCTCCTGTTTAGTGTATGCTCTTTTATGCATAATTCCTAATACCGATTTGGTGATGGCATATAAACCACCCAGTAGCACTGCCCAACGTAAAATGTTGTGCAGGTTAAGTAGAAATGGATATGAATTCATATTGTTTTTTAGCGTATATTATTTGTGCAAGTTAATAGTCATATTTCATTTTTTAATATCTTTTTAGTAAAAACATTGCTGCAATTGTTCACCTGTAAACGGATATGTTGATTATGAGTTGTAAACGGTTTGCTTAAAAAGAAATTATGGTTTAGTATCATGGATAAACTGTATATACCATGATTCAAACGTTTTGGCACCGAATCCCTATTGTACGTATTTTAGTTGTATTTGTTCTTGGAATTTGGATTTCTTTTTTTACAACTGTTTATCCTCTTTTATGTTGGATTTTAATCTTTGTTTTTCTATCGGCTCATTTATTTCTGGTTGTAAATCTGCAACAATTTTCGAAGCGATGGATGCAAGGCCTCAGCTTACTGGCGGTTTTTTTTGTGATGGGCATATTAATCAGGCATTACCAGAACCCGATGCAACGACGCACACATTTTGCACAAGTATCAACTGCAGATTGTTTAGTGGTTAGGCTGATAGAAATGCCCATTAAAAAAAAAGACATTTCATTCGAGTAAAGCAGAGGTTATTGCTGTAGTTGAAAAAAACAGGTCATGCATACAAACGCAAGGATTTGTTATGGTTAATATAAAGCTTGATAGTTTTATACCACCTCCCTTTTATGGAGATATCATTCTTGTTTCTTCTCAAAACCTATCAACAATAAAACCGCCTGCTAATCCCGGTGAATTTAACTATAAATCTTATTTGGCTCTTCAGCATATTTATCATCAATTATTTGTAACCAATCATAATACTTTGTTTACCGGCGTCAATAAAAGTAACAACGTTTATGCACTTGTTTATCAAATTCAAAACAGATTTAAGGAATTACTAAGCAAGTATATAAAAGGGGAAAATGAAGTTGGTGTTGCTCAGGCATTATTATATGGTTTTGACGATGCCATAAACGAAGAAACTATTGCCGCGTATGCAAATACAGGCACATTACATGTACTTGCTGTTTCAGGAATGCATGTGGGCATCATCTACTATTTAGTTAATGTTATGTTGGTGTTTATGGATAGAAGTAAAAGATTAAAGCAAGTGAAGCAACTGATAATATTGCTAGTGATCTGGGGCTATTCTGTTTTGTGTGGATTATCACCAAGTATATTACGAGCAACAGTCATGTTTTCGTTTGTAATAGTGGCAGGGTTAATTCAACGCAGAAGTAATGTTTACAATACACTCGCCGCATCTTGTTTAACGCTTATTTGTGTTAACGCAAATATGCTTGCAAACGTTGGTTTTCAGCTAAGTTATCTTGCTGTTTTAGGAATTGTATTTATTCAGCCTTTATTATATAAATGGTACGTTCCTAGGTTTTGGATTGTTGATCAAATTTGGAAAATAACATCAGTGTCTATTGCAGCCCAATTAACTACAAGTCCGATTGGTATTTTATATTTTAAACAATTTCCTAATTGTTTTTTACTTTCTAATCTTTTAATAATTCCATTAACTACCATTATTCTTTATGGTTGTATGCTGCTGCTTTGTTTGTCTTTTATACCTTTGATAGCCGAATTTTCAGGGATTATATTATGTAGGCTAATTTCATTTACTAACCAGTTGGCCATGTGGATAGAAGAGTTACCAAATGCTTATGTAAACGGAATTTATATAGTGCCGCTACAAAGCATAGCTTTATATTTGGTCTTGTTCGGAATATGTTGGTATATATCTATAACAATCGGCCTTTTTGCTTAAGGCAAGCTTGGGGTTTATTGCTTTTTTTGTGTATTAAAGGGATAAAAGATATACAGCAAAGTTTGCTAACACAAGCCTGGGTTTATGCGATTCCGGTGAAACCACAATTCAGTTTTTCTACGGCAAAAAAAGTGTTTTGTTTCTAAGTCACGAATTATATAATAATAAAAGTAAGTTTCGATATTATTTGCAACAACATATTTGGGAAAACCAAGTTGAACAAACCGATACTTTTTGGCTTTCGGGTAACTATTGCTATCAAATAAATGGAGTTTTAATAACGAATATAAAAAACTGTTCAATTCCTGAACAAGTACAATATGTGGTTTCAAGCCATGTGCAACCAGGGTCTAATAAATCCAGAGCAAAGCTAATTTGTACTGCAAAACCGATTAAACCGAAAACCTATCAATTAAAACAAGACCAACCGGATACAAATAATATATATTGGAATGTAATGAAATCAGGGGCAATTCAGTTATCATTGTAGTATGTCAGCATTTGGTTATTTATGAAACCTTAAATCGTGTAGGATACATTACACTTAATCGTCCTGAAAAAAGAAATGCATTAAGTTATGAAATGGTATCCGCCATTAAATCTGTTTTCAAACAAGCAGAGGAGGACGACGAAGCAAAAGTTATAGTAATTAAAGCAAATGGCGAAGCTTTCTGCGCAGGTGCTGATTTGGCCTATTTACAACAACTACAAAAGAACACTTTCGACGAAAACCTGGCCGATTCAACTCATTTAATGGAGTTGTTTACGATGATTTACAAAAGCAAAAAAGTCGTTATCTCACAAATAATGGTCCGGCCCTTGCAGGTGGATGTGGTTTAGCAACCGTGTGCGACTTTTGTTTTGCGACACCAAACAGTACTTTTGGTTATACTGAAGTTAAAATTGGCTTTGTGCCTGCAATAGTAATGGTGTTTTTACTTAGAAAGCTGGGTGAAAAAACAGCCAGAGAGTTGTTGCTAACCGGCTCGGTATTTACAGCGGAACAAGCAATAAATATAACTTGATTACAGAAATTGTTGAGGAAAATATGCTGGAAGAACGGGTAAATAAATTTGCTACAACAATTTGCTTAACAGCTTCGGCACAATCACTCGCAACTGTTAAACAGATGATAGCAGACATACAGCACTTAGCGATAGATGACGCTTTGTTGTATGCTGCAAAACAAATGCAACAGCACGAGCAACCGATGATTGTAAAAAGGGCATCGCTGCATTTTTAAATAAAGAAAAACTAACTTGGTAAAAATTATATTCATGAAAAAAACATCTTCAATTTTATTTCTGCTTATTGCATGTATATGCTTTTCTTTCACAACAAATAAAAAGCTTACACAAGGAAAAGTTGAGTTTTCCGTTAGCTTCGACAACCTAACTCCTGAAATGAAAGAAATAGAATCGTTGCTACCTAAAACGATGTCTATATTCTTTAAAGGAAAACATATGCGCACAGAAATGCCAACCTCAATGGGCAATACCATCACCATAAATGATGATGAGAAAAAGGAGTGGTATTTATTGATGGACATGATGGGACAAAAGTTCGCAATAAAAAGAACAGACGAGGAGATGAAAAAGGACACAACCAAAAGTGTTACTAATTTAAAAGTAACTTATCCTAAAGAAACCAAGGTTATAGCCGGATATACTTGTCAAAAAGCCATTATTAGTTATGAATCAGATGGTAAAAAGGAATCGGTTGAATGTTTCTTTACACGTCTGTTACCTGTATTAGGCTTTATGAATGCCGGTCCGGGTTACGATAAGGTAGAAGGGTTTTTAATGGAGTATAAAATGACCACTCAGGGGTTAACGTTAAACCTTATAGCAACAAAAGTGTCTGAACAAAATATTTCAGACGACTTATTTAAAGTGCCCGGTGACTTTAAACTGCTTTCTGATGAAGAGTTAATGAAAATGCAGAATAATGTACCTGCCGATCGTTAAAATTAGTTAAGCACTTCGCCTTTAGTGAAACTAATACTGTCCACTAATGTTATAAAATCTTCCATTCGCTTTATTAATCGAGCGTTTTCGGGAAGTTTATAACTGCCACTTAAAAATTGTATTCCTGCCAACAAAACTTGCGACTCAGGCCAAGTTTCAGCGATTGCCTTTATAAACTCTTGTTTATCAATATTTATATGTGCGGAGGTTAATAAGGTTAAAATGTAATCCGGTGTGTGATTCGAAAAGGCACTTCGTAGATCTTCTAATGGAACCTCTTGGCCTAAATACAAAACATCATGGCCCCTACTTCTTAGTATAAAATTTGCAAATAACAACCCTATCGAGTGTTGTTCATTTTCGGGAAGGAATAACAAGAAACGTTTGCGGTTTTCAGCATAACGCCCAACATTGCCGTCAATGGCAACATAAAGTTTTTGTTTTATAATATTTGATGCAAAATGTTCATGTGAAGGATGTATCGAACCAATTTGCCACAAAATCCCAACCTCAATTAAAAATGGAAAAACAATTCTAACCATTGTAGTTTCAAGTCCTAACTGAATAATGTTGGTAGTTATAAGTTTTGTGAAATCCATATTCATCAAACGATAACATACAAGAAAGCAAACTTTTTACCTGCCCGTCATAATTATTTGTACTATGGCCGGTAAGCTTAAGTATAGTTTCAGTAATTTGCTCTTTTGTCATTTTGGCTATTTCAGAAATTTTTGTAGCCATGCCTGTTAAGAATACTGATGTTAAGAATTAACTTTAAATCATCATCATCATAATAACGAATGTTAGAATCCGTTCGTTTTGGCGATACAATACCATATCTCTGCTCCCATATGCGAAGCGTATGACTTTTTATTCCTGAGACTGCCTCAATGTCTTTGATTGAAAAAGTTCCCAAATTTTGTTACCTCCTTTTTTGTTTAAAAACAAACATAAAAAGTTTAACGAATGTTTTAATATACAAATAATACTTAATTGAATATGAACGTAGTTATAACAGGAGGATCGGGATTAGTGGGCAAATACCTCACCGAGATGCTAATAAAATCGGGATATAATGTTGCTTGGCTATCCAGAACACGGGGAGATAAAAATAAGATTAAAACTTTTGGTTGGAATGTTCTTCAAAATCAGATTGATGATGAGGTTTTTAACTTTGCAGATGTAATAATTCATTTGGCAGGAGCAGGTGTCGCTGATAAGCGTTGGACTATCGAATATAAGGACGAAATTTACAAGAGTAGAATTGACTCAACTGCATTGTTGGTCAACCACTTAAATACAAAACCACACCATGTTAAAGTTTTTTTATCGGCATCAGCCATTGGGTTTTATGGATATAATACGCCATTAAACACCACCGAGACGCAACCAACGGGGGATGGATTTTTAGCAAAAGTGTGTAGGGATTGGGAAGCTCAAATTAATTCTTTAAGGGGCATAAGAACTGCAATTGTTAGGGTTGGTGTGGTTTTAGCTAAAGAAGGAGGGTTTATTCCCGAAGTATCAACTCCAATTAAAAACTTTATCGGAGCACCATTAGCTTCAGGCAAACAGTATGTAAGTTGGATACATATTACTGATTTATGTAGGATGTTTATTCATATTTTGGGAAACGAGAAACTTTCAGGTGTTTTCAATGGGGTTGCTCCTAACCCTGTTACTAATGCCGAGCTTACACAAACGTTGGCTAAGGCCTTGCACAAACCGCTTTTTTTACCTCCGGTACCAAAATTTGTGCTACGGATTTTATTTGGGGAAATGGCGGAAATGCTCAGTGCTAATCAACATATTATTCCGGCAAATGCCGTTTCTGGTGGGTTCAACTTTAGCTATATGCAAGCAGAGGACGCAGTTAATCAAATTGTTAGTAAGAAGTAATAATTATAAAAGTGCCTTTAGTGCCGTTAATGCATCAGGATGAATTTCATGCTTTCCATTAAATGTAATGGTTTTTGCTTTAAGTTTTTCCATTAAGTTAAACAGGGCTATCTGCTTTTCTTTTGTAATCAAAGGGTCGTTTAGTCCGGTGATGTAAATAATCGGAAGGCCGAAACTCTGTTCGTTAGGGCTTTCGACAAGTTCTTTGGCTATTTCTCCTGCATATGCAACAAATAAGGCCGGTTTTCTTTTGGTATAGTTTATCCATCTTGAAGCTGTGGCAACCCCCTGTGAAAACGCAAGAACATAAATTGGGATATGTTCGGGTAGTAATAACGTTATTTGGTCGATAAATGCGGTATAGTCTTTAATTTCATCCATCCTGTCTTCACTGGTCATCCACGATGCCGCCGGGTTACCGCCCAACCCTTTTGCATAAAAGCGCGATAAGCCTTCGGGTGCAATAAAATATCGGTGTGGAGCATAAAGCACTGAAAGAGAGTTAAGGAAATTTGAAGCCAATTGAGCATACCCATGTATGCATAACCAAACCTCCGTGGTTTCATTATTAAGCACTCCTTCAGTAAAATAACGTGCTGTTTTGGTGATGTTGATGTGGTGCTTTTGCATGAAATGTATTTAAAAAAATTGCCACCATTTTTTCTTTAATCCTATATAAACACCATCAGTCCGAACCTCCACCGGGTATGTTTCGATATAATCACCTTGTTTGCCCTTTCCAGTTACTAAATTGTATTTATAACGATGAACCGGACAAACTAAATCTTCGTTCTCGCACCACCCGCTACTAAGTATGGCTCCGGCGTGAGGGCAACGATTATCAACGGCATAATAACCGGTTTCGGTGTGAGCTAAACAAATTTTTTTGTCTTCAATTACAATTGTTCGTAATGAGTTAACCTCTTGTGGCACTTGCCCGTGTTTCGAAAAGTCGTAAACCTTATAAAACCTAACCATAGGCAGGCAATATAATTAATTATTTAGTCGGCTGCCCGAATACTTTACGATTTACTTTACGTGTTTTTTCAATAATTTGAAATTGAATCACAAGACCATCCGTGTCTTTAGTTACTTCAACTTTATAGTCATTTCTGGTTAACATAAACTTTTCACCAAGAACTTGTTCGTCAAACGCAATTGTATAAGTGCCAAAAGGTAAGTATAACTCAAACGAGCCATCTAATGATGTTAAGGTTTCATAAACTTTACCCTCACCTTTTGCTGTTATTTTTATTAATGATAAATCAAAAGGATCATTTGCATCATAGTTTACTTGGTCTCTACGAATGCCAACCTTTCCTTTTATTTTCACACTTTTAACAAAAGGGATATAATTGATTCTGTTACCGGCTAAGATCAAACTATCTTTAACGTTAGCAAACCATCCATCTACTTGGTCAAGCGCAAGTATAACAACTCGTTGCGGTCCGTTAGGCGCACCTGTTAACAATGCCTCACCTTCTGCATTTGTTAACAATTCGTTTTCTCCAATCCTGATAACTACGTTTTCAAATGGCTTTTCGTTTTTATCCATGATTCCATTCCCATTAATATCAAAAAAGGCAACAAACTGTGCATTAGAATAAGTTTGTTTTTTTAATGGTATTGGTGCGTTAAATTCCTTGCGTATTCCTAAATTGATAAACATACCTTGTGTTGTCATTCGTGGTGTTTCGTCGCTAACAAAAGCATTGCTATAGGCATTAGCTAAAGCAACCCCTGATTGAAGATTGTAGTTTATCCCAAACCTAAAACGCCAGGCGTTAGGGGTAAAATATAAAATTTCGGGAAATAAATTAATGGTATGGCGCTTAAACTGATTTCCATAAAAGTAGCTCATTCCATTTTGTAAAATAAAGCGAGGGTTAGCAAATACGTATTGGTGCGAGAAATTTGCATTTATGGTTTGTTGAACAACACCATTAATTGATAAGGCTGGAATGGCACCAACTGCTCCAATGTTATATCTAACGTTTGATGTAAAGGTTTTATAAAACAAAATACTGTTAAATAATAAATATGGTAGGTTGGTTCTTTCAACACCTAATAAAGTTGGAGTGGCAACACCGGCTTCTATATTACTCGAAAAACGGAAAAAGGTTTTTGGGTTAAATGTGGTATAGTTAAAGTTTGCGCCTTTAATATCGTTGCTGCCATTAGCAAAAATGAAACGATTATATAGGCCCGCAAATTGAACACTTTGCACCTTGTTAGTTCTAACAAAAGCCAACATGTTGTTATATGCAATTACTTCTGCTACAAATGGAAATGAAGTTTTTGTGTAATCATAATTGTTTACCATCGTTATATTCCATTGTTGGTTTATAACGAACTGTGTGCGATGATTATAAAAGGTACGAAGTGTTTTAAGGTTAGAATAATTAGGAGAGCTACTTCCAAAAGTGTGGTTCATGTTTATTTTGTTCTTAAAGAATGAACCTCCATAGTTTACCAAGTAAAAAAAACCTTGTAAACTTGCGCCTGAACTTCTTCTTTCATTCCAGTTGTTTGAAACATTAAACGAAATGGTTTGGGTTTTAAGAAAGTTAATTCCGCTTCTCAAGTTTAGTGAACGGGTATAAAAGCCGGTTGCTTCATTGTCCGCTTCAGCATACTCAATTAAAACCTTATTGTTACGTAAATATGCAAATTGGTATGACACACCTTTAGCCGTTAAAAAGTTTTTCATACGTTGGTTGCTGTTTGTAACATAAAAGCCACCAATTGTATGTTTGCGTGTAAGATTGTAAGCAGCTTTTACTCCACGACCAAATGTTTGCACCCCCATCACTCCGCCGTTTACAAACCCTGCTTGTACATTTCCTCTTTCATGAAAATATGCTAAATAATAATTTGTATTATCTATGGCTTCTCCTAATCTGTCAGTGGTTGCGTTCGATTGCACATTAAATATTAGTTGAGCGCGATTGCTAACTTGTCCATTACCTCTAATATTTAAACCGGTGAAAGAAACGTTGTCGAGTAAGTTACTTACATTAAAGTCAACAATTACCGGGATGTGCGAGTAAGTTTGATTAGAATAACTGCTTTTATCACTTAGTTTTTTAATAATGATACGTTGGTTATTACTAAAGGCATTTCCTTGACCTAAATTAGGCTCATCAGTAGAGGCAATAATGTTGAATGTTTTTTCTTCGTTGTTGTTTATTGGTCTATAATTTTCAATATCTGCAATTTGTTGATTTTTTTTGGCTGATGTGTATTTAAAAACGAAGGTAAGGTTGGTATCAACCATATGACCTAAGTTAAACAGATACGATTTGTTGGTTGTTAAGTTTCCAAAGCTGTCTCTAACTTCAGAGTATAAACTTTTATTTCCAATGGTTAAGCTTATTGGTTGCTTTTCAGCTCCGGTGTTTAATATATTCAAACGAAAGCGAAGTTCATCGGTTCCGTTTTTAAGGTACAACTTATTGCCTTCTAAAATTGTAGTTTTCCAGCTTGTTTTTTTAATGGTAAATGCCCAAAATGTAGCATCAGTTATAAACCTTCCTGATGCATTAAGTACATTTACATTTACCATGTAGCGACTGCTTCCGCCCATTAGTTCCTGAGGGATTAGTCGTAATGGAATAAATATAGAGTCAAATGCCGGAATTTGATATTCGGCCAATTCAGCTCCAATTTTTCTCCAACCTTGCGGATAGTCAAATGTAACTTTAACATCAATGGGTTGGTTTGTTGGATTGCTTATACAAGCAACATTCGAGAGCATTTCTCCTTGTATAATTTCTAATTCACTTTCACGAAAGGCGGCTTGAACATTATTTTGTGCAGCAACATTTAGTGAGCAGAAACAAAGGCATACAAGTATGATATTTAGGGTAATTGTTCTCAACTTGTTATTAGTTAGGGTAAAATTAAAGGGACTCAATGAGTACGTATCTTAACCGCAATTGGTAAGTTCCACTTCTGAATCCGGAGCCTGGCACTAACCTGTAGTCAATGTCGAAATTAAATTCATTGTAATTATTAATGGGATCACCCGGTCCGTTTACGTTTGTTGTACAAGAGCCGGCCGGCGTTGTAACACCGTTGTTCGAAATAATGAGAATTGGAGTTCCTCCAACTGTCGGCACATTAAAGAACTGATTCCCTGTTAACGAAGTATTACAAGCGTTTCTAATTCGTAATTGTAACAAATCTATTTCAGGCTTATTTCCCGATGTTGATGCTGAGTAAAGCATTTCCCACTCATTTGGTGGTGTTGATGCTGATCCGTTCTCCACATAAATAACCAAGTTCCATCGGCAATCCGGGTTATTATTAATATTGTTTTTTACTGTTACTTTCAGGCGAGTAGCGCCGTTTATGGTAAGACCTGACTGGTATTTCGTGTAGGTATCGAAAGAGAAGTCGAGGTTTGAAGTAGTAGTTAGTGAAAGAGAAACCTCATCGCAAAGTTGCGCTCTTCCGGTTAGGGCGGCTAGCATCAGCCAAACGAGGGTAAGTTTTTTCACTGTTGATTGATTAGGGTGATGGGTAAAATAAAAAACCAACGAGCTTTAGGGTGAAAGCTCGTTGGTATAATTTTTATCTATTGATCTTCTAATAATACATACTGAACGTACATAGTATATACACCAGGTTGGGCATAAGAACCGGCTCCGTTTACAGACACTAAGTCTTGTGAGGTTGTTCCATCAGCGGCGAAAGCCATAGGGAAGATTGATGGTAAACCCGGAACGATACGGTAATCAATACTGTAGTAATAATCGCTGGTTAGTGCACCTGCTGCTGCAGTTAAATAACTTCCACCTGCAACTGCATCATCACCAACACCTGTAGTTCCTTTGTGTCCGGCAATGTATTTGTTGTTAGCTGTTGGAGCTGTACCGGTATTTGCAGGGTCAACATATAAGCTGTTTGAGCCTGATGGAGTAGCAACCGGTGGGAATGCAGCGCTATAATCGGCGAAAGCACCTGTAGCTGCTGCTGCATTAGCATTTGGTGTGTTTTGGCGTAATTCCAAAGCACTTAAAGGAATACGGTTGGTTGAACGAGTTCCGCCTGTACCGTAGCGAATTTGTTGATCCCAGAAACCTGCTGCAACGTTTCCGTTAGAACGGCCAATTGCATAAAGGTCCCAATTAACAGTTGAACTGATTTTTAAAATTGTTGCACCATACTTGGTAATACCTGCATAATACTCATTGATGTTATCGAACGTGAAATCAATTTGATTTGGCGTTGACATGTTCAATTGTAAAATAGGTTGTAAATCCATAGTGATGGTAACATCCTTTTGATCTTGTAACTGAGCGAATGCTCCGTTTGAGAATAAAAATGCTGCGGCTGCGCAAGCGATTACTTTTAGAGTTTTCATAGTGTAATTATGTTGAGTTTTGTCGATACAAACTTTCAACAAATAATTAACATAAAAAAGCAAATGAATGGCTGTTTAAAAAAATAAAATGCAAAAGCCTGATTTACAGCAATAAAAAAATAAGCTATTTATACTTTTTAACAGCTATTTAATTTTTACAGCAGCTATTTATTCTATTGTAAAGGATAATTCTGCAGCTTCAACAGCCTCTTTATTCCCATAATCTAGAATCCCTACAGCAGAATACTTACCCTTTTCGAGTTTTTCAGGTAAAGCAAACATATAATTGCGTATATAACCTGGAAGGATTGTAAATCTTTAACACTTAATTTTTGCTGTTTACCTGTGCTTAGGTTGGTAAGCTCTACATAAGCAATACAACTGGCTATTCCGTCTCCTGCGTTACGTAATACCATATCAATTTTTGGCTGATTGTTTAGGTTTTGAAAAGTAAAATTTTGAAACTCTACCTTATTATTTTTAACACTTGGTGGGTTTTGATAAATATAAACACCAAACGCAAAGGTTGGAATTACGCCTAAAGAAATGGCCTTGTCATTTCCTGCATTGTCAATTGCTTCTCGTTCTTTTTTCTCTTCAATCCACAGCAATCCCCAAGCAGCATGATTAGTACTGTCGGTATCGGGAACTGTTAACGTAACAGCAATTTTCTTTACTTCTCCGGGTTTTAATTCGAAAAAAGTAGGGGCAGCACTAATCCAATTACTGATACCAAATTTCGAAGTTCCCGGGGCTAGAAACTCTGATTTTCCTGCATTGTCTGCATCATAATCAGAAAATCGAACATTAAATGTTTTGGAAGAACGAGTCTCGTTTGTAACCTTTACTTCAACAGTTCTTGTTTCGCCAGGCTTTAAATTAAAATTGATGTGTGAAGGGGTAACCGCAACGCCTACATCTCTTAATGTTGAATCATTCGGGTTTTTTTGTGCAAAAACAACCGAAACATTCAACAATAAATAAGTTAAGATAATGTTAATATGCTTCATATATAAATAATTTTAGGCAAATTAGGCAGTATCCTTTCATGCTCACAATGAAGTTGGTGAATTAATATCACAACATTGTGTGTTAAATGTGCTAAATTTTATACGAATGGCTCGCTTTTTGAAGTTATATTTGATATAATCACAATTATTTGAATGTTTATGGATGCTGATGATTTTTTAGATGAAGAAATTCAATCCAACCTGCAAAGGTTTGAAAGGATGATGAGAAATAAAACACGCGAATATTTTGAGGCGGAGGAACTGGAGGATATTTGCGATTATTACATAAGAAAAGAAAAACCCAAAAAAGCACTCGAGGTTCTATATTTTGCTGAAGAAATATATCCAAACACGCTATCCTTCAAAATTCAAAAGGCAGAGTTGTTTTTGATGTTAGACAAGGTTGATGACGCCCTTGAATTATTAGATCATGTTGCAGTTTTTGAACCTAACAACGACGAATTGTGGTTAATTAAAGGTGAAGCATTGTTGTTAAAGGGCGACTTGAAAGAGGCGGCCGATGCTTTTGAACAAGTATTAAAATATACAGATGAGCGCGTTGATATGCTGTTCGAAATTGCCTATATCTACGACGATAATAATATGTTTGAACAAGCAGCCTATTATTTTAAATTAATAATTGCAGAAGAGCCGGATAATGAACAGGCTTTTTTTGAGCTGGCAAATTCTTATGAAATCACCGGCAAGCTCAACGAAGCCATTCAGATACTAAACCAATTAATTGATGTAGATCCTTACAATACGCTGGCTTGGTACAACATCGGATTAATGTATAGCAAAGTTGGTCTTTTTGAAAAAGCGGTTTGGGCATTTGATTATTGTTTAGCAATAGACGAAGAGATGGCGCCGGCAAGGTTCAATAAAGCCAACTCTCTTGTTGAATTGGAGTTGTTTGACGAAGCAATTGCCGAATATCTTTATACCATTGAACATGACGGTGCTGACGCAATTGCTTATTGTAATTTGGCCGGATGTTATGAACGGCTTGAAAAAAATGAAGAAGCTAGACTGTTTTATAAAAAAGCGACTAAACTAAATCCTAATATCGCAGAGGCTTGGTTTGGAATCGGGTTGACTTACGATAAAGACAATAAAGACAAAGAATCATTACAATATGTGAAGCGTGCAGTCGTACTCGAGCCTGAAAATACCGAATATTTACTTGTGTTGGCCGAATTACAGTATAGGCTTAACAAAACGTCAGACGCCGTTGATACATACAAAGAAATTGTTACAATAGATCCTGAAATGATGGAGGCTTGGCTGGATTGGTCATACATATTATATGTTGAAAACCAAATTGATCAAGCCGTTGCATTGTTAATGGAAGCATTAATTAATCATCCAAATTGTCACCAATATTATTACCGATTATGCTGTTATTATTACGCATTGGGAAAAACAAAAATTGCTACCCGGTGTTTGGAAGACGGATTAAATATTAACTTTGACGACCATTTCCTGGTGTTCGAAGTGTTACCCGAACTGGCAAATGTAAATACCATAACAGATATTATAGAAGCATACCGTAATAATGAGAAACTTTAAGTTAAAACAACTACCCGAGCGCACAGCTAAACCAAGAAATAATGGCCTAACCATGGTTATGGATAAGGGCTTAAGCTTAAACGAGGCCGCAAACTTTATTGAAGCATGCGGCGATTATGTTGATTTAGTGAAGCTTGGATTTGGGACCAGTATTGTTACTCCCAAGTTAGAGGAAAAAATTGATTTGTATAAAAAATCAGGAATAGGCGTGTACTTTGGAGGTACTTTGTTCGAGGCGTTTATTGTTCGTAATCAGTTTGATGATTTTTTATCATTAATTGATCGTTATAAACTTCCTTATATTGAAGTATCCGACGGCTCAATTGAAATGCCACATGAGGTGAAACTCGAATACATTCATAAACTAAGCAAACATGCAACTGTACTGAGTGAAGTTGGGAGTAAGGATGTAGAAAAAATAATTCCCCCATACCAATGGATAGAGCTGATGAAGGCAGAGTTAAAAGCAGGGGCATGGAAGGTAATTGCCGAAGCTCGTGAAGCAGGAAATGTTGGTGTGTATCGCAGTAGTGGTGAAGTAAGAGAAGGCTTAGTTCAAGAAATCTTAACAAAAATTCCGGGTGAAAAAATTATTTGGGAGGCACCTCAAAAAGCTCAGCAAACCTATTTCATTAAATTGGTAGATGCCAATGTAAACCTTGGAAATATTGCTCCTAACGATGTTATCCCTTTAGAAACTTTACGCATTGGATTACGAAGTGATACCTTCTCGTTTTTCTTGAATAAATCAGCGAAATATATTGGCAAAAAAAAGTAGTTTAATTGTTGACTGAAAAATAACTAAGTGATAGATATGAGTTTACAAGATCAAATTAATGCAGATGTAATAACTGCGATGAAAGCAAAGGATGAAGTTTCTGTTAGGGGATTAAGAGCGCTAAAGTCGGCATTATTACTCGCCGCAACCTCAGCAGGCACTAACGGAAAGGTAAGTGATGAAGAAGCCTTAAAAATATTTCAGAAATTGGCTAAACAAAGAAGGGAAAGTATTGAAATTTTCAAGAACAGTAATAGAATTGACCTAGCAACAGTGGAAGAAGAAGAATTACAAATTATTGAAAAGTACTTGCCAAAACAATTAGGGAATGACGAGATAAAATCGTTTTTATTAGAACTTGTTAAAGAGCTAAATGCCACAAGTGCTGCCGATTTTGGTCGTGTAATGGGAATTGCAACTAAACGCTTGTCGGCAGTAGCTGATGGAAAAGTAGTATCTGCTGTATTAAAAGAAATTCTAGCATAAATAAATAATAGTTAAAAAGTTATAGGGCACACCTTGTGGTGCCCTTCTGTGTGTTTATAAATTACCACTAATAAGAATATGACAACTAACGAAGAAAGAATTAAAAAGGCTTTTGAAAAGAAGAATTGGCCTGAAATAAAAGTAACCGACAGTTGGGCCACTTTTAAAATCATGGCAGAGTTTGTAGAAGGGTTTGAAAAAATGAGTAGGATTGGTCCTTGTGTTTCAATTTTTGGTTCAGCCCGCACCAAATCAAATCATAAATATTATTTGTTGGCCGAAGAAATTGCAGCTAAACTTGTTCAAGCTGGTTTTGGCGTGATTACAGGGGGCGGACCGGGTATTATGGAGGCCGGAAACAAAGGGGCTTATGAAGCCGGAGGTAAATCAGTTGGTTTAGGAATTGAATTACCCTTTGAGCAGTTCATCAATAAATATGTTGACAGAGACAAGATGATAAATTTTGACTACTTCTTTGTTCGAAAGGTAATGTTTATGAAATATGCTCAAGGATTTGTTGCCATGCCCGGCGGGTTTGGAACAATGGATGAGTTATTTGAGGCGCTAACCCTTATTCAAACACATAAAGTAGCAAGATTTCCAGTAGTGTTGGTTGGAAGTGAATATTGGAAAGGACTTATCGAATGGCTAAAAACAACCATGTGTACTGAAGAACATAATATTAATCCTGAAGATATGGATTTATTTAAAGTGGTTGATTCGGCCGAAGATGCCGTTAATTACATCCTGGATTATTATGCAGATATGTCAATCAGTCCTAATTTTTAAGAACCTTAATTAGATAATACTGAAAAAAATGAAGTGTTGATATAAGTAAATAGTTGCCGTTTATTGGAATAATGTATATTCACAATATTATCCCTGTTGAATTACACCGGTAAAAGGATATTATTATATCACAAAAAACAATTTAAGAGAAAACAAACATGAGTTCATTAAAGGAAGATGCTTTAAAATATCATAGTAAAGGCCGCCCTGGCAAAATTGCAGTTGTGCCAACAAAACCTACTAATACCAAACGCGATTTAAGTTTAGCTTATTCGCCCGGTGTAGCTGAGCCTTGTATTGCTATTGCTGAAAATAAAGAAGACGTTTATAAATACACGGCAAAAGGAAATTTAGTAGCCGTAATAAGCAATGGTACAGCTGTTTTAGGACTCGGTGATATTGGTCCGGAAGCTTCTAAACCTGTTATGGAAGGTAAAGGCGTACTGTTTAAAATTTTTGCTGATATTGATGTGTTTGATATTGAAATCAACACAAAAGATACCGAAGAATTTATAAAAACAGTTAAGGCTATAAGTCCAACGTTTGGTGGAATTAATTTAGAAGATATCAAAGCGCCTGAATGTTTTGAAATTGAAAGTCGTTTAAAAGAGGAGTTGGATATTCCAATTATGCACGATGACCAGCATGGTACAGCCATTATCACCGGCGCCGGACTATTGAATGCATTAGAGCTTGTAGGAAAAAAAATCGAAGATGTAAAGGTAGTGTTTAATGGAGCCGGAGCTTCGGCAATGAGTTGTGCTAAAATCTTTTTAAGCCTAGGCGTTAATAAGGATAACCTTATCATGTGCGACAGTAAAGGTGTCATAAGAAAAGATATACCTAATCTCGATGAATCAAAACTTTTCTTCGCTACCGATCATCCTGTTACAACATTAACCGAAGCCATGAAAAATGCAGATGTGTTTGTTGGGTTAAGCAAAGGTAATGTGGTAACTAAAGAAATGGTTAGAAGTATGGCTAACGATCCTATTGTGTTTGCTTTAGCAAATCCCGATCCCGAGATATCATATCAAGACGCACTTGATTCGCGTCCGGATATCATTATTGCTACCGGTAGAAGCGACCATCCTAATCAGGTAAATAATGTGTTGGGATTCCCCTACATATTCCGTGGTGCACTTGATGTTAGAGCAACTAAAATTAATGAAGAAATGAAACTGGCAGCAGTACATGCTTTAGCGCAGTTAACAAAAGAGCCTGTTCCTGAAATTGTAAACATGGCTTATAACGAAAAAAATATTTCATTCAGCAGAACTTACATCATTCCTAAACCGCTCGACCCTCGTTTAATTACAACAGTTTCTCCGGCAGTAGCAAAGGCTGCCATGGAAAGTGGCGTGGCAAAAGGTACTATCAACGATTGGGAGGCTTATCATAACGAATTACTTAATCGCTTAGGTAAAGAGAGTAACTTTATTCGTGTAATAGGAAGCAAGGCTAGAAAAAACCCCAAGCGTGTGGTATTTGCCGAAGCCGATAATTATAAGATTTTACGTGCCGCACAAATTGTTAAGGATGAAGGTTTAGCCATTCCAATTTTATTGGGTGACAAACAAAAAATTCAGGATATTCTTGATGAGAACATGATTAAGCTGAAAGATGTACAAATCATTAATCCATTGGAAGAAGAGGCAAAGAGGGCTCAGTTTGCAGAATTGTTTTATGAAAAACGTCAGCGGAAAGGGATTACCTTGTATGAGGCCAATAAATTAATGCGCGACAGAAACCACTTTGCACCGATGATGGTTGAAACCGGGGAGGCAGATGCGATGATTTCAGGATTAACAAAGAATTATCCGAGCACGATTCGTCCGGCACTTCAAATTTTAGGAAAAGAGGAAGGAATTAATAAAGTTGCCGGGATGTATGTAATGTTAACCAACCAAGGTGCATTATTCTTTTCGGATACTACTGTTAATAAAGACCCTAATGTTGATGATGTTGTTGATATAACTAAACTTACTTATGATGCAGTTAAAAAGTTCAATATCAACCCAAGTATAGCATTATTATCTTACAGTAATTTTGGAAGTGCAGATGGAAACACACCAAACAAAATGGCACAGGCACGAGAAATATTAAAGCAACGCTACCCATTTATGATTGTTGATGGTGATATTCAGGCCAATATTGCCTTAAATCAAAAAATGTTAAAAGAGAATTTTCCATTTAGCGAACTGTGCGATAGTCCTGTTAACACCTTAATCTTCCCAAATTTGTCGGCCGGTAATATTGCATATAAGTTACTGCAACAGGCTGGTGGAGCAGAAGCTATCGGTCCTGTACTCTTAGGTTTAAAAAAGTCGGCACATGTATTACAACTTGGAAGCAGTGTACGCGAGATTGTAAACATGGTGATTATAGCCGTAGTTGATGCCCAAAGCAAAGAGGCTTAAAGGAAACTCATTATAAATTAAAACGCCGGCATCATTTAATTGTCGGTGTTTTTTATTTGTATTATAACGAGTTGCTTTATAGAATTGCCGGTTCTTAACAGATTATTGTTTAATAATCATTTCATCTATCAATGATTGTTCATTAACAAATTTGTGGAATAGCAACAAATATTGCAAATTGCAGGCTCAATCTTGCTTTTGCATCTTATGAAATATAAAAGAGTGCTCCTCAAACTTAGCGGCGAATCACTAATGGGTTCACAACAATATGGTATCGACCCCAAAATTCTAGAACAATATGCTGCTGATATAAAGTCGGTAATGGACTTAGGTGTTCAGGTAGCCATTGTTATAGGGGGCGGAAATATTTTTAGAGGAGTGCAAGGCGTATCAGGAGGAATTGTTGATAGAGCCCAAGGCGATTATATGGGAATGTTAGCAACAGTAATAAATGCGATGGCTTTACAGGGAGCCCTGGAAAAGGCCGGCATTAAAACTCGACTGCAAAGTGCAATAAAAATGGAGCAAATCTGCGAGCCATTTATTAGAAGAAGGGCCATGAGGCATTTAGAAAAAGGCAGGGTTGTAATTTTTGGTGCAGGTACCGGAAATCCATATTTTACTACCGATACAGCAGCCAGTTTACGTGCAGTAGAAATTGAAGCAAATCTTGTGCTTAAGGGTACTAGAGTTGATGGTATTTATACCGCTGACCCTGAGAAAGACTCAAGCGCAGTTCGTTATGAACAAGTAAGTTATAGTGAAGTGTATGAGAAAGGGCTTAACGTAATGGATTTAACTGCTATTACTTTATGCCAAGAAAATAAGCTTCCAATTGTGGTGTTTGATATGAATAAAGCAGGTAATTTTCTAAAGGTATGTGCCGGCGACAATGTAGGAACATTGGTAAGCTAATGGATAAAATTTAATGTTTAATTTTGAAATATAATAACAAATAGAGTATGAGCGACCCAAGATTGAAAACCGTTTTTGAAGACATGAAATCAGCAATGGATAAAGCCATTGATCATGCAGCAACCGAGTTCACTAAAATTCGTGCAGGCAAAGCTCACCCGAGTATGCTAGATGCAGTAAAAGTTGATTATTATGGAAGCCTTGTTCCGTTAAGTCAAGTTGCCAACGTTAATACTCCTGACGCAAAAACAATTACTATTCAACCTTGGGAAAAAAGTACATTACAAGCCATCGAAAAGGGAATCATTATTTCTAATTTAGGTTTTAATCCAAGTAATGATGGCAGTATGATTAGGGTTGTGCTCCCACCGTTAACCGAAGAAAGACGAAAAGAAATTGTGAAGAAGGTAAAATCAGAAGCGGAACAAGCGAAAATTACCATACGCAATATTAGAAAAGAGGCAAACGAAGCCATAAAAAGGTTGCAAAAAGAAGGCGTTGCTGAAGACGAAGCAAAAGTGGCAGAAACCAATGTGCAAAAAACTACCGATACCTTTATTAAAAAGATTGACGACCTTACAGCAGCCAAAGAAGCTGAAGTAATGCACGTTTAATGTTGTGTTTAACATGATATGATTAAACGCTTACCGAGCATAAAAAAACTACTTATAACACTGGCAAAAATTGCCGGTGTTTTTTTCATACTGGCTGTTGTTTCGTACTTCTCATTCAGAAACCTCATCTTGCATAAAGTTATTGAGAAAATCTCTGAAAAATCAGCACGAGAGTTTGATGCAGTTTTTACAGTTAAGGAAGCTTCTTTTACAGGTATTAGCACAATTGAATTGCACCAAATTAGTTTAAAGCCTAAACAACATGATAGTTTATTGTATGTTAATAAACTAATTACAGGTGTTCAACCTTTATACGCATTATTTTTAGACATCAGACTTAGCAAACTTGAACTTCATTCGGGTTATATAAACATCATCAATAACGATAATGGAAGCAACCTGAGTGTTTTTTTAAGGGGAAAGACACAACGGTAAAAGCTCAAGAAAAGAATGGTGAGCAACAAAGTAACCTTGCAAAAAAGGGTTATCAACTCATCAGCAAAGTGCTAAACTTTATTCCTGACGACGTTCAACTACACAACGTAGCACTTCGTTTTCAAGACCAGAAACAGTTTGTGGTTTTTCAAATGCAACAACTTACCTTAACAGACAACCAGTTAAAATCTTCAATTCATGTAATGGAAGCAAAAGACAGCTTGAGTAATATATGTTTTATTCAAGATTGGTTGATAAACGGATATGCAAATCCCGGAAAACGTAAAGCGGATGTTAGTTTTTTTAACACCGATACAGGAAAGGTATTATTGCCATACGTAAAAGAAAAGTTTAACTTAAGTACCGGTTTTGACAGTATCAGACTAAAGTTAGATGGGGTGGTGATTAATGATGGAGTACTTAATATTTCGGGTCTGGCAAGTACGGTTAATTTTTTGGTAAGTCATCCTAAAATTTCCGGTAAAGAAGTGGTGGTTGAACATGCCGAATTTAAATATGACTTCGTTATTGGTGCTAATTTTATTGGAATGGATAGCAGTTCGTGGTTTACACTCAATAAAATTAAAGTTCAACCATTTGCAAAATACCAAAGAGGTCCGGATACAACAGTGCAGTTTTGTGTAGTAATTCCTAAAACTACCGCACAAGACTTTATTAGTTCATTACCTGAAGGATTATTTAATCATTTTAAAGGAATGGAGGCCGAGGGTAGTTTTACCTATCGCTTGGATTTTCTTTACAATGAAAATCGTCCTAAAGATTTGGTTTTTGAAAGTTCGTTGCAAAAAGAAGGTTTACGGATTATAAAATATGGTGAAGCAAACTTAAGCAAACTTAATAGCGATTTTGTGTATCATCCAATAGAAAACGGACGACCGCAGCGGGCTATTGAGGTTAGTTATACAAGTCCAACCTTTGTTCCTCTTGATATGATTTCTCCATGGCTGAAGAAGTCGGTACTCACAACCGAAGACCCATCATTCTTTTATCATAGAGGATTTATTGACGAGGCATTCAGACAATCAATAATTAAAAATATAAGGAAGAAGAAATTTGCAAGAGGTGCCAGTACAATTAGTATGCAGCTAATTAAGAATGTTTTTTTAACGAGAGAAAAAACATTGTCGCGTAAATTGGAAGAAATATTATTGGTTTATATTTTAGAGAACAACCGGCTAAGTTCTAAGGAAAGAATGTTTGAAGTTTATTTAAACATTATCGAGTGGGGGCCTAATGTATATGGTATTGGAGAAGCTGCAAGATTTTATTTCAACAAATCGGCAAACGAACTCACCTTAAGTGAAGCATTGTTTTAGCAGTGATTATTCCTAGCCCAAAAAAGTTTATGTGGCGATTTGGAAAAGACGGCTATTTAAAAGATCATGTTGGTCGCCATTTTCATTCACTTGCAGGGTTGATGATAAGGCGTAATGTACTAAGCACCGAAGACACAATTGGACTTAATCACCGTTTTCCCAATCATTGGGCCCGCAAAATCTTTTATCAAAATTACAGCCGACACCTTGACAAACGACACCATTATCATTGATGAAAATGGATTAATATTACCCGTAGATGAGGAATAAATTATGAAGTTTTTTTCTGAGTATACACCCAAACAAAAGATTGTTATCTATAGTATCTTGGCGATTTTTGCTTTGGTGTATGCATCTATCTCTTTAATTAATCATTACAGCTTTCGAACATTTGCATACGATTTAGGTATTTATAATAACATGTTGTATTCCTATGCACACCTAAAGGCTAATTATACTTCTTTACAACAGCCGATGGTAAATCATGCCTTTGCTGATCATTTCGAACCAATATTCTTTCTTTTTGCACCACTGTATTATATTTTTGGTTCATATACTTTGTTGGTTGTTCAAATTTTTTTCGTGCTATTCGGTGGTGTCGGAATATTATATTTCACAAAATCGCATAGCAATAATCAATATTTATCCATAGCTGTACTCGTGCAGTTTCTTGCCATGTGGGGTGTTTATTCGGCCTTGGCTTTCGACTTTCACAACAACGTTACCGCGGCCATGCTGGTGCCATGGTTTTTAGTATTTGCTCATCAACAAAAATATAAGTTATTACTGTTGGTTTGGGCGCTAATGCTATTAAGCAAAGAGAATATGGCATTGTATACCGTGTTTATTTGCGCAGGAGCTGCATTACATTTTTTTAAAATCAAAAAACTTCGAAATATCTTAAGTGTACTTTCAGTTTGTGCAGCCATTTATTTTGTACTGATTGTGAAGGTTGTTATACCATTATTTCAAACTGAGGATGCCGGATATATTTACAATAGCATGTATAAAGTATTAGGCAATAGTCCTCGTGAAATGTTAACTACATTATTAACTAAGCCCGGCTATGTTTTTAACTTATTGTTTGAAAACCATATTGGCGATCAGTTTTACACAGGCATTAAATCTGAATTACACTTTTCAGTTTTATGCAGTGGAGGAATATTTTTATTATATCGCCCACAGTTTTTAGTGATGCTTATTCCTATTTACCTGCAAAAGCTATTAAATTCCGACGCTGCTCGTTGGGGAATAAATTATCACTACAGCATCGAATTTGTGCCGGTTATCACAGCTTGTACTGCCGTTTTTATTTCTGATTTAAATGTTAAAAGTTACTTCAAACTTATTTTAGCAATAGTAATGGCTATGGTTACCGGATTTTATACTTATACTAAATTAAAAAGTCGGGTCTCTATTTGGTACGCACCGGAAAACGCACAGTTTTACAATTTATCTCGATTAACAATGCTAAGTGAAGCAAAAGGAATTCATCACGATCTTTCTACATTAGTGAATGATCAAATGGATTCGATTTCAGTTCAAAATGCATTAGCTCCGCACTTAGCAAACAGAAATTATATTGTACTTTTTCCAAATACTAAGCATGCCAAATATATAGTTTTAGCGCCTAAAACTAATCCTTATCCTTTAAAAGAAGATTACCGGAACTGTGTAGACTCTTTGTTAAAAAGTAGTAACTGGCAATTAACCGACAGCACTCAAAACATTCTAGTTTTTAGGAAAAGGGAATGATTAAACATTCAGATATTTTAGGAACATCGCCGATAGCATTGTTGTTAATCTCTGTTCTGCTAAATGCTGTGTTGATTAAAGATTTATTTTATTATTGTATAACACCCATAAAAAATTATGAGTTCTAATAGTTAATAATTTAATTCATTTGAAAAAACTTTCCATCATTATTCCTGCCTATAATGAGGCTAAAACGATTCATTTGATTTTGGATAAAATTGAAGCCGTTCAGTTATTTAACAATATTGAAAAAGAGGTAATCATTGTAAATGATTGTTCAAAAGATAATACAAGTTATGTAGTTAAAAATTACATACGTGATAAGGAGTATATCAAGTTTTTTGAATATGAAAAAAATAAAGGTAAGGGAGCGGCAATTCATACAGGAATCAGTAAAGCAACCGGTGATATGATTATTGTGCAGGATGCAGATTTAGAATATGACCCAAATGAATATAATATTTTGATGAAGCCAATATTAGATGGCTTTGCAGATGTGGTGTATGGGTCGAGGTTCATCGGAGGTAAACCACACCGAATTCTGTTTTTTTTGGGCATTCTATTGGGAATAAGATTTTAACATTTGCATCAAATATGTTTACCAATTTAAACCTTACTGATATGGAAACTTGCTACAAATTATTTAAAGCTGATATTTAGAAAGGGTTACATTTAACCGAGAAACGCTTTGGCTTTGAGCCGGAAGTAACAGCCAAAATAAGCAGGATTCCTAATATTAGAATTTATGAAGTAGGGATTTCTTATTACGGAAGAACCTATGAGGAAGGGAAAAAAATTAATTGGAAAGACGGATTTAGGGCTATTTATTGTATTTTAAAATTTGGCTTGTTTAAAGCAAAATAAATGAACGCATGAATGATAATAGGTTATTTTATTTATTTTGGGTTAGCGGTGGTTTGATATTATGTTTGTTGGCCATTTTCATGAATGGAACGGGCGGAGGCGGTGACAGTGTAGCACATTATATTTATGCCAAATATGCATTTCAAAATCCTGAAAACTTATTAAATCATTGGGGAAAACCATTCTTTACATTACTTGCCTTTCCCTTTACTTACTTTTCATTTACCGGCATTAAGCTGTTTAATGTTGGATGTAATGTTTTTAGTATCTGGTTAACATATCAAATACTAAAAAGCTGGAAAATAAATCACGCATGGGTTATTGCCCCTTTTATGTTTTCTTCATCATTGTTTTTTTCTGTATCGTTATCCGGCCTAACCGAACCATTATCCGCATTAATGATTACCGGAGCAATATATTTAATAAACAAAAACAAGCTAAAGCCGGCATTTATTCATTTCATTTATTCCGTTTGTTCGCTCAGAAGGGCTTATAATACTTGGGGTGTTTAGTATCTATTTGTTTGTAATAAAATGTTATAAATATATCCCATATCTGTTTTTTGGCCATTTGGTATATAGCATTGTTGGCTATCCTTACTACAAAGATTTATTGTGGATTTTTACGAAAATGCCTTACGCAAAGCAGGGTTCAAATTATGGAAATGGCTCATGGGATCATTTTATTGTACAATTAAATTTTCAAACTAATCCAATCACCTATGCCTTATTCTGGATAGGAACAATTGCCATGTTAATTAATATTATCAAACAGGTAAAAAAATTATTTTTGAATGATGAGTCAACCATTCGCATTTGGTTAGTATACGGAACGTTTTTCGCTTTTTTTCTAGCGCATTCCTTGTTTTGGACACTAGGCATATTTAATTCAATGGGTTTAGTAAGGGTTTTTATTAGTGTTCTACCGTTGATGATGATAATTAGTATTGACGGATTGAACCTATTAGATAAAACAATCGGAACATATAATCAAAAAATAAAAAATGTTTGGGTTTATGTACTCTTAATTATTACTATTTCTTCGCCATTCGTTCTAATTAAATATAAGTATGATTTTGCCAATACATGCCAACTAACAGCCGAGCAATTAATAATTAAGAACCAAATTAAACCATATATAGAGCAAGAGGCTAAGAACAAAACCATAATTTTTACCGACATAAACATTCCTTATATACTAAACCTAAATCCATTTAATGCCAAGCAAAGTAAATGGTATTGGGACATTCAAATCCCATCTAATCTTACAAGCAATGAAGTATTAATTGCCGAGAATTGGTATTCTTCACTAGAATGGGGTTATCCTATAGATGTAATTAAAAAGGATACTGCGCTAAAACTGAATACCTGTTTTCCAAATCCTGATTGTAAATATTTTGTTTTTACAACAACTAATAAATAAAAATGAATTCGCGGGTGATGCAGTATTAATCTTTCATATGAATTAATGATTTAATTTTTTATTTGACTTTTAAATTAATATGATGTCATTTAGTTCTTGTTATAAAATTTGTGAATAATATCACAAATGTAATCAACATCATCTTCGGTAAGTTCAAAATATAACGGCAGTCGTAATAAGCAATCACTAAAATAATCCGTATGAGGTAATGCCCGTCCATCGTGCCGGTTTAAATAATAGGTTGAAGTATGTAATGAAAGGTAATGAAAAACGGCCATTACCCCTGCTTCTTTTAATGTTCTAATTAGTTGTTGACGTTCTTCAACATCTTTACAAATAATACAGGAGATGTGTGCATTGCTTTCGGCGTACAACGGTATCTCAGGAAATTTAATTTTGCCTTGAGTGGTTAATGGTTCAAGGTTTTTATGGTATCTATTCCATAATACTTTTCTTTTTGCCTGAATTTCATTTATGTTTTCTAATTGTGCAAATAAGAATGCAGCAATAATGTCTGAAGGCAAAAATGAACTTCCAACATCAACCCAACCATATTTATCTACTTCACCTCTAAAAAAGGCGGAACGGTTTGTTCCTTTTTCTCTTATAATTTCGGCGCGTTTAATAAAACGTTCGTCATTAATTACAAGCATACCTCCTTCGCCACTAATAATATTTTTTGTTTCATGAAACGAGAATGCAGCAAGATGACCCAAGCTTCCAAGAGGTTTTCCTTGGTAATAGCTATCTATGGCCTGAGCGGCATCTTCAACAACAAACAAATCATACTTTTTTGCCAGTGCAAGAATACTATCCATATCGCAGGCAACACCTGCATAATGAACCGGAACAATGGCTTTGGTTTTTGAGGTAATTAATGCTTCAATTTGTGTAACATCCATATTCGGATTGTTGAAGTAGCTGTCGGCAAAAACTATTTTGGCTCCTCGTAATACAAAAGCATTTGCAGTTGAAACAAAAGTATAAGAAGGCATTATAACCTCATCACCTTCTTTGATGTCTAATAAAATTGCTGCTAATTCTAAAGCATCAGTGCAGGAGGTTGTTAGTAAACATTTTTTAAATCCGTATTTGTTTTCAAAAAATTCATGGACACGTTTGGTGAATATCCCGTCTCCTGAAATTTTCCCGGATAGTACAGCTTGATATATATAATGACTTTCTTTTCCGGTAAGATAAGGCTTATTAAAAGGAATGGATTGTTTTATTTCCATAGGTGGTAAATATAAGAACGATTTAAAATGTTATAGTTATTCTTAATATAAAAATTCATTGCGGTCTTGTTTTCAAACTGCGTGTTTACAGTAATTTTTTCTATTCCCTGTTCAACAGCAAATGCATCTGCGGTTGCTAAAAGTTTTGTTCCAACTTGTAACCCCTCTTTTTTGTTCATCCACTGCAATTAAACCTATATCAGCCGAATTATCTTTTATTGATAAGGTAATAAATCCGGCCAAAAACCCTTCGTAGATATAACCATATACAACAGTTGAAGTATCATCAATAGCTTTGGTAATCCAGGTTGTATATAGGCGTTCAAATTCGTTGTTTTTAAAATGCTTATCAAGCTTAAATCTCGAATGTGCCCCGCTTTGTAAAGCAAGTTTTATCAATTGCTCGCTTAATGAATAAATAGGAACAATGTGTTGGTTGATTATTGTGTTTGGATTAACCGATTTGCCTAGTTGAACTTTAATATCTACCAATTGAATTGAGTATTCTTTCTTATCAACATCCAACAACTCTTTTTCGCTAAACAGGTATATCAGTTTGTATTCATCAAGATTCAGCATATTTAAGTTTAATGATGTTTGTTGTCCAACATCAATTCGGCCAATCGGATAACCAAAAAACTTACTGTCCCATTCAAGTTTATTTATAATCATTAAAATGTTTTTTTATCAACGATATAAAGTGGTCTGTTTTTGATGCCATCAAAGGTTTTTCCTATGTATAAACCGATTATTCCTAGGATAAAAATAATTAGTCCGCTTAAAAACCAAATGGATATTATTAAACTGGCAAAACCTGAAACTTTAATAATACCACTAAAGAAAAAGATTACGTTTAGTAAGGCATATAATATTGATAGACTACTAATTATAAACCCGGTTTTTATTACCATTCTCAATGGCTTGTCAGAATAGGCCAATGCTATATCTAAGGCTAGATTAATCAATCGGCTCCAGTTATAAGATGATTTACCCTCGAAACGTTCATCATGTTTTACGTCAATTGCAGTTTTATTAAAACCAACCCATCTTGCCATTGGCGAAAATGCCCGCATTGGCTCCCTCATGGTATTAATAGCCGCGATTACTTTTTTATGATAAATGCCAAAATTTGCAATAGTACCATCTTGAGGTACGCCTGATAGATAACTGAATAGTTTATAGAATAGAACAGAAGTTTGTTTTTTTATAAATCCATCTTGTCTGTTTACTCGTCGTGCAAATACAATATCAAATCCTTCTTGTGCTTTGTTATATAAAGAAATAATCTCTTCCGGTCTATCTTGTAAATCGCAATCCATTACCACTACCCACTCACCGGAACAAGCGTCGAGACCGGCTGTGATGGCATGATGTTGGCCAAAATTTCGACTCAGTTTTATACCTTTAATTCGTGCATCTGTTGATGCCAGCGCTGCTATTTTCTCCCATGAATTATCGGGGCTAAAATCCTCAACTAAAATAATTTCATAGTCGCCGGTGATTTGCTCAACAGCTAATTTTATCCTTTTAATAAGTTCTTCTACTATTCGTTCTGCTTGGTATACCGGACTAACTATTGATAGTTTCATGTGATGTAGATGGTAATTGAAATCTTGAAATAATTACTATGGATACGATTAATGGAACCCAGTTTAGGTACACATAAGGAACCATAATAAATAAATAAAATAACGTAAGTGCGGCCTTAAGTGTAAGCAGTGCTAATAAATCAGGATTAATTTTATTTTTCATCTTCCAAACTAAAAACAATTGACAAAGCATGAAAATTACACTTACCGCCAGCAACACATTTTTAATCATAACAATTTTATCTTCAAGTGATCCGTTGAACCATAAATAAAACCAAGATGCAACTCCCATTCCTTGAAACAATTGAAATGGACGATCGCCACTTTTTTGCCATGGTTGACCTTGCCACTCGTAAATTACTCCTCGAAGATAATTACCGTTAAAGTCTTTAAACATTTCAGGAGACTGGATAATAAAAGGAAGGAAAATTATTGAAAGGAAAAACAAACTGCCTGCAATTATTTTTAACAGTTGTACTCGTTGTTTTAGCCATAGAATAAATCCATAAATTGGCAGCCAAAACAAAAATGAATACCTCGACATTAGCGGCAGAACAATTCCAAATGCTTGAAGGAGTGAATGTGAAGAAAACAAAAACACACTTAGTATAAGGTAATATCCAATTACCATAATTTCAATTGTATGAACACCGTCAAGTGGTTGTTTAATGTAAATACTAAATACAAGTATCCATGGTAAGATTAATTTAAACAAACCACTTTGTTTATTATCAATCCTTATAATGTAAAATGTATAAATCAGTGATGCTAATGAAAACACGGCAACTACCGCCCACCTCAAATCAATATTAAGCCAATACGGTATAATAAATGGCATCCAATGTGCTGGCAAATAACTTGGCGTAAAGGTGCCATAATTAAATCCCGTAAAACTGCTGTAAACCGCTTCGCCATTAGATAGCCTATCAAGATAAACAGATTTAATAAATGGTAGAATATCTGATTGATTAATATCTAATGGATGCCGTTGAAATAATATAAACGACCAACCCCAATAGATAAGCACACAACTTATCAAGGTAGTGAAGAATACTGTTTTAGTTACAGTTTTGTTTTTTATGATACCGGGTTTATCATATAAGGCTACACTTGTTTTTTTTGTTGATGAATAGATAGGATAGTAGGCAATGAATAATCCTGTAAAGGCTATTATTACAGGACTTACAAAAAAGCCCGCTATGTTTCTTAGATAGAACAAAAGAAGCAATTCTATCAAAAATGCTGCGCATAATAAGGATAAGGGTTTGTTGTTAGATAAGGCTCGTATCATCAATTATTGAGGTTGATTGATTAATTTATATAAATCTTCAATACTTAAATTTTTGAAACAACTTTTACCGGATGGAGAAACCTTATTATCAACACAGGCAAATAACTCATCAGTTAACAAACTCATTTCGTCCTGGTTAAGTTTAGTACCGGGCTTTACGGCTGCTCGTTGGGCAAGAATTTTAGCAATGCGCTGATGACGAGTATCTTGATGTGTTTGCTGTTTGTAGAGTTCAAGCACCTCTTCAAGCAGATGTTGTTCGTTGTAGTGATTTAGTTCTGCCGGCACTCCATTAACCGAAAAGGTATTTCCGCCAAGTTCATTAACATCAAAGCCCAATGCCCTAATATCAGCAAGTAAGTCTCTTAATAATGATGCATCGGGGGAAGAGAAGGAAACTGTTTTCGGAAATAAAATTTGTTGGCTTGCGATGGGTTGATTTTGCAAGGCATCCATGTATTTACTAAAGAGTACCCGTTCATGCGCTGCCGAAATATCAATTAAAATAATGCCATTTTTTATTGTAGTTAGAATAAAAATCCCATGCAGATTAATTAATAATCTTGAGTGCAAAACATCTGAAGTTTCTAATCCGGGAAGCTCCTGCGGTGGTCTTACCTTTTTACCACCCATATCCCCGATTGTTTCTTCCTTTTGCATGAGTTGAAATAATGCCTGCCAATCTTTTTGTTGTGTTTGGTGCGTAGAAAAATGTTGATGTTCGTTTTTGTAAGAAGGGTTAACCTGACTTCGGTTTTCGCTATTACCCGAAAACAGATTTGAAGTCTGATTTAATTGTAAAAATCCATCATCGCTCATTGGTGTGTACATAGGAACATGGTAGTGTTCGCCAACAGCTTTTTTACAAACAGCACGCAATATTTGATATAACGATTTTTCATCGTCAAATTTAATTTCTGTCTTTGTTGGATGAACGTTTACATCTATATGTTGTGGGTTAATATCAATATTAATTAAATAGAATGGAAACTGTTCTTTAGAAATAATTTGGTCGTAACCAGCCATCATCGCATGGTTTAGGTAGGCATCTTTAATATACCTGTTGTTCACAAAAAAGAATTGTTCACCCCTTGTTTTTTTAGCATTTTCGGGCTTTCCTACAAACCCGCTGATATTTGCAATGGTTGTTTCTTCATTTAAAGGCAATAGGTCTTTAT
Organism: Ottelia alismoides; assembly: GCA_037367405.1. NCBI lineage: Eukaryota > Viridiplantae > Streptophyta > Magnoliopsida > Alismatales > Hydrocharitaceae > Ottelia > Ottelia alismoides. The sequence continues at coordinate 8,557 of JAZKJV010011798.1, read as the reverse complement.
TTTTTTCATACCCGAAAAGTTCAAAAATTCGCCTGCTTAAATCGCCTGATTTTAAGTCGTAAACAATTTCTTTTTGATTGGTTAAAGTAAATCCGATGTGAGGGTTAGAAAGCGCAGCACGGGTGAACTCATCAAAAACATGTCGGGTTTCAACCGGGTTGGATTTTAAAAAATTACGACGTGCGGGAATGTTATAGAATAAATTTTTAACGGTGATTTGAGTTCCTGTTAACATGGTAATGGATTCTTGTTTTATAACCCGGCTACCTTCAATTAGTATCATTGTACCCAAATTATCCTGCTGCTGTTTTGTACGCATCTCAACCTGGGCAACCGATGCTATACTTGCTAAGGCCTCGCCCCTAAATCCCATTGTTTTAATTGCATAAATATCTTCCGCACTTTTTATTTTACTGGTTGCATGGCGCTCCCAGCACATCCTGGCGTCGGTAACGCTCATGCCTTTTCCATTGTCAAAAACCTGAATTAAGGTTTTACCGCCCTCTTTAATAATTAAATCAATTTGAGTTGCTCCGGCGTCAACTGCATTGTCCAGCAGTTCTTTTACTACCGAAGCAGGGCGTTGTATTACCTCTCCGGCAGCAATTTGGTTTGCCACATGATCCGGAAGTAGTTTAATTATATCGCTCATAAATTCCTTTGCAAAATACAAAACTATATGAAGTGTTAATAGGTACGTTTATAAATAAAAACAACTTCAAAAGGTACAATGATGTTTTTTCTCTTTTTTTGTTCGATTATAATCCGTGTACTTAAAATTCGTTAGTTAAATTATCATGCAGGTGAAGAAAAACGTATTTATCCTTTTTGTGTTGTTTCCTTTTTTTACGTTTGTTTATGGGCAAAGTGGCAGTATAAATTGGAATAAAACTAACCCTTGGGTAGATTCTATTTATTCCGCCATGAGTGATGATGAAAGAATTGGACAGTTGTTTATGGTTGATGTATGGACTTTACGTGATTCTAATCATTTTAATTATATAGAAACCCTAGTTAAAAGATTATAAGGTTGAGGCCTTATTTTTTTAAAGGTACGCCATTTAAACAAGCCATACTCACCAATAGATATCAAGCTCTAGCTAAAACTCCACTACTTGTTGGTATTGACGGCGAATGGGGGCTTAGTATGCGTTTAGATAGCACACCGGTGTATCCCCGACAAATGGTGTTGGGTGCGAGTGCAAATGCCGATTTGGTTTACGAAATGGGTTTAAGTATTGGGGCTCAATGCAAACGCATGGGCATTCACTTTAACTTTGCTCCTGATGTTGATGTGAATAATAATGCTAATAATCCGGTAATTAACGACAGGTCGTTTGGCGAAAATAAATACACAGTTGCACGTTTAGGAGCTGCTTATGCAAAAGGTTTACAAGACATGCATATCATGGCCAGCGCAAAACATTTTCCCGGACATGGAGATACTGAAACCGATTCACACTACGGATTGCCGGTAATTAAAGGAGATAGAAAGCGATTAGACTCCCTAGAGTTGTACCCTTTTAAAAAGTTAATTGATGCAGATGTAATGAGTGTGATGGTTGCTCATTTAAATGTTCCTGCGCTTGATACTTTAAATTTACCTGCGTCACTTTCTAAAAGTATAATCACCGGGTTGCTCAGAAATGAAATGAAATTTCCCGGTATAATCATAACTGATGCCTTAAATATGAAAGGAGTTGCTGATTTATTTCCCTCAGGAGAAGTGGCTGCAAAGGCATTAATTGCAGGAAATGATATTTTATTGTTCGTTGAAAATGTTCCTTCAGCCATCGCTCGAATTAAAGAGCATTTGTTAGATAGCACCATCAGTTGGCAACAAATTGAACAAAGTTGCAAAAGAATATTAACTGCTAAATATTGGGTAGGACTTCATCAATACGAACCAATAGAACTAACCGGATTAACTAACGACCTAAATACAGGCGATGCCGCACCCATGATTAAAAAGGCTGTGAAAAATGGGATTGTTATTGCTAGAAATATGGATAGTGTAATTCCAATAGAGAATCCGAATCTGTATAAAATAGCAACCATTTCTGTTGGTGTACAACAAATATCCGCCTTTCAAGAGCACTTGTTGAATTACATAAAAACCGATTTGTATAGTATAGATAAAACGGAAAGCAAACCTACTTCGATAGTTTATTTACTGTGCTTGATAAGTATAATATGTTAATCATTAGCTTACAAGGCACAAGCCGTTTTGTGAGCAAAAAGTTAGGATTAACTCAACCACAAATTGAATTTGTAAACAGATTACTTCTATTGCCTAAAAAAACAATATTGATATGTAATGGAAATCCATATATCCTTAATCAATTTCAAAAGGCAAAGAATGTTATTGTTTCTTATGAGGATCAAGAATTATATAACCAATTGGCTGTTGAAGTGTTATTTGGAGCAATTGAAGCAAAAGGAAAATTATCTGTTAGTGTAGGGCCGGCCTTTCCTTTAGGTGTTGGAGAGCACTCCTCTTCAATTAACAGGTTTAGCTATTTAATTCCACAAGAAGTAGGATTAGTACCACATGCGTTTCAACGTTTAGATAGTATAGCCTTGGCAGCAATATCTTCAGGTGCAACACCCGGTTGTCAAATTTTGGTGGCTAAAAATAATAAGGTGCTCTACCAAAAATCATTTGGCTCTCACACTTACGATAATATTTCGGGGGTGAAGAACTATCATTTGTATGACTTAGCTTCGTTAACTAAAATTTTATCAACTACGGTTGCAATAATGAAGTTATATGAAGACCATAAAATTAAGCTCGATGATAAGCTAAGTAAATACCTACCTGAACTTGAATCGTCAAATAAAGAAGAAATTACAATTGCGGATGTGTTACTTCACAAGCAGGATTTCCTGCATTTATTCCAATTTACAAATCAACACTTGTAAATGGAAAACCAAACCCATTGATATACAAACAACTCGCGATTCCATTTATAGTATACAAGTAGCACCAGCCTTATTTATGCATAAGGATGCCGAAGCCCTTGTTTGGAAAACAATTGTTGAATGTGAAATGAAACCTAAGGGTAATTATTTGTATTCTGACCTTGGGTTTATTTTATTGCGAAAAATTATTGAACAAGTTAGTGGGAAACCCCTTCAATTATTTGTGCAAGAAGAAATATACAAGCCTTTAAACCTTTCTTCACTTACATATAATCCCAATCAATTTGTTAATTTAGATTGGATTGTTCCTACTGAAGTTGATTCGACATTTAGAATGCAACTGATCAATGGAACTGTTCATGACCAAACTGCGGCTATGCTTGGTGGGGTTAGTGGCCATGCAGGATTATTTGGGTGTGCTAATGATGTTGCTAATCCTTATGCAGATGCTGCTTAATGAAGGTGTCTACGGTGATAAGAGAATTTTAAATCATCTACCGTTAATTTGTTTACGAAAAAACATAGTAACAAAAGTAGAAGAGGGTACGGATTTGACAAACCTGAGACCGATATTAAAAAGGCTTCTCCGGCCGGTAAATATTGTTCTTCATCTACTTTTGGTCATACCGGATTTACCGGTACATGTGCCTGGGCCGACCCTAAAACAGGAATTGTTTTTGTGTTTTATCAAATCGTGTGTATCCTTCAGCTGATAATAAAAAGCTAATTGAGTTCAACATCAGAACCTTACTTCAAGACGCGGCTTATGAAGTATTGAATGATCCCTCTTATAAAGATTAATTAACCCATTATAATCATTCACTAACCTAATTTTTTGTGATTAGTAGAGATGTTTATCGTTAATTTGAATAAATTATCGATTGAGTATGAAAATTGGGATTGTATGTTTATCCAACTTACGGAGGTAGTGGTGTAGTAGCAACCGAGCTAGGCAAAGAGTTAGCAGAACGTGGTCATCAGGTTCATTTTATCAGCTATAAACAACCTGCCCGTCTCGATTTTTTTACCAATAATTTATTTTATCATCAGGTGTATGTTAGCAGTTATCCGCTGTTTGATTATCCGCCGTACGAAACTACCTTAACCAGCAGGTTGGTTGATGTAGTGAAATTTGAAAAGCTTGATGTACTGCACGTTCATTATGCCATTCCTCACGCTTCTGCCGCGGTTTTTGCCAAACAAATTTTGGCGGCTGAAGGCATTCATATCCCGATAATTACAACTTTACATGGTACCGATATTACCTTGGTTGGTAAAGATGCGTCATTTACTCCTGTGGTTACCTATTCATTAAATCAATCAAACTTGATTACATCTGTTTCTCAATCTTTAAAAGACGATACTTATAAGCATTTTAAAGTGATGAATGATATTCAAGTGATTCCTAATTTCATTGACATCAACCGATTTAGCAAAAAAGCCTCGAGAGCATTTTCGTAAAGCAATTTCTTCTCAGGGTGAAAATTGCTGGTTCACACCAGTAATTTTAGAAAGGTTAAAAGGGTAGATGATGTTGTAAAAACATTTGGGAAAGTAGCAGAAAAAGTGCCATCAAAACTATTATTAGTTGGTGATGGTCCGGAACGACATAATATTGAACAGTTGTGTCGTGATTTAAACTTATGTGATAAAATTATCTTTTTAGGTAAACAAGATCCTATCGAAGAAATTTTATCGGTATGTGATTTGTTTTTAATGCCAAGTGAAACAGAAAGTTTTGGGCTGGCTGCTTTAGAGGCTATGGCTTGTGAAGTGCCCGTTATTAGCAGTAATGCCGGTGGTATACCCGAATTAAATATTGATGGAGTAACCGGATTTTTATGCAAGGTTGGTGATGTTGATGCAATGGCTAAAGCTGCAATTCATATTTTAAGTGATGAACACACCCTAACTAATTTTAAGCAAGCCGCAAAAAAGCGAGCACTTGAGTTCCACATTGATAAAATTATACCGCTTTACGAAGAGCTATATAAAAGAGTTACGGCCTCTTCTCTTGCATAAGATAAGCTGTTTTATCTCCACTTTTTAAGCCATGTCCCGAGAATAAACTTACCACTAATTCGTCTCTGTTTATGGTGTTTTTTAGTTTTATTATTCCTGCTATAGTTGCAGCAGAGGTAGGCTCAACATAATGCCCCATTTTGCCTAACTCGAAAAAAGTTTCAATAATCTCTTCTTCATTAACGGTGATAAAACTACCGCCTGTTGCTTTAACAATATCAATCATTAACTCACCTCTAATTGGGCTTTCAATTGCAATTCCCTCGGCTATTGTGCCTTGATTTTTGTAATCGTTTATGGGCATATTATTAAACCAAGCTCCATACAATGGCGAACACCTTTCTGCTTGCACAGCGATAAACTTAGGCATGTGTGAAATAATTTTACTTTTTAATAAATGTTTAAATCCAAGCCAAGCGCCTATCAAAATGGTACCATTACCGGCAGGTAATATTACACGGTCCGGAGCTGTCCAATTTAATTGCTCGCAAATTTCATAAGCAAAAGTTTTTGTGCCTTCATAAAAATATGGATTATAACAATGGCTTGCATAATAACTGTTTCGTGCGGCTAAAAGCGCCGCCTCAGCCGTGGCCGTACGGTCGCCGGGCACCTTTATCAAATTAGCACCGTAAAATGCAATTTGTGTTAATTTGGCGGGTGATGTGTCTTCGGGAACATAAACATCACAATTGATTTTGGCTGCTGCCGAGTAAGCGGCAACTGAACAACCGGCATTTCCGCTGCTGTCTTGAATTACATGTGTGGCATTTACCGAGCGTGCATGGCTTAACATTACTGTTGCTCCTCTATCCTTATATGATCCGGTTGGAAATAACTGCTCCTGCTTAATCATTGCAGTTAGCGAGCCGAGGTTTATTTTTAGTAACGGAGATAAACCTTCTCCTAAAGAAATAATATTACTTTCATTAATTGGTATGTTGTGCTTATACCTCCATAAGCTTTTGTTATCTGTATCTATATCAGCAACCGAAAATGGTCTATTGCACTCAAAATAAACAAGTTATCTGCCAGGGTTTTTCCAGTTTGCATGTGAAGTTGCTGTGAAGTTTTTAATTGTTTCTGAATTCATGGTACAAATATTAATATTAAAGAAGTTTTAAGGAGCTTTAAGAAAAAATTTAGGTTTTAATAGAATAGTTTTGAGACAAAATACAGTTAAGAAATTACATATGATAACAATTCATTACAAGTATTTTATAAAAGCATTAAAGCGACTAGCTTTCGTAGCCATACTTTTCTTTTTTGCTCAAGACGCATTTGCAACTCACATTGTAGGAGGGGATATAGAATACGAATGTATTGGTCCAAGAACATGGAGGGTTAGACTAACATTGTATAGAGACTGTACAGGTATACCGTTATGTTCAAGTCCGGCATGTACTCAATCAATGGTTGCCCGACCAAATACAACGTTGAACCCTCCCGGATGCTCATCCTCTCCAAATCAAGTTAACTTTACAGTTAATTACGTAAAAGTACAAGACGTTGGTTTGTCGTTGTTAGGTGTTTGTGGTAACTTGTCGAAAAACGGGTGTACCAACATGAATACAGTTGCTCCCGGACCTTATACGCCATCTATCGAAGGGTTCACGTTTGAAGGAACTTTGAGTTTAAACTTACCAACTTTAAATGCCCCTAACACTTGTCCGTATTGGGATATTTTCTGGGAAAGCTGTTGCAGAAATTTTGGTATCAATAATTTAGCTAATCCGGGTGGCACGGGTTTTAGGATTGGAGCCACTATTAATATTTTCTGGGAATCTCAGATGCCATGTAAAAACAATTCTCCACAAATAAGAAATGAACCGGTTGCGATTGTTTGTTCAGGACAAGAATATGTATTTAACATGGGTGCCGTGGATGTTGATCAAGATTCGTTAACTTATGAAATTGGTCAATCGCTTAATACAGGTGGTGGTTCTGTACAATATCAACCGCCATTCAGTGCTAATTATCCATTCCCATTAAATAGTACTGCTCCCCCACATATTAATTTCCCCCAACCCTCCGGGCCATATATGATAATTGATTCCATAAACGGGGATATTTCTTTTAATGCTGTAAATAATACGGCTTCTTTTATATTCGGTAACTTAAACGTTTTAATTAAGCAGTGGAATTATAACGCAGCCGGACAACCGGTATTGGTTGGAATTACGCAAAGGGATTTGCAGATTTATGTCGTCGCCTGTCCGGCCAATAATCCGCCCGTTTTGCAACGAATCCTTCTGAGCCCAATGGACGTCCTCGATTTAATTACGGGGTTTGTGCCGGCGAACGTATTTGTTTTACAGTTACTGCAAAAGATACAGATGCCTATCCAAATATTCCAAGATTTGACACCACACGTCTCAGTTGGAACCAAGGTATTGTTCGACCGGGTAAATTAACTTTTGGTCCAACCTATCCTGTTGGCCCAAATATTCCCCGTCCACGTGAAGACCAATGGGAGTTTTGCTGGCAAACGGAAGAAAGTGACGGAAGAACCTTACCTTATTATTTTACAGTAACAGGTATTGATAATGTGTGCCCAAATCCGGGTCGTATTACCCGCGCTTTTAGTATTCGTGTGTTACCACAACCTAAAGCGAATGGGGTACCAACAGATTTGCGATGTGGTAGGTATGTTTATACGGTATTTAAAACCGACCCTCGACAAACGTTAACTTCTGCACGATTAGAGGTTGCCAACGAACCTTTCGATTATAGTTTTACCAACGGGTTTCAGCTGCGTGTAGCAGCCAACCCTAATCCACCGGGCTCGGGAACCGCCCCGCGTGTGATGATAAGGGATACGTTCACATTTAGAAAGGGAGGCAAATATTTAATTCGCTACACAGCCTCAACCCCCGGATTATCAGCGGCACAAAGTTGTACGCGTGTTTATTTTGATACCATAACCGTTGACACGCCGGTTCAAGCATTTATACAGGATACTTTTGTGTGTAAAGGAAGTACGATGACCATTAATGGTAGAGCCAGGTGGGGATCGCCACCAAACTTTTACACATACACATGGTTTAGAAACAACTTAACCAATCTTCCTGTGCAGGCACCATCACAAAATGGATTTAATTATACGGCAACAGATACAGTAACCACCAAATATTATATGCGTGCTCAAGACATTTCGGGATGTTCTCATATTGATTCGATGGTTTTAGAAGTAAAGAATTTACCGGTTCCGTTGTTTAGTCCGGATACAGCCCGAATATGTTTTGGAGAAACATTTACATTAAACGCCGGAAATAATGGAGGCAATATACGAACCTACAGGTGGTTTTTGGGAAGTAATATCATTGGCGATGACACCACACAAAGTGTTGTAAAGCGCGATTCTGGTATGTATGTATTGTTGATGACAGACACATTTGGTTGCAGAAACCGGGATACGTTTAGGTTATTTGTGAACCAACCGGTGTTGGCTGATGCGGGATTAGATACGTCGGTATGTCCACGTGATACAGTAAGGTTGTTTGCCAAAGGTGGACATCGTTATCAGTGGGACAGAATACAAGGTCCGGGTGCTGGTACCGGTAAGTGCGAAAGGTTACAAGAGCAACGGTAGATGTATCGCCAACGGTTACTA
>JAZKJV010011797.1:600000-904107 GCA_037367405.1 Ottelia alismoides | reverse complement strand
TATCGATCATATGCTTTTCCAAAGCATATATCATACCTTCAAATTCTTGTCATGCTTCCAAAGCATGACGACCATGCATGGAATTTGTTCAATCCCAATACCTCATGAGTGAGCTCATGTCTTCCGGTTTACAAGTGAACCTGTATGATTCCTTTGAGAGCTCATATGTCCTTATATGCACACCAACTCGCCAGTGTATAGACCTTGGTTAGGTCATCAACCTATTGGTCTGCCAAAATGCACACACTCAGACATATAGTAACACATCTGTCTCTGGTCAGAGGATGCATGCCTATGTTGTGACAGTATTCAACATAGGTCTTTGGCTATCTCGATCTCATTAAGTCAACCCTTCGACTCAACTAATCTGACACCTCCAAATCACTATTCCCATGTAGAGGACCTGCATCAAGAGGCTAGCCAAATATCAGCCAAGTGAGAAAGGATTGCCATCTCCTACTCAGGATGGAGATCCTCTCTTAATAATCATTTGACGGTACTTGATGAGTCCTCAATCTAACTCTTTAGATATTCATCCTAGCACCAGCCTCTATGATTCAATAATTGAATCAACAATCAACAAGTGTATGATCATTAAGACGACCATGGTATATAACCCTAATTGTACTAAAGGACCTATTATGAAAATTAGTTATTCTTAATTTTAGATAAGGAATGATATTCGCAATAACATTTATTGTGTAATTGCTCGTCGTGGGCTCGCATGTCCAACAATCTCCCACTAGCCCAAAGAGATTAATGGGCTAATCATTTAAACCCACACTCATGTGACAATCATAGGCTATTTAGAAAATAGCTAAGTAAGCTTTTCAGTCACTCTGATTCCAAGAGACTATGCCAAGTTCTTTTACGACACTTGCATATCTTCTAGTGACAGTGTTCGCATCCAATGCGAATGTTGCATCTTATGCAACCATTACTCAACCATGTTAGTCATAGTGTCCTTGACACTACACCTCAATAATTATTATAACCCGTATGTAATTTTCTATTATCCTTATAAAAATACCCTTATTCCTGGAGATCTCTATCTCCTAAGATATTTGTAGTTAAGACCTTTTAGATTCCATCTATAAAGTCTTAATTTTTTGAAGATAAGACTTAGAGATCACTATCTCTAAAGGCTTGCCTCTATAAAGATATTGTTATTACTGCAATCAAGTATTTTATCACCATAGTAGGATTAGTAACAATTTACTACTCCTACTGCATGGTAGTCATCTGGATTTTGTACACATCTAGCATACACTCGGCTTCTCAGAACTGATGCACAAGGCAAGCAGTTTTAGCATTCACATCCTCAATTTTTTGAGGTGTTGTCCCTTTAGATAGGTCAGTACCATATCTTGAGGGAAAGAAGCATTTCTTAGAATTTCCAGAAAATGAAAATGTCCAAGGTGTACTGATGAATCCTCATTCATCACTCTTTATTCCTTTATTTTAGCTAAATATCTTGGCAAAGCATCATGTATATAGTTGTAAATACAATAAATTAGCAATAAGCATGCATTTGTTAATAATTAATAATTAGCATGTATTTATGCAAAAAAATAATAAAGAATAAAAGAAAAAGAAGGAAATATTTAGAATAAAATATTGAGTGACCTAAACCCAAGAGAGGGTCCAGTATGGGCCTGATCGCCAAATAAAATGAGTAGAGAGAGATATGGCCACTCTACCTTGTGCATACTTGACACCTATGCATATTTACTACAAAAATAAAAATAAAAAGGTGTTTTTACCCCCTTGTATATATTTCTAAAAATAAAGCAAAAATATAAAAAATAAAAATAAAAATAAAAATAAAAATAAAAATAAAATCCTCTCTCTATCACCTTGTACATAATACTTTGTAAATATGTATCATCTACCTATTTATTTCACACTTGTAAATAACTAATAAAAATAAATAATAAATATTTTATTCTCCCAAAAGTATGTTGTAAATAAATAAAATATAAAATTGGGGTATTTGTGCAAAATAAGAAAATAAAAAATGGTACAAAATACATAAGTATTCTATACTTGTGTATAATATAATATACTGTATATACCTTAAATTATTTTTCATAAAAATAAATAATATCACAGAAAAATAGTTTGAAAAATAAAAAATAATTTCATGTTGAACACTTTTTAATTTAAAATCATTTGCTATTTTTAATTATTTTATAGTTATTTTTGACTTGCTATTTTCTGATTGGTCTAGGAGGGATGTTGACCTCAGTCAACTACCCCTCCCGGACCTCTTCTCACGTGGACCCCGGTTCTTGCACTCATTTCTCCCAATTACTTCAACATGATCCTATGCTCTCTAGTCTCGAATCTCTGCCCGCGTCTCCCCAGTGGATTGGTGATCCTCGCGGATCCCTAGGGAGTAGCGGATCGTCCTCGGTTCACGCGCATGCTCCGATTCTTTCCAGCTACCTGGAACATGCTATATAGTCTTCATTCGACTCCCCAGCATCTCATCTCACACCGCACCCTTTTTTGATACCCTTGATTGCTCCGCCTTGGTGACAGCAACGGAGGGACCCTTTGGTCATCGGAGAAGAGTCGTACAGCCAACGCTCGCCTCTCGTGGTTGAAACGCCGCCGTAACGAGCCTCCTCCGCCAACCGCAGAGAACCGACTGCACCCCCTAGAGTTTAGGATCATGCTAGGGACCCTCAGGTAACGCTCATATCAATCCTGGTTCCATCATTCCCTGAATCTTTCATTTTCACATATCCGCTGCTCCGCCAGCTCTGACCAGCCGGTCGGAGCCACGTCAACCACATCCACCCATTCCGATCGACACATCTGCTCACCCTCCATCTTCTTTCGCCATCTGATCGTCCTAATCTTGGCTTGAATTGCCAAGATTAGGCTCCAGGTCTCATCCCTCGCTTCGCCGGAGACCCCCTTTCATTCACCGCCGCTTCCCTTTGTTTTTGATTCAATAACCCCAACCGGAGCCTTGCTTCGAATCCGAGCTTTACCTTGAAGGGCTTTGTGCGCGTGGGAACGACCCAGATATACTTTCAACCCCCTTCGCTGGAGCTTGCCCAGGTTCTAGCCGTCGTCCCGGAGATGTGACCGTCAGCGAGCCCATCCGACCCTGCCATTCGACGCGGAAGGGCCTTGCACTTCGGTTGGCGTCGGCCGATCGTTCATCGGAGTCTACGATCTCCCTTGGTGCTCCGGTTAACTTCGCCCTCGACACAGTTCTTCCAGTGCCTCTCTCCACCATCGGATTGCGCCACTCATCCAGATGTCATCATAACCGCCCGTTCATCTGGAGGTGTCGGACCGTTGGATGTCAGATCAAATGGTCCCGTACCCCCTACGTAGCTGACATCTGACACCTGTCATATCTGTCGACTGACGCTTCAGAGTCGTCCGTCTTCGCCACTCAGAGCACACCACCTGTCCACCCTACGCGCATCGCACGTGCTACATGGGTAATTTGCTCAGTCTCCCCTGCGTTTATTTCAGTTTATCTTTTAGTCTGTAAAATAAAAGTATACAATAGGATATTTTGCATGTTAGCACCTGCAACTTTCCATATTTGCTCGTTAGTCCTGTTTGTGTAGACTCATGTGCTTCGTACGTGGGACTTTGGGTCATTTGTAGTATTTTCCGGACTTCGTTTTTGTTATGGATTGATGTTTAGTTTCATTATTTGCAAATATGCCCCTGTGCGTACTGATTTGAGACATGTGGCAGAATTTGATGTGAAAATTGTAGATCTGGTCCTAAACTTGCTGTGTGTGTTATTATTTGGTCCAGAAACATGTTTCTTTGCATTTTGGTCCCTGTATGTTGTGTGTTTGATTTTTCATTAAATAAATATCATTTTAGCTCCAAAAATCATGAGATTTTGACATATGGCTCCTGCCATGGTGTAGGAATTTTAGTGAATTTTTGGTTTTGTTTGTTGTCATTTAGTATTTTTTAAAAATTCAAAAACCTTAAAAATTATCACAGTTCATTTTGAAAATCAATTAAAATTATTATAAACCCTTAAAAAATTCTAAAAAAATCCTTGATTCCTTGTTTTTTTGTTTTTATTTCAGTCCAAATTTTTTGCATTTCCATTTATAAAACCCATAAAAATTGAAAAAGAGTAAAAATCTTCTAAAAATCATTAAATATTTATAAAAATTCAAAAAAATGTGCTTTCTTCTTCTATAGTTAGATTTTTACTTGTAGTTTCACATAAAATGTTTTCCTTGGATTTCTGACTACTTCGTAGCGTTAGCATCACGTGCTCCTTGTGTTCGACCGTAGTAGCTATACCAGGTAAAATAAATTAGCACATCGCTCTGTTTGATTGATTGCTTGATTTCTATTTTTGGTAGTCTTGATTTTCTTGTTGAGTCTGATCCGAGTGGTTGAGGTCGCAACCACCATTGATACCATTTTACCTTAGTCGCTCAGGTCACTCATCAGGTACCATTAATGTGACAGTCCCAATACCCTCTTCTCTTTGCTTCTGAACAACTTCAGAACTAAGACTTAAGAGGTATCCTTGAGATCATATCTCAAGGTATGGAATATACAGACTATAAAACACTTATTATTATACTTATATCACTCGAAATGATTAGGATATCATTTACATTTAGCACGATGAACACAATGACACTCCCACTAAGCTTCACATGGTTCATCAAGATTCTATCTGAAAGCATAACATTTATGATTTCATCATATCCAATGTTCCAACTAAATAAGCTTATTTGAGTCGATAGATGGAGTTCTTTAGCTTACATACATTGCTTTCCTCAATCATGAAGCCCTGGGGCTACTTCATATGAATATCCTCAAAGAGATATTCATAGAGGAATACAATCTTGACTCACATCTTGAAAATATTATAGTCAAGTTGTGTAGCTGGGGTTAGCCATATTCTGATGGATTTAAGCATGGTCATTAAAGAGCAAGTCTCATCGCAAGCGATGTCTTCCCTTTGGTGTGTAGCTCATGGCTACGAACCATGCTTTGAGGTCTCTACCTTCTCATCAGGTTCCCTCTTTCTCCTGAAGATCAATTTTACACCTTAATGGTCCTTACCCATATAGGTGGATCCTCGAGGGTCCATATACAACACTAGTATATGAAGTCTACATTAGACTTTTATTGCTAACATCCATCTTTCCATGTCATGATCCTCAGGAGCTTCATCACATGAAGTCCGATCATTTTCAGACTTAACTAACACATAGAATACATCCTCAAACTTATTTGAAGAAGTATTAGTGTTTCATCTTTAATTATTCTTTTAGTTTCAGATTTCAGGAGCCTCATTTATGTTTTCAAGATTAAATGAGTTCCTTTACTTCATTTTCAACTTGATTCTCAAGAGAGTCATCCTTTAAGAATCACATTCTCAGAGATGAGATCTTTTAAGAATCTCAAGGTCATAAAGTAGGTATCCAATACCATCCCTTACTTTCCTAATGAAGTAGCACTCTCCAGTACCAGATTCTAGATTACTTGCATGGAACCTTATTAAGGATATATTTGTAGTCTCACTACATATATATCTTGGAAACTATAGATAATTATGCTAATGTTCATCATTGATCATATCATGTCACACATGATCTAATTGTATCTCCCTACAACTCTTATTGAGTTTAGGTTTATTAGGAGGAGTGAGATAGAAATAATATTCATATCTCTATAAGGTATTCTATGAATTCATCTAATAGGTACTGACACCTAGATTAGATCAAATTCATTTAATCTTTCTTCAAACTTTGGTTCTAAACCAAAATTGTGAAATCCATGAATATTTCAAAGGTTTCTAAGTGAAGAGAAGAAATCTCATATCACAAATAATCATCAATAGATATCACATATCCACAATGTTTATTCTGATATAGATGATTCACATACATCAATAATTATGAGATCTTGAATATCTTGACATCTTACACCATTCTAAGGAAGGGTGTATTGTATATTTTTACTTTTGAATATAATATTCACAAGTACGTAAGATTTGAACCTTTAGATAATCTAAAGTTTCATCTCTTATTAGTTTATTGATCACATTAACAGAATAATGTCCAAGGCTTGATGCCAGATCATTGTCAAATGATCTTCATTCTCCTATTGATCTTTTAATGTTCAATTTCAATTTTATAAATGTTTAATGAATCATTCATTAATTTTCTAATTTAGTAGAGTCTACTAGATTTTAGATTACTATCTGAAATATATACATCATAAACTCTTTATGATAGATCTATTACATAATTCATGTTTATTTCAAACATTTAGAAATAAACAACGATTGTACTATGATATCTAGGTCGTAGAGACATTCTCTAAGACTAAGGGCTCTCCCACTGAAAATAAACAAGTCCATCTATCCAATAGAGATTGTTGCAATAATTGCACCAATGTCCATGTGGATGACTATTAAACCTTAAATCAAATTTTATAGTCTTCTAATACATATGCAACTAATTGCAAGTGTCATTAGAAGAATGAGATACAATTATTAGACTTTTATTTTATCCAATAAGAAAGTCAATTTCAATGATTAAATATAGATTATTCCGATGCACTATCCGAGTCCTTCTCTAAGGATCTAGATAGACTTGATAGTCATACTATCTATACATCAACTTATTTTAGTATCGGCATTCATCCAACTATTTGGATGTCATATGGAAGTCACAAAAGTATGTCAACTCTTTGACTTTCCTTCTTACTTGGGTCCAACCCATGCTTCCACTGCGCTCCCTTTATCTATAAACAACCATTGCTTTAGACGAAGGATCTCTTATGATGAATTCAAGGATTTCAATATAAGAGCATTTCTACATTTGTACATACTTCATTCAATTCATACAATATGAATATTTTGAAGCTTCATGGATTACTAGAGTATATATAGTAGAATGATGATACTCATCGTATCTACATCCATCTAAACTCAAAAAAAATTTCGGTTCGGGTAGGTACTTAAACAATTTTGAATACATCATCTCTTATAGAGCTACCATTCTGCATGATGCAGAGAACCACGTCATTCATGATTAAATGTCGAGAGGACATATGTATGCCAGAACATCTTCTTAGAATTTTATAAGGATTATTTGACAATTACAATCATCATCAACATGTCACTTCCAAAGTGCATTCGATGAGAGATCAAGACTATAGAGACATACAAACCCTAGGGTTGTAGTCCTACTGTCTATTTAATTGTCAATCCTCATTATTACGAGGAAACTTACACATCGCAACCACATACAATATGTGTCCAATTGCAAGTATAATATCTTAATCATGGATCCAATTCATGATATTTTACTGGTTATTATTGAATATAATATTGAGTGGGTTTAATGAAGAATTATCTGAAATAAGAAATTCACATAAGTGTATATTTATATATATATATATACTTTACTTCGATTTAGGAATTATCATATCAAAGTTGTCTCACCTTGTCAACAATGAAAAGTTCATTCCCTTAATCACTTTCATTGTTAAGAGATATACTTACCAATACATCTCAAGCAAGATCTGGGATCTCCTTCCTTATCTTTGTCACATCCCAATAATATGAGAACCCGCAGCTCGGATAAAAAGAAGAGGGAACACATTCTGCCTTGCAAGTCCAACTTGCATCTCCCCAATTCGGTCCTTTAACACCCGGGCCCACCACGCCTAAGGTGATGTTGACCCATCATTAATTGAACCAACAGTCAACAGGAATACAACTCGCTATGCGCAATCCAATATCGCTCCAATAATATGAGGAACTGATATTGGGGTCACTACGCATACGTCCTTACTCTTTCAAGAAGCGAAGAGCCTTATCCAAATGGATCGTGTGTAGGAGCTGTCACTTCGGACAGGCATCTCCTACATACAATATCTGGCGACGGAACCCTTCACCTTGATGGGAGACCATGGATGTCACTTATGTGATCCTCCACCTCATATTCAAATTTTAATTAATTATCATGAATCATATTCATATAATTAATTCTTCCAAGGGAAATATACATTTATTCATAATAGAATGTTTTTAAATGGATATAATTAACTTAATTACTTTGAATTAATTATCAATCAATTCAATCAAACAAACTTGATTTTACTTGAATATATGGTATTATATCAAAGTATGTATTAATTCGAATTTTAATAATTAGAAAATACATCATGATCTCTCAGGCATCATCCGTTCCCTACCAGCTGCCATGGCCAGTATTGGAGGGAGTGGGACAGACCGCACACGGTGCAACCTGCTACCCCAACACTCCCCGACTAGACACCATATCTGCCTCGGGAAAAATAATGCCGAGCCAATCATTTATACTTGAGATGATCATCGGTTCTTCAACCAAAATTATACCATAAAGTAATAATCAAAACAATTTTGATTATAAGGAAACTTGCTAACCAAAATTCCCAATCCTATTAAAGCAAGTTGTTTATTGATTGTGTTTCCAATTATGATCTAGATCAAATCTAATCATTTTTATTGGCTGAGGTCAATTAAATTAAGGAAATAATCATAACTAGATATTTCTCAAATATTTTTCCATAATTTATTTCAGGAAATTAACAATTAATTTCACTAATTGACAATCACATGGTTCTTGATATGGAGTGTAATTTTCAGCAGTGACCCCTACTTACCAAAATTAACATATCTCAATCAAATTAAATCCAAATTACGCAAAATCAGTTTCTTAAGATTGCTAATTTGATTTATGATAGAACCTAAGTGAATATTTTACGCATTTCTATGTGTATCAAAATAGTATTTAACTCATTAATCATGTTAAGATTTGCAGTTCCCGCAAAAGTGAATACATGTTCATTAAAACAACCATATCTCGAGCAAATGGAATCCAAATTACGTAAACTCAGATCCTATGGTTTCCTTATTTAATGGGGAACAAAATGCAAGTGATTAATTTGTGTTTAAACATTTTAAACAGGGCCGAATGTATTCACTAAATAGAGGTGCGAAAATGAAACGCGACAAAAAACTTTCGCAACCTTAACGAACCCAAGTCGTCCTAGGTTTACGGATTGTATCCAAAACCTTCGACCTAAAGCTCTGATACTACTTTAATGGGCGAACAGCCCAACCCTTGGAACATACTACTGCCCCAGGTGGCGAAGAGCCGACATCGAGGTGCCAAACCTTCCCGTCGATGTGAACTCTTGGGGAAGATCGGCCTGTTATCCCTAGAGTAAGTTTTATCCGTTGAGCGACGACCCTTCCACTCGGCACTGTCCGGATCACTAAGGACGACTTTCGTCCCTGCTCGACGGGTGGGTCTTGCAGTCAAGCTCCCTTCTGCCTTTGCACTCGAGGACCAATCTCCGTCCGGCTCGAGGAAACCTTTGCACGCCTCCATTACCTTTTGGGAGGCCTACACCCCATAGAAACTGTCTGCCTGAGACTGTCCCTTGGCCCATAGGTCCTGTCACAGATTAGAATTCTAGCTCTTCCAGGGTGGTATCTCACTGATGGCTCAGGCCCTCGAAAGGAGGCCTTTATCGCCTTCACCTAAGCTGCGCAGGAAAGGCCCAAAGCCAATCTCAGGGAACAGTAAAGCTTCATAGGTCTTTCTGTCCAGGTGCAGGTAGTCAGCATCTTCACAGACATGTCTATTTCACCGAGCCTCTCTCCGAGACAGTGCCCAGATCGTTACGCCTTTCGTGCAGGTCAGAACTTACCCGACAAGGAATTTCTCTACCTTAGGACCGTTATAGTTAAGGCCGCCGTT
This sequence comes from Ottelia alismoides, assembly GCA_037367405.1. Taxonomy (NCBI): domain Eukaryota; kingdom Viridiplantae; phylum Streptophyta; class Magnoliopsida; order Alismatales; family Hydrocharitaceae; genus Ottelia; species Ottelia alismoides. Next base: position 894,328 of record JAZKJV010011797.1, on the reverse strand, counting down.
CACTGGGGCTTCGGTCGCCGTCTCCCTTATAATTAGGTCACCGACTTCTTTGACCTTTCCGGCACTAGGCAGGCGTCAGCCCCCATACATGGTCTTATGACTTTGCGGAGACTTGTGTTTTTGGTAAACAGTCGCCCGGGCCTGGTCACTGCGACCCCCTTTGTGAGGAGGCACCCCTTCTCCTGAAGTTACGGGCTATTTTGCCGAGTTCCTAAGAGACAGTTGTCTCGCACCCCTAGGTATTTCTCTACCTACCCACCTGTGTTGGTTTCGGGTACAAGTACCCTTTTATTGAAGGTCGTTCGAGCTTTTCCTGGGAGTATGGCATGGGTTACTTCAGCGCTAACTCAGGGGGAAGGAATGGTAATAGACACAAAACCATCCATTCTGGTTCTACATTTGTTCGAATAAAATGTTTAGCTAATTCAATGCGTCTAACCAAAAAATCCTCTCTTCTTCTAATTTTTCTATCTTCCCATTCATTCCCAGTGGATTCTTCATCTCCTAATTCCTTCCACTCTACTAATGAAATTATCTATAATAAATTCACAAATCCAAATCGGCTAACTGCTCTTTGATAGCACCTGCTCTGATCGAGATTTCTCAATTTCGAAATGTCTCGAAGCCTGGGGTAGTAAAAAAAGCGGGATGCTGTATTTCCAGGATTGGATTTCATATTCGAATAAACCTCATAATTGTAAGAAAGTAGGTTTTTTAGTTATGGGCCTAGCAAAAGAAAAACCGGGGATAGGTTCTTATGGGATCCCCCCCTTAAAATTGGACGTGAGGGTTTCTTCTCATCCGGCTCAAGTAGTTACAACAAATAAAGAAAGGAATTCTTTTTTTTTTCAATTTTGTTCGATTCGAAAAACCCCACAAAAAGCTACTCCTTACTCAAGTTTCCAGTGAGGGCCAACCAATATATATATATATATGGATTTCTTTTTACTTTGACTTTCACTTTCTGAATCACTTATTCAATTAGAACATAAATGAAATGTTAAATTATTGAGTAGTCTACTTCCCCTCGAATAATGAATCCTCTTAAAGGAAAATCCTATTGATATCATCTCTCTGGTCCTGCTGCTCATTGCAGATGAGCTTGAGATCATCGAGGATCCTCTAATGATCAGAGGTGCCAAAAGATGAGGCCTCGTGATCCTTCCTCTAGGGAGGTTGTTGTTGACCCTGATGAGATTTCTTAGGTCCCGATGGACCTAATTGACAGTATTGAATCTATTGAGGGAGCCTTGATGGCCCGACTACAGCTTGTTGAGGGGGTGGAAACTGGCAGTACTGGGTTCGAGGGGGGACTGGTTGTGCTGTGGGTACTACGGGCGCTGTTGTGGCTGTCATTGGGTGGTGTTGGGATCATTGTTGTATAATATCTCATTCACCTCCCACACCTATGGAGGTTCCTTAGTACCACTTGGAGGATATTGGATAATCCTCAAGCTCATCACGGAAGCGTGAGAATCGTATCGAATATGACGAAGAACAACTAGTCGTACTAGTTGTTCTATGCAGCAGAATTTAAAAATTTTCATGTGATGAAACCACATGATCCAAGAACGATTCTCAGATTGTTTCATCTAAAACCACATCAAGTATAAAGGAATAACTCTTGTAGCGTGGTTGATTGAGTCTGTACGAAAAGAGACCTCCTGTCTCAAGTCCGATCGTCGGAGAAGACACTTGCAAGCGTGGGGATGAGTCGCGTGATCCTTGCAATCCAAGAAGTTGATCCCAAGCACGTTAACTCATGATCTCGTCACAAGAGATCGAACACCTTCTTCGTGAGAGAAGCACTCCAAAGAAGATGGAGAACCAAGGAACATCGAGGCGGCGGTGTGGTGGCGAAGCGACGACGAAGCCTCTCCTCTAGGGTTTGGTGGACGACCACCAATGAAGGAGAGAAGAGGGTTGACATATGGAAGGAGAGAGACAAAGAGAGAGAGGGAGAGAGAGTTGTATCTCAATTACATAACCCTAGAGAGCAAGGCATGCCTCTTTATTTATAGGGTTTTTGGAGTCCATGGATCACAATCCATGAGACACACCAAATCAATAGATGAGAATGATTTGTGTTTAATCCAATGGCCAAGATTGTTGTTGGTAAAAAACCAATAACTAATTATTTAATTTATATTAAATATATTTGATAAATCAATTACAATTTCAATCCTAAATTAAATCAATCAACATATGGAGAAATTAGCATGGAGATTACATCTCCACATGGAATAGGTAGGACGACTACCAATTTCCTTGTGGACTTGGTAGCCGTCCACCATGATTCCATGGTGGAGGCAATCTCATGCAATCTCATGATATTGCATATCTCCATGAAAATCTCCTATATTTTCTAACAACTTTTGTTGTGATTTATTCTACAAAAATAATTCATAATTAATTTGAGAAGATTACAATCTTACCATTGGAAATTTGTGAATCATATTCACAACTTAAAACAAAAAAATTACATTTTTAATTAATTATACATTGTGAATCCAATTCACACCAATAAGTAATCAACAAATATAAATCATAATTAGCTCTCTCTAATACATTATAAATCACATTTATAATATATTATGAATAGGTGGATATTGCTATCCACATTATTCTTATCCATAATAACTAAATCACATTTAATTATATTGTATAATTATCCCACATGCATCAAGATAATTAAATCACATTTAATTATCAATCTCTCAATGCTTAGATATAATTCAACTATGGAATTATTCTTGAACCCTTTCAAGAATAATGCACTTTCTCTGCAGATACTTGGAGATAAGGATAGGGCGATTGTATTGTTCCACGTATAGTGACTTGGATATTGAGATCACATCTCAACTCTAGATCTCATGGACCTCCCACAGATGCTTGATTAAATCAAGGGCCGTAGACCTAATCTTCTCATTGCATCTGAATCTCATTCAGACCAATGTCCAATACATGGATAAAGATCAGGTCACTTCTCTACTGAGAGGAGTTAATAAAATCCAAACCTGTTTCATCACTCCCTCGGAATGGAAGCCTCGTGGTTATACAATCGTTTATGATCAAATCTCCCTCAGGTATTTCTAACTCCTGTATATCATGCATACTGGAAAATTTATGATCATCCTGAAGATATAGATTAATTTTACACTGTCATTTTCAGGGTTTGATCACCAAGTTTCTCAATCTTGATCATTGGGAATTGGTATCGATCATATGCTTTCTCAAAGCGTATATCATACCTTCAAATTCTTGTCATGCTTCCAAGCATGACGACCATGCATGGAATTTGTTCAGTCCCAATACCTCATGAGTGAGCTCATGTCTTCCGGTTCACAAGTGAACCTGTATGATCCCTTTGAGAGATCGTATTACTCATATGTCCTTATATGCACACCAGCTCGCCGGTGTATAAACCTTGGTTAGGTCATCCACCTATTTGTCTGCCAAAATGCACACACTCAGACATATAGTAACACATCTGTCTCTAGTCAGAGGATGCATGCCTATGTTGTGACAATATTCAACATAGGTCTTTGGTTTTCTCGATCTCGTTCAGTCAACACTTTGACTCAACTAATCTGACACCTCCGGAATTACTATTCCCATGCAGAGGACCTGCATCAAGAGGTCAGCCAGATATTAGCCAAGTGAGAAAGGATTGCCATCTCCTACTCAGGCTGGAGATCCTCTCTTAACAATCATTCGACGGTACTTGATGAGTCCTCAATCTAACTCTTTAGATATTCATCCAAGCACTAGCCTCTATGATTCAATAATTGAATCAACAGCTGTATGATCATTAAGACGACCATGGTACATAACCCTAATTGTACTAAGGGACCTATTATGCAAATTAGTTATTCTTTCATTTTCAGATCAGGGAATGGATATTCTCAATAACATTTATTACGTAATGGCTCGCAATGGGCTCGCATGTCCTACAAGCCATCCTCGCATGGCAGACCATGCATCAAAGTTTCATAAAAAATAGCATTAGCATAAATAATCGAGGAAACAAATTTTTGCAGAAATCAATGAATATTTACAAACAATATCAAAGAATTAAATTGGAAAAATGAAAGAATCAATATATCACATAATTATTTTACAAAAATGATTGGCAAAAATAGGCTACGCTCATTGCTCGCCGGCAATGGTGCCATCTGATAATTGACGGATCCGAAAATACCTATGTTAAAAATGTGTTTTTATCATTCGTGCTTAAAATGATTATTCGTGCGTTGTAGGCGGCAATCAGAATTGGTCGAGAAAATACAACAAATAATTTATTCAATTTTTAATCTCGTGGTTTTATGTTTATTTTACTTGGGCAAGACCCAAGGTCGATCACAAGGAGGCAAAGGAACAACCTAGAGAGATGTCTATCAAAGTTTGTGTTCGGTTTTCGAGGCGGTCTTTTTTTTTGGAATTTTCAATGTATTTAAGTGATGCAAATTGCAGTTTTGGCCTATTTCAGGACTAAAATGTAATTACGTTCAAATGATGTCCAAAAATATGAAACTTGGCCACAAAGTAAAATATGATGAATGTATGCACTGTAATGTTTTTGGAATTTTTTAGATGCAATATGAATTTTTTATGGATTTTAAATGCAAACAGAATGATTTTCAATATTTAATTATAATAAATATTAACTACTTATTTTCAAGAAATAAAATTATAAGATCTATCACTATGTGATTGAATCTGAGAAAAATCCTAAACTTCGAAAATGTGGGGTTTAATACCTATTAAAAATTAAATACTAAAATATGCAAAATGATTTTTACAGGGCAAAGTATGCATGCAAATGTAAATCTTTTTGGGCACAATGTTAAGAATAAATAATTCCTACAATATGTGATTTTTCGGAGATTTTTAGAGCAATGGTTAATCAACTATGAATTTCAGAGCAAGAAATAGGCAAAATACATAAATTTTCATAAAATAATTATTTATTAATTAACCATTCATCACAAAAATACCCACAATATGTCCAAATGTAGAGAATTAATTAACAAACATCAAGCTATTTTTGGATTAATAAACTAATGTAGAGAAGCGGTTCAGAACTGTGGGGGAATATAGGGGTATAAATACAATATGTAAATAATTAAATAATGTAGAGGAGGGACTGAAATGCAAATACCTGAACCCTTGGGGGTTCTTCTGCAAAAATCCCCAGAGGGGCACGTGCGTCGCACGTGCCCTCTGGTCGGCGGGGGTTCTGGCGCGATATGGAGAAATGGCAGGGAGGTCTTTGCAATTTTCCCACAAGGTCACGTGCTCTGCACGTGACCTCTGGGTCTTCTGGAGTATAAATGGAAAGATGTTGGGGCCCATTTGCAAAGTTCCCTCTCTCTCATGCAGGGCACGTGAGGAGGGACTCAAGCAGATGCCTGGCCTTAGGCTGCTGGTCGCTCCTAGCGGAGGAGCGGCAGAGACTGAGGGCGTTGGCGGCAGGCGGAGGAGCCGGAGCTTCAGTGGCGGTGGCGAGAACGTCGATGACGGTGGAGGTCGTGGAGAAGGATGACTGGCGGGAGACGATAGCGGCGGAGTGCCGCTCCAGGCGGAGGTGCCGGCGATCTTCGAGGGCGGTGGAGGAGCAGGTGGCCGTGCGGCGGGGCTGGTGAAGAGTGGTCTGCTGGAGTCGAAGTCGGTGGCGGAGGAGCGATAGTTGGAGAAGAAGGCGGTGGCGTGGTTGGAGCCCAGCGCAAGGCGGAGCTGTCGATGGTGGAGGCTATGGTGTTGTCGTTGGCGATACGTTGGCTCTACGACGTGAAGGTCGGAGCGGGGCAGTACGCGGCGGAGGAGGAACTCCGGGCTGCAACGAGGGCCGGGGAAGGTCCTCGGATCTCGCCTCCAAGGTACCTCGCGGCGCTGTCACCGCAGCGAGGGAGACCTTTGTGATGTCAGCGGATGCCGTGCTTCGAGGGCGGCGGAGGTTTAAATAGCAGGGGGATTTGGCCGGTCATGGAAGCTCATCGGGGGGGGGGGGGGTTTGACAGAGATCTCGAAGGGCGGTCGACCGGGATTTGATTGGAATCGTAGGGATACGCGGGCGGCGAGATTCGCGGAGGCGGCGGCCGAGATTCGCGGGCTGAAATCGCAGGGCGCGGCGGCGGTCGATTTGGGAAAGAAGGTGTGTTGGGGGAAGAAACACAGCGGCCGTCCGATCGGCCAAGATCTTACGGTCGCAATTCAGACAGCAGCAAGTCAAAAGGGGGCGGGGTGAGCGCACGTGCAGTGCGCATGCGGGTGCGGCACGTGCGCTGCACGTGAGCGGTTTTATTTATATTTTTTTATTTTTTTTAATTTTTTACTTTTTTTTATAAAAACGAAGGTATAAATAGCCAAAAAATGGCTGACACCTGGCGGCACCAGGTGCTGCCACGTGTCAGCACCAGAAAATTCAGAAAATAAATCTTTTGTAAAATCAAAAATAATAAGCAAATGGCCTCGGATCGAAAAAGTTTCTTCATTAAAATTGCTCGTCTCGATGAGATCTACAACTTTCATGAATGCATCAAAATCAAAATCGGTCATTTGCACAAAGTGAATTTTTTGGGGTATCCCATGTACATAGAATACCTTAATTTTGGGATTTTGTAATTTTTATGTCATTTTTAAGATCAGATAAAAATCCGGAAAATTACTGTAAAATCAAAGATAAATAAAAGACACCTTAATCTAATTTTTTTTGAATTTTTATTAATTGATAAAATATGTACATAAAATATTAGGTCAATAACCGCTAAAATATACAATGTCCAAAAGAGGCCCAAAACCCAACTTTCCACATACGAGCTCCGATTCACTTGAACTTGGTCTTGTTTTGAAGGTATTGAATGTACATTAATTCAAAAGTGAGTAGGATTAAAACAGACACTGGATGAGGGAGATATGAGGGTTTTAGTCCGAAAATCCTGAAATTAGGGTTTGGGTTTTTGGTCCACTTATTGGGTTAGTTATTTTTTTTGTATTTTTCCTTTATTCTTGTTAGTGATATGTACATAGTGGAAGTAGTTTTGAGTCATTCGGAGTTAGCATGAAAGAGTTAAAAATCTGGGAAGTTAGGCTATTTACAGGTCATTTTGGCTTGGATTTTTTGGCTTCTTATTTTATGCAGAATTTTGTGCTAAAATGCCATTCTTATAGAAACATGCATGAATACTAATTATGCAAAAAGATGCAAGAATGCTGTTGATTTTTAGGGATTGAGCTTAATAAATGAGATTTAAAGTGATGAATATGAGATTCATCATCCCCTATACTTAAACCATGCTCATCCCTGAGCATCAAAAAGAAATGCCATGAGGTGAAATGAGATTGAGTTCCATACCAAGACCATGAGCTAAAGGTGAAAAATAATCTAGACTCACCCTTTCGATTAATAGTTGTGGCGGAACTTCTGTGAGACTTAGAATTTTAAAATTAACAGCCCTCAAGTTCTACATATCATTGTTATAGTTTTGGCTCAGAAGTCATCTTAGATCAATCCTTTTCCCAAAGTATACCCTATGAACATTGAATAACCGACTCTTGTGTGTGAAAGGTTTTAGCTCTTCCATCCAGAATGCCGGACTACCGCGCAAACCTCCTCTCTAGTAACTCGTCCTCGGGGAGTCAGGTATTTCCTTCTAAGGTTTGTCGTGCTGTGTTCACAATCGAATTGGGGGGAGAAGATAGAAGAAGGGGAAAAGAACTGGAGGGTGGCCATGTAGTCACCTCTCCTTGTGAAGATGGCCAGTGTAGCCGAGTCTCCATCAAGATCTGCAGGTTTTGAAGCTTGGACCTTTTTGGTCAGATATTTATTTGGTAGAATGCTTCTTTGTATTTGTAATTTTTAGTGGCTCTGCTTAGATCTTATTGTGCCCCTACGGATATAAGCATCTTTTTGTTCCGTACTTTTTTTGGGGTCTTAGAAAAATTGTGCCCAGCCGTCCATCCCTTTTCCGAAGCTTTATTTCAACCCGTACTCCGGTCTTTAGATTTCCACGCTACCATAAAGAAACTCACACAGTCTTCCAACATCCCGTCTGAGTTGAGCTAAGTGCATAGTGCGAGAGTACAAATTAATTCCTTATTCCAGAGTTGTACCCAGAATGAAGAGACCAGGTTAGACACTAAGAGTCAAACGCTGCATATTGTCATGTGGAACTCAAAGAATTAAGTCAAAGACCTGAAGACTCCTAAAATCCTATTTCTCGGTGAAGTTCCTCTGAAAATAGGTGGATTAAGGTCAAGTCCAGACCACTCTTGGTTTCGGCTCATAACTCGGTTAAGAACCCAAAGACTTTCACATATGCAATGCAATGTTTGGATGAAGTGCAGGTATGTGAAATGCAGACACATTTTTTCTTTTTCTTTTCTTTTTTTTAATTTTTGAATTTTGTTGTTGTTTTTTTTGCAAAAAAAGAATAAGAAGCCATTTTTTTTTCAAAAAATTTTTGGGTACAGTTAGTGTCAATGGCAAAATGTTTTTTTCTCTTTTTTTTCTGTTGTTGTTATTTTATTAATTACCCACCCTGTAATATATATAGACTTACGCGCAAGAACGAGATATGGATAAAATATATACACAGTATATATACATACCCCCTATACTTAGCGAGTGTTGTGTTCTCAGAGCACAAGAAGCATAAAGAAGACATAGCTCGGGCTAAGCGTAAGAGAGTGAAAAAAAAAGAAAAAAAGATTTACAGAATCGCCCCCTATACTTAGACTGTGAATAGTCTAAAGTATAGAAGAAGAGCGGAAAAGAAAAAATGAAGCGATCGGGGTATGTGAATGAGGAGAGTATATACAGGTGGGTGTCGGTTCCCCCTATACTTAGGCTCTGGTCAGCCTAAGTATAGAAGAAGGGTGGAAGCGAGTCGATCTGGAGGAGTGTGATGGGGGAAGTGGAATATACAGATGGCATCGGTCCCCCCATACTTAGGCCTTGGCCTTAGTAGAGGAAGAAGCTGTACAAGGAGACCGATGTGGTCGGGAGGGAGGGTGGGTAGCCGATGATTAAGGTGGTTTACGGCTGATCTTCTTGTGAGCCTGTGGTGGGAGATCGTAATGAGTTGGAGATGAAACATGTGATTCCCAACTATTATCAGTGTCATCCTTAGAAAAGTCATGATGGATAGTGACGAAGTGTTTGAGTCAGATGAAAGATATCCATCATCGGAATTATCCTCAGAGGAATAGTATTTGAAAGTGGACACACTCCATATATTTATGTCTTTTTGTTTCTTTAATTGTTTCCTCAAGATTTGTTCCTTTTTAAGATCAATCAGTTTGTCTTCAGATGAATATTCAGATACTCCGGTCTCATTCAGCTCATAAGAAATAATTCCAGTGTACTTGTGGAAGGTAGGAGCATCAGCTTTGGATGAGTAATAATTAGGAACGGGAGTTGTCCAACGAGAATCGAATTTTGGATCTTTGCGAAGATATGGATTTAGAGCTGTCGAACAGACTTCACTCATGTAGACCACCTTTTCCGGACCAGATGAGGGATCATCAACCGATTCTTCTTCCGAAAGATCAAAGGTGACTTTCTTTTTCTTGTTTCGTGAAGATGTTGGTTCACTTGAGTACCCAGATGAATAACCATTGGAATTCTTCTCCTTGGTCGGTGTTTGGGGCTACATGTTTGTTTCTTTGTCTCTTGAATGTTGGTGCACTCTCCGATTTGGGAGGATTTGGTCAAGATAATCAGAGTAGGTTGCCCCTGGGTGCGACCATGCATATGTCTCAAGATCGTAGTAGAAGGATTTGTCTATTTTGAGATCCACGGGAATTGAAATAATGGGGAGAGTTTCTAAACCAATAGTCTTATTAACAAACACAATCTCAGGTGTAACAACGGGGTAGGGCTCTTCTACCGTTTCATGGTTGCGGTGTTGGGGACTTCGTGGGTTACCTCAGAAAATCGTGGTTCCTTAAAGTCTGTATCAGATCGAAGTGCTTCCAATGCCGTAAAATTTATTTCCCGGGTCTCACAATCAATAATTGCCTTAGACATTGCTAAGAATGGCTTTCCAAGAATAATTGGAGACTGTGTGAATTCTCCTTGATGCTCAATATCAATGATCGTGAATTCATTTTGAGCGGAGCACCTTGGAATATCATGATGACAGAATGATTCCTCTCGGCCGCTTTATTGATCGGTCTACCAATTGAACAAATCTCTCGTATTTTTCTGATTGGTTCGAGTTGAGTTCGTGGAATACAGAGGTCGAGAGGATATTGATCAGTGAATCATCATCAATTTGGGCATGGGTGAAAATTGTGTCTTTGATTTCGCAGTCAATCTGGGCAACCGCTTCACTATGTGGCTCTTGGTTTTTTCTCCTCAACACCAATGAGGAGGCCATGACAAGATATTTCTTTCAATTTTTGTTCTAATCCTTCCCCGACTTTTTGACGATTAATCTATCCACTAGAAATTTCTTAAGGTCAGGGAAGTGTTCAATGGCCTTTATAATGGGAAGTTCAAAAATCAAGTATTTTTCTAGTGATTCCGTAAAGCAGGATCCAAATTCCTCAGATCTTCTTCAGATTCAATTTTATGAGATTTTCTGGATTTCAATTTTTTTTGGTGTTTTTGAATATTCCAATTTTTTTGGTATTTTCTGTGTGGTGTGGGTGATGTGGTGTCGTCCATAGATGAGAAGGGGATTTGATGTTCAGGGTAAATGTTAGACGCATAGTCATTTCTAGGGGAATAATAAGCAGAAGTGTTGATGTTAGAATCATCCCTAGTCTTTGAATATCCTCAAATTTTCATCATGGGATCCAATCATTTCCTCATTTAGTTTTATACCCGATCCACCATAGAATGAGATTACTCGGTCGACAAATTTTTAAAATCTATCCTCCATCAATTCAAATCTTGTTTTTATCCTCGAAACATTATCCTCACAATTTTGTTCATGATCAATCATGGGAGCACTCGGATTTTGTTCAATGATTCCATCTTCCATTTTTCTGTACGTGCGGAGAGGAGAATTTCTTAGAATATCCATTATATGATCATTTCTTGAAAATTTCTCCTCAAAAATTATGGAAGGAGGCTGCTCATATGGTACAAGCTTGTGTATTTGATCTGAGTAGAGTTCAGTCCTTTGATCATGATTGGTCAGATCTTGATATTGTGGAGTCAGCATACAAAGTTTATATGTGTCTAGGAGGTCCGTCCAGTCCTCTGTATGGGTTTCATGTCTGACGAGGGGTCTGTCGTGGTCAATCCAACGCTGATGATCATTAAGTGCATGTCCTTCCATCTGGGTTTGGTTTCTCTGCCAGTCATGGGATTTAAAGGGATTTCGATCTTGAAATGTTTCATTGGCGAGAGATTGAGAATAAGGTGGTTCAGTCCAAGATGGTAGGTGGTCGTGTGTGGTTGAGTAAGAATTCAATGAGGTTGCTGAATTTATCTGCGGTTGAAAGTTTCCCACAAATGTTAGAGGATTATTGAAAGAAGAGGATGCAGTTGATTTAGGCCTAACCAAGACAGATTTATTTTCATAGTGATGTTCGGTCATTTTTGAAGAAGTTGCAAGAAATGATGGGTTGGATCTGAAATTTGAAAAAAGTTCCATGACGAGATTAAAATCAAGAGATGAGAGAAATGGTTGCTTGGGATAGTTAAAGGAAATTTATCAAATGTGCAGCTATTGATCTTGAAATCGGTTCACGCACACCAATGCAAACACAATTCAAACACAGGTTCACCAACTCACACAATGAAGCCGTAAGAGTTCGGCTATTATCTTTTCAATTTTAGTTGGTGATAAATCAATCTTGGAAAAAATTTAGGGAGCTGTTAGGTGCCGAAATTTTCGTAATGACTGGCCCGAATTCTTCGACTAGCTACACCTACTTTCAGCCAGTATGGGTGTAAGTATGGACCGTAGAACGACTACCCATTACTTGAGGACGAAGCCTTACGTAGTGTCCTCTAAACCATCCACTTTGCTAAGGAAATCCTGACCGTTTACCGGCTACCGTTAGATCCTCACTGAGAAGTAGCTAATCATTTTTGGCAGAATCAGTAGTCAATATGAAAATCCAGATTTAGACTCTAACCTTAAGTGTCGTCTCTCGCTCACTCAGAAAAAATAAAATAATCCAAGGTCGGGGTTGCTCTCCCACAAAAATTCTTGTTTTATGGGTTATTTTGAAATCGGCTATATTTAGCGGTCTCGATTTTAGTTAGGCGATCACTGAAGAATTAAGTGAGCAGAAATATACGTCTATCATCCAGTCCCAATTTCCTTTATAATTATGTGATAAAACAAGAGGGAGAAAGTCAGGAAAAGTCGATGCACGCGGAAAACTATGATGAATGCTCAGTTAGAAGACTTACAGTGAATCCTCGCAATCTTCATGTGGGATGCTAGACAGAAATTTAAAATTATTCTATATGGAATGCAAGCCGATGAAAAACTGCACCTAAGCAGAAAGTTCTATTAGTAGGAAAGAATTGAGTTAAATTTGGCTAAGTTGAACGATCTATGTGCGTCTCAATTAATAGTGCAGTGTGGCTTAATCCTACGAGCACAATCAAAAATTAAATTGCTCTGAGAGCCGTATGTGCAGGTCTATCCTATTCGCCACTCAAGTCGGACCCCACCCTCACTGCAGAGTGAAACAGGCCACGACACACCACAGAGGAAAGTTAGAGGTCTTGTTACATACGCGAGAGTCCAAACGGACACCGCTGTAAATAAGCAATTAATTATAAAAATTGCAGGAATTAAAAACCTAGACTCTACACTCTCTCACGACTTGACTCGATCTTAAATTAATTGCAAATTTTAGGAGGTCGGTGAAGATGCCTCGGTTTCTTGAAAAACCGCTCCACGTATGCCGTGTACCTCGTAAGAAAAATAAGAGAGATAATGTAAGAGAGTGACTAAAAAATGATAAAATAGACAAGAAAAAATAAATGCTGAAAATAAATGAGATTTACAATGAAAAAAATTTGGGGGTCAGACTACCTGAATGCGGAAAACCGAACGAAAAATTTTTAAGACAAAAATCTAAGCCGTTTGCCTCCCCGGCAACGGCGCCATCTGACGAATCCGAAAATGCCTATGTTAAAAATGTGTTTTTATCGTTCGTGCTTAAAATGATTATTTGTACGTTGTAGGCGGCAATCGGAATCGGTCGAGAAAATACCACAAATAATTTATTCAATTTTTAATCTCATAGTTTTATGTTTATTTTACTTGGACAAGTCCCAAGGTCGATCACAAGGAGGCAAAGGAACAAGCTAGAGAGATGTCTATCAAAGTTTGTGTTCGGTTTTCGAGGCGGTCTTTTTTTTGGAATTTTCAATGTATGATGCAAAATGCAGTTTTGGCCTATTTTAGGGACTAAAATGTTAATTACGTTCAAATGATGTCCGAAAAATATAAAACTTGGCCAAAAAGTAAAATATGATTAAATGTATGCACTGTATTTTTTTTGGAATTTTTGGATGCAATATGAATTTTTTATGGATTTTTAAATGCAAACAAAATAATGTTCAATATTTAATTATAATAAATATTAAACCTATTATTTTCAAGAAATAAAATTATCTAAGATCTATCACTATGTGATGAATCTCAGAAAAATCCTAAACTTCGAAAATGTGGGGTTTAATACCTATTAAAAATTAAATACTAAAATGTGCAAAATGATTTTTACAGGGCAAAGTATGCATGTAAATGCAAATCTTTTTGGTCACAATGTTAAGAATAATTAATTCTACAATATGTGATTTTTCTAAGATTTTTAGAGCAATGGTTAATCAACTATGAATTTCAAAGCAAGAAATGGGCAAAATACGTAAATTTTCACAAAATAATTATTTATTAATTAACCATTCATTACAAAAATACCCACAATATGTCCAAATGTAGAGAAGTAATTAACAAACATCACACTATTTTTGGATTAATAAACTAATGTAGAGAAGCAGTTCAGAACTGTGGGGGAATACAAGGGTATAAATGGATATGTAAATAATTAAATAATGTAGAGGAGGGACTGAAATGCAAATACATGAACCCTTGGGGGTTCTTCTGCAAAAATCCCAGAGGACACGTGCATCGCACGTGCCCTCTGGTCGGCGGGGGTTCTGGCGCGATATGGAGAAATGGCAGGGAGGTCTTCGCAATTTTCCCACAAGGTCACGTGCTCTGCACGTGACCTCTGGGTCTTCTGGAGTAAAACGGAAAGATGTTGGGGCCCTTTTGCAAAGTTCCCTCTCTCTCGTGCAGGGCACGTGAGGAGGGCCTCAGGCAGATGCCTGGCCTTAGGCTGTTGGTCGTTCCTGGTGGAGGAGCGGCAGAGACGGAGGGCGTTGGCGGCAGGCGGAGGAACCAGAGCTTCAATGGCGGTGGTGAGAACATCGATGACGGTGGAGTCACGGAGAAGGATGGCTGGCCGGAGACGATAGCGGCGGAGTGCCGCTCCAGGCGGAGGTGCCGGCGAACTTCGAGGGCGGAGGAGGAGCAGGTGGCCGTGCGGCGGGGCTGGTGAAGAGTGGTCTGCTGGAGTCGAAGTCGGTGGCGGAGGAGCAGCAGTTGGAGAAGAAGGCGGTGGCGTGGTTGGAGCCCGGCACAAGGCGGAGCTGTCGATAGTGGAGGCTATGGCGTTGTCGTTGGCGATTCATTGGCTCTACGGCGTGAAGGTCGGAGCGAAGCAGTACGCGGCGGAGGAGGAACTCTGGGCTGCAACGAGGGTCGGGGAAGGTCCTCGGATCTCGCCTCCAAGGTACCTCGCCGGCGCTGTCACCGCGGCGAGGGAGACCTCTATGATGTCGGCGGATGCAGTGCTTCGAGGGCGGCAGAGGTTTAAATAGCAGGGGGATTTAGCCGGTCACGGAAGCTAATCGGGGGGGGGGGGGGGGGGGGTTGACGGAGATCTCGAAGGGCGGTCGGCCGAGATTTGATTGGGAATCGTGGGGATACGCGGGCGGTGAGATTCGCGGAGGCGGCGGCCGAGATTCCCAGGCTGAAATCGCGGGGCGCGGTGGCGATCGAATTGGGAAAGAGGGTGTGCTGGGGAAGAAACACAACGGCCGTCCGATCGGCCAAGATCGGACGGTCGCGATTCAGACACGCGGCAGGTCAAAAGGGGGGCGGGGCGAGCGCACGTGCAGTACGCGTGCGGGTGCGGCACGTGCGCTGCACGTGAGCGGTTTTATTTATATTTTTTAAATTTTTTTTTAATTTTTTCTACTTTTTTTTTAAAAAATGAAGGTATAAATAGCCAAAAAATGACTGATACGTGGCGGCACCAGGTGCTGCCACATGTCAGCAGCAGAAAATTCGGAAAATAAATCTTTTGTAAAATCAAAAATAAATAGCAAATGGCCTCAGATCGAAAATATTTCTTCATGAAAATTGCTCGTCTCGATGAGATCTACAACTTTCATGAAGGCATCAAAACCAAAATCGATCATTTGCACAAAGTGAATTTTTTGGGGTATCCCATGTACATAGAATACCTTAATTTTGGGGTTTTGTAATTTTTATGTCATTTTTAAGATCAGATAAAAATCTGAAAAAATTACTGTAAAATCAAAGATAAATAAAGACACCTTAATCTATTTTTTTGGATTTTTAATAATTGATAAAATATGTACATAAAATATTAGGTCAAAAACCGCTAAAATACACAATGTACAAAAGAGGCCCAAAATCCAACTTTCACATACGAGCTCCGATTCACTTGAACGTGGTTTTGTTTTGAAGGTAATTGAATGTAAATTAGTTCAAAAGTGAGTAGGATTAAAACGAACACTGGATGAGGGATATATGAGGGTTTTAGTCCGAAAATCCTTAAATTAGGGTTTTGGTTTTTGGTCCACTTTTTTGGGTTAGTTATTTTTTTATTTTTCCTTTATTCTTGTTAGTGATATGTACACAGTGGAAGTGGTTTTGAGTCATTCGGAGTTAGCATGAAAGATTTAAAAATCTGGGAAGTTAGGCTATTTAGAGGTCATTTTGGCTTGGATTTTTGGCTTCTTATTTTATGCAGAATTTTGTGCTAAAATGCCATTCTTATAGAAACATGCATGAATGCTAATTATGCAAAATATATGCAAGAATGCTGTTGATTTTTAGGGATTTGAGCTTAATAAATGAGATTTAGAGTGATGAATACGAGATTCATCAATAATAAGGGATTTCTAAGGGTCTAGATAAATATCCAGTCGCTGAAGCGACCACCCGAAAGTCCACTATTAATCAGCAATTAACCCACAATATTGAATAAAACAAGTGAACCCCAAAAATGTGGAATTAATATTTATTTTTCTCTACAATAAAATGCATAGTGTATAAGCATGTAGAGGTCGAACCACAAAGAGCAAAATAGGTGGCCTATAGTTATCTATATACAACCAAGTCATTTGTGCCAATAATGTTTTTTGTGTGTTTTAAATTTTTATTTTTTATTTTTAATTTTATATTTTTATTTGATTTTCTATTTTCAGATTTTCTATTTTCTTTTTATAATTTTATCCTTTTATATTTTCTGTTTCTTTTATAAAAGTATAATAGCCATATAAAACTTTATTTACCCAATCAATAGAGATATATTTATAAAGGCTAGTAAATATATTTAAATCAGAAAATACTGTTTTTTTGAGTTTTTATATTTTTCTTATGTTTTTTGTATATTTCCAATTTTTTTACTAATTTTATATTATTTGTTAAAAAAATATCCCAAAAATTGGATTAATTAAATATCTGAACTTAATTTGGGTTTTCAAAATAATAAATAAGTCCAAAATTACTTAAATTAATTTTAGTACATAAATAATATTATATAGATAATTATAAAACATAAAAACATATTTTTGGTGTTTTGTGGAATTTTTACATTTTTTGATGGATTTTGGAGATTTCTGATTTTTTTAATTTTCTTTATCTTATTTTTAGGTTTTTTTGTTTTTTGGACTCAACATATAAAAATATATCATATATAATTTTTTAGAATTTTTCATTTAGTTTTTATATTTTTTCTATTTTATAAATTAGGCTCCTTTTTAATCTTTAAACTTAGATAAAATGCAAAATAAATGCTAATTAAAATATGCACGTGAAAATACAAAGCATGAAGCATTCATCCCCATTTTTTTTGTATTTTTAGGAACTAGGTAGGTATTTTTAACAAATACATAAAGACTACAAAAATACATGTCCTAGTAGTGGCATTTTTGTAAATAAAATAAAGTCCAAGGAGGTCTGTGCAATTTACATAAAAGTTTTCAACGTTTATTTAACATTTCAGGGCTAACAATTTCAAAAGCCACCAGGGTACACATACAAATAACCCACTACGTGAGAGGACACATGACTACTATAGGCAGGGACCATAATGCAAATATTCAAAGTTTAGTGGCCTGCTAGCAAATTTCCCAAAAATATAACACGTAATTTGCATTTTTTAAATACACAGAACTATAGGGGTGTCCCTACAATTTTCCTACCTCACGTGGGACAAGACGTGAGGTGACGTGGAATGGATCTGTTTGCAATTACAATAATTTCCCACGTCTTTTTACAAAATTTCCACTTTATTTTAAACGCTATATTTAATTTACAGGACTAAACAATAAATACAAAAATGGTAGGGGTATAAGTGCAAATTACCCCTAAACGTGCACACTAGCGGATGGTTGGATGCGATCCACTTGATGTGTGGCGTCCCCTCGCGCACCGATAATGGTTTGCCGATGAGCGGTGAGGATTAGATCCACAAGGAGGATCCAACGGTCGAGGCGAGGCTCCATCTGACGGTGTTGGTCAAAACTGGGGGGCTCCTCCTTGATCGGCCGGCTGAGAGGCAGGTTGGAAGAACAGGGAAGGGGCTCGTCGTTGACGAGCTTTGATCGGGCGTAGCAAGCTCCTTTGGCCTCCTCTGGCACCGCTGTGGGTGCCTTCACATTCCTGGAAGCTCCCCGTGTCTGTGGGTACCTTCAAGGAGGCACCTCGACCCTGGAGTGCTCATACGAAGTCAAGGAAGGAGAGGGGGTCCAGGTACCTATTCTTCACTAGAATCGACTCGATGGCAAGTCCTCTGGCACGTCTGGACCTGCAGAAGGATAGTGCACAACAAGGCAAAGGTCCCTCGAGCTTTATTGGGTCGGGATTAATGAAAAATGGGTGCGGCAGAGGTCTCTGGCGGAAGGCAGATGATGGAGACCTGATCTCCTGATCCACGATGGATCAAGGGGATTGGAGGCATGTGGGATGAGGAGAAAGCGTTAAGGAGTGAGATGGAGGTGTCAGATGGTCGGAGCACCAACAACGGAGCATGGAGGATCTTCCCAGAGCTCG
The DNA here is from genome assembly GCA_037367405.1 of Ottelia alismoides. NCBI lineage: Eukaryota > Viridiplantae > Streptophyta > Magnoliopsida > Alismatales > Hydrocharitaceae > Ottelia > Ottelia alismoides. The sequence continues at coordinate 875,978 of JAZKJV010011797.1, read as the reverse complement.
ACTCCGATGAATTACTGGTGTAGCGATGAAGGGATGATTTGTTAACTAAATCCTATTCTAAAAGCATGAAAGCAATCCTACGATTAAAATACATAAAATGAACGAGCAAAGGACAACTCTTATACCTGGTGGAACACCAGGGAGCAAGGCCATGCCAGAGCACCATCATGGGTGCAACCCCGCCTTCTCCGACCGATATAAGCCTCCAGGAGCTTCCCCTTGTAACAAGGAATCGATCTGGACCGAAGGCTAGAGTGGAAGAAGGGCTAAGGTTGACCAAATTTGTGGAAGAAGGCAGGGGCTTTTATTTATAGACATGGTGGTGCACCCTTATTGACTGGGGTGAATCGAAGAATCGATTGTGTTTCGAAGCGATCCGAGTAGCTGGCGTGATTGAGGGATGGTGGGCGAAGGTATTTCGTGAAGGAATTGAAGGGAGATAATCAAGGGTTCGGAAGGGGAAAATGGGAGAAGACTGCTTGATGGACGTCTGTCACGCCAGGCTTCTAGGGATAGAGGAGTTGACTGTGGTCAACAGTTGACGTGCGGTGATTGGTCCAGCTAGGCCGCTACAGGACAAAACTAGTAGTTTTATTAAAGAATAATTAATAAAAAATAGTTAATGATTTTATTATTTTTTGAGTATAAAATAAAAAATATTTATTATTTTGTGTAGTATTTTTTATGATTTTTATTTTTTTGATGTATTTTATGACAAGTTTATTTTAAATGGCTTATTTATAGGTATATGTACCTGTATTTTGTACTTTTTTATTTTGTATACTTTATTTTATTATTTCATTCTATCATTTTATATATTTATAACTTATTTTTGTGAGTATGAATATGTTTTTGTTTTATTTTTATGATGTTATTTGTACACTTAAATAAATAGAGATGCATATTATATAGGTATACTCATAGGTATTTTACCTATATTTTCTAAACATGATTTATTTTAATGTATTTTAATGAGTTTTATTTTAGTTTTGTATTTTTGATAGAATATGTATAATATTTAAAATATTAGAAAAATATAAAAGAATTAAAGAATAAAAGAATATGTTCCCTTTTTTATATACATATAGAAGCATAGGTCTTTTGTCTATGTATTTTACATAAACTTATTTTATTTTCCTCTTTCTTTTTGATTTTATTCTAATTTTAATATGTACATGTGTTATAAATAGTTTTTACAAAATTGTAAAAATCTAAATTTGTAAAAATAATGAATAATGAATAAATTGAATATTTTAATCGGTATTATGTACAATAGGGCCCAAAACCTAACTTTTACACAGTAAATCCGAAAAATATAAAGCTACTACCATTAAATATCTCATGAAAAGTTATATACAATTAGAGGTGATTTTGCTATATTTTGAGCTTTTATTTGAAAGATATGGGTCTGTGAAGTTTGGTTTTGGTTTTTTATTCTGGATATAAAATGTACACAGTTATTATTTTTGTACAAACTCAATTTTGTCTTTTTATTTGCATTATTATCTACAACTTTTATGTACAAAGTTTCTTTAGTTGATGGATGAATAATGGAATATAAAATAGGTGTCAAAAATACATAATTAATGAATAAATAAATGAGGTATTTATTGTCTTTTAGGCCCTTATCTCCCCCTACTTTATCCTTGTCGACCAACTCAATTCTTGACTTGGTCCCGGGGTTAGGGTCATAAAATATTTTCAATATTTTATTCCTTTTTTTCTTTTCTTCTCTTTATTCTTTAATTTTAGCATTAATATCCTTATTTTATATACAAATAACACAATAAATAACATATGCTATTATGTGCAAATTGAGGTTATTTACATGCAATTGCTAGGGGTTTTAAGGCCAAAATGATAGAATAAAGGTGATGAAATGGAGATTCATCATACGCCCAGGATTAGACCTGGAGTGTGGCTTCAATCGGACAACACTGGAGGGTCCTGGAAGAACACCAAGAACTCTGCCTTGGCTAGGGTTCAATCGATGAGATCTTCATGTTCCAACGACCATTCTTAGTCTTGAGAAGTTCAACTCCTTCCTAGGAGCACCAGAACGAGTAAGTGGTTCTTGATGGTTCCCAGGTCCCCTCAGATGGGATATGTAGATCAATCCTCTTTGCACGATCTGGATAAGAGAGATGGAGTCGAATCCAGGCTCCTGGTGCTCCTTAAAGTACATTACATGCACAAAAAATGATCCATGACTCAAGGAGGAATTCCTCAACCAATGGGTGATGCTGATTGCTTTGTGCAGTGGAGAGGTACAAAGCTTTGTGAATGGCGATGGAATAATCTTTGAATGACTTGGATTCACACAAAATCCAAGGGGGAAACGGAGGGTTCTGATGAAGAATGTAATGGGGACTGAGATGGAGATGATTACGTGCAGAAACAAGCCAGATGCACATGGTGGATTTTGGCCTGGAGCTCAAGCTCCAAATCAAAGAGAGATTTGAATTCTAACCTAAACTAATTGCTAATTAATGAAATTAAAATGCGGAAACTAAATCTGTGACTAAAACTAACCTCGAAATGTTGGGAACGAGCCTCAATTTGGTTCGAAGAACAAAGGGGCAGAACCGCCTGGACGGGGGTCCGACAATGGTTGGATCAACCCAGATGCTCCTCCTGCTCGCTGCAAATTGATAGAGATGGCTTCTTGTAACCAAGCACATTCCATGTGCTCGATATAAGAGATTAAGAGTCGTTAAAGGGGGGTCAAACGGAAGAAGGAAGTTGGGGTTGGGTTTTATAGGAGTGTTTTCTGAGCAAAATATTGAGGAGATTACATGAAGGGGGAGAGTGGTAGGTGAAACCTAAGGGGTCTGCGTGATAAGGGTAATGGGAGGAAGAGAGGGGTTGAGGTCTCGAGGAGTAAAGGAGCATGGAGGATGGAGTGAAAAAGGGAGAAGATAGGGTGTTGGTGAGCTCTAACAGAAGTCAGAGCTGAAGAGATGACACTTGACCTAGGGTCAAAGGTCCTTGGCTCCTAGTTGGTCCACATAGACAAACTAGGACAAAGATTGAAGAAATGCTTTAAAAATCATTTCAAAATAGAAAAATGATTTTATTAAATTAAAGTTAAAACATGGAATATGTTTTTAATTTTATGTAGTATTTAATTCTGGTTTCTATTTATTTTTATAAGTTAATTTATTACATGTTAATATTTTTAGGTGGGGTTATAGGTATAAATACCAATATTTAGCTTATTTTATTTTTAATTGTATTTTATATTTCTTTTTTATATTTACATAATTTATATATTTACAACATATTTATTTATACTTTTACATAATTAGTATTTTGGTCTGAATTTATTTATTTACTTAAATAATTATGTACATATATTACATAGATACATTATAAGTATACTTCATCTATATACTAAAATATATTATTTATTTAAATTATTTTTTAATGCTTTATTTTATTTTTATGATGCACATGTATTTTGAATAATATTTATAAATTTATAAAAATATAAGAATGCTAAAAATATAAAGAATAAATATAATGAATATTTTATATAGATATAGTACACAGTGAGGGCCCAAAAGTCAACTTTTGCATCTTAACTCCAAGTTAATAAAAATACTTTATGAAATAGATAATTTAATTTTATGAACAATAAAGATGAGTTTGGTGAAATTTGATTCAGTGTGGAGAAGATACATGTCTAGGAAGTTTTCTTTGTGCCTTTTTATTTCTGTGTGCTCCGGGCACACTATGCATTATTTTTCATTAAAATCAATTTTGTATTTTTCTTTGTATTTTTACATACAATGTTCATATAGAGAGTTTTATTATTTGAGGTGTAAATAATGAAGAATAAAATAGGTTTCAAAGTATATTATTAACGAATTTAAAATTGGGTTTTTGTGTGGTTTTCTCTACAATTGGCTGCCATATCTCCCCCAACTTTATTTTGGACATGCAAGCCCTCGGTTAGCCATTATGCAATACATGTTATTTCAAATATCATCACTGATATGAAATGAAGATGAACTAATTGACATAATAGGTCTCTTAGTACAATTAGGGTTACGTACCATGGCCATCTAATTGATCATACAACTGTTGATTCAATTTGTTGAATTATAGAGACTGGTGCTTGGATGAATATCTAAAGGGTTAGATTGAGGTCTCATCAAGCACCATCAAATGATTATTAGAAGATGATCTCTAGCATGAGTAGGAGATGGAAATCCTTTCTCTAATGGGCTGATTTCTAACCGACCTCTTGATGCAAGTCCTTTGCATAGGAATAGAGATTCGTAGGTGCTAGATAAGTTAGGTTAAAGAGTTGACTTAATGAGATTGAGATAACCAACGAGCTTTGTCATATGCTGTCACGATATAGGCATGCATCCTCTGACCGGAGATAGATGTATTACTATATGTCTAAGTATATACATTTGGCAGAGCGATAGGTTGGTGGCCTAATCAAGGTCTACACACCGACGAGCTGGTATGCATACAAGGGCATATGAGTAATACGATCTCTCAAAGGGATCATATAGGTTCAATACTGAATTGGAAGACATGAGCTCACTCATGAGATATTGGGAATCAATTTATGTGCACAGTCGTCTTACTTTGGAAGCTTAACTAAATTTGTAGGTTTGGTATATGCTTTTGGAAAGTATATGATCAATACATGGGTATGATATATGCTTTTGGAAAGTATATGATCAATACCAACTCCCAATGATCAAATGAGAAACTCAATGTTAAAACCTTGGAGGAGATAGTCTAAATAAGATCTAAAATTTCAGTTTTATTCTAGGTCTTCCAATATTCAAGTTGTATAGGTATTAGGAATACTTGAGGGTGATGTGAACAATAAATCATTATATAACCATGATGCTTTCATTCCGTGGGAGTGATGAAATAGGTTTGGATTTTTGTGACTCCTCTCAATAGAGAAATAGCCTATCTTGGTTGAAATGTTGGACATTGATCTAAATGTGATTCAGATGCAACAGAAAGATTAGATTTACGATTTTGATTTAATCAAACATTAATGGGAGGTCTCTAAGATATGGATTTGAGATATGATCCCAATATCCAAGTCACTATATGTGGAGCGTACAATCGTCATGTCCTTATCTCCAAGTATATGTGGAGAAAGTGCATTATCCTTGAAACAGTTCAAGGATAATTTCATTGTTGATAATGTATCTGAGCATTAAGAAAAATTGATATTTAAATGTGATTTAACTATCATGAATAATATAAATTTGATTCATATTATTTGTCGATTTAAGGAGAATTATCTAAGATTATTAAATGTAATTTAATTATCTAAGGTGTGAATAATGCGAATGTGATTCATATTATTTGGGGACATGAGAATAGAGATCTAAGATAATTAAATATGATTTAATCATCGTGATATGAATAATGTGGATAGCATTATCCATATTAATCATATATATTATAAAAGTGATTTATAATATATAAGAGAGAGCTATTTGTAAACAACATTTACAATATAAGTGTTGATGTGAATTGGATTCACATTGGGCAACTAATTGAAAATGTAATTGACATTTTATTTTGAGTTATGAATGTGATTCAAAATTTTCTTAATTTGGAATTATTTTTGTAAAATAATTCACAATAAAAGTTGTTGTAAATAATGAAGGATTATATGAAATATTAGATCTCATATAATTGGAGTTACCCTTGCAAGTAAGGAGGATGTACAACTACTCTTGATTTAAGAATCATGGTGGTTGTCCTCCCTTATGTGGAAGGAGGCTTGCCTCCTTCCTAATCCTTCATGTATGATTGATTTAATTGAATTAGATTTTATAATGATTATTCAACATATATATATAATTTAATTAAATTAATTGTTATTATATTTTTTACAATAAAATCATGGCCATTGAAAGAAACATAAATCAGTCTCCACCATTGGATTTGTGTTGTCCATGGATTGAGATCCATGGACTCTCAAAATATTATAAAAGAAGAGGCAACCCTAGATCTTCGTTAGAACACACAACATTACTCTTCATTAGAACACACAACCTTATATGCCCTCTCCCATCTCTCTCTCCTCCTTAGAGTGACCACCCACCCTAAACCCTAGAGAGGGTCGTCATCGTCGCTACGTCATTGTGCCATTGATTCGACCGTTCATGGATCTTTGTCTCCTTTCGTGCATCTTGCTTGTGAAGAAGATGTCGGATCTTGTGAGATGAGATCAGTATATTTTCTACTTGTATCATTAACATGGATTGCAAGGAGCACACATTTCATCAATGCTCTAGCAAGCATCTCCTCCGTTGGATCAGACTAGAGATAGGAGGTTTTTTACTTTAGAGACTCGATCGCACCCACACTTCAAGAGGTAACCCTAATACCTACATGTGATTTTAGATGAAATGATCCGAAAAGTGCTCTCAGATCGTGTGGTTTCATTGTTTTTATTTTTTAAAATCTGCTACCCCGATCAACTAATGGGACTAGTAGCTACCGATCGCATATGATGCGATCTTCACGCTTCCATGATGCACTTAAGGTTTTCTACATAACCTTCAAGTGGTATCAAAGGCATAGTTCGTAGGTTTCAGATATGATCCGTAAACCTAAGATGACATGGGCATTTTTGGTTGTGCGAATTGTCACCGCATCATGTTCACGCAATACTATTTTGTGTGATTTTTTCGCCCTATTTAAATGATTTAAAACTTTTGTTTATCACTTGCATTATGTTACCCATCTTATTAGCAAACCTTAGGACTTGAGTTTGCATGATTTGGAATATGTTTGATCACGTTATGACCATTTTAGTAGACATGTTCACTATAACATGAATGGTATTTTAGAACGTAATCAAGAAATAACCACAATTTAAAAACAAAAAAAGCTTGCATGATTAGAAGTTTATTTGCTCAAGATTTATTAGTTTTAGTAAATGTATCACTGCTAGAAACTTAACAAATTTGAATAGGAATCTTGTGATTGTCATTCAAGTAATTCGTAGAAATTAATGGTTAATCTCCTGAAATAATTAGTTATTAAATATTTATGAAATATTTAATAATAATGATTATTATTATTTTTAATGACCATAACCAACATGATAAGATAATGTATATTGATTGATTTGGTTATAATGAACTTTCTAAAAAACATTGATACTTTAATAGGATTAGGGATTTGTTTAGCAAATCTCCTCATAATATAAATCAAAATAGTTTTGATAAATATTATATGGTATAAATTCAGTTGAAAGACTGAATATAATCTCAAATATAATATGATCAAATCACATTATCCTGATCTGAGGCGGATATGGTGTCTAGTCGGGGATCGTTGGGGTAGCTGGTTGCTTTGTGAGCAGTTTGTCCCACATCCTGTACATATTAGCTATGACAGCGGGTAAGGAAAGGATAACACTTGAAATGATCATGAGTTATTTTTCTAATTATTAAAAATTGAATAATACATATTTTGAGATTATACCATCCTTCAAGTAAGAATCGAGATTGTTTGATGGTTGTTTTGAATTGAATTGATAATTGATTTAATATGATCATATTAATTATATCCAATAAACACTCTATTACAAATAGAGTAGTATTTCCCTTGGAAGAATTAATTGTGTGAATAGGATTCATAATGATTAATTAGAATTTGAGCATGATATGGAGAATCACATAAGTGACATACATGGTCTTCCATCAAGGCAAAGGATTCCGTCGCTTGGGATTGTATGTAGGAGACAACTATATGAAGTGATTGATCCTGCATACAAGTGCATCTGAATCGGGTTTTTTGCTTCTAGAAAGAGTACAACCGTATGCGTAGTGACCCCAATATTGGTTCCTCATATTATTTGGGTGATACTAGATTGTGTATAGCGAGTGCTATTCCAGTTGATGGTTGGTTCATTAACGACTTGTCAACATCGCCTTAGGGGTGGTGGGCCGGGTGTCAAAGATCGAATTGTGAAATGCAAGTTGGACTTGCAAGATGGAATGAGTTCTCGCTTCTTTTTATCTGAGTTACAGTTTATCATATTATCGGGATGTAATAAAGATAAGAAAGGAGATCCCAGATCTTGCTTAAGATATAATGGTAAATATATCTCTTACATTGAAAGTAAATAAGGGAATGACCTTTCAGTATAGACAAGGCAAGACAACTTTGATACCAAAATTCCTAAATCAAAGTAAAATACATATTTATGCAAGTCATCTTATTTCAGATAACCTAAATTAAACCCACTCAAATCTGTACTCAACAATAACTAGTAAATTATAATAGATTGGATTCGTGATCAAGAAATTGTACTTGCAATTGGACACATAATGTATGTGGTTGAAATATGCAAGTTTCCTCATAATAATGAGGAATAACAATTAAATAGACAATAGGACAAGAACTTTGGGTTTGTATCTCTGTAGTCTTGATATCTCATCAAGTATACTTCTGAAGTATCATATCGATGATGATCGTAATTTTCTAAAATCCTTATAAAATATAAGAAGATATTTTGGTAGACATATGCGCTCTCAACATTTAATCGTGAATGACATGGTTCACTACATTATGCAGAATGGTGGCACGATCGGATGACTGAGGGGTGATCAGGAAGAACAACGGAAGAACTTCGCTGAGTTGAAGTTCAATCTGCCCTCCTTCTCTCGTTCATCATCCCCAGGAGCTCTAGGATGGCTTCAAACACTCCTAGGATTCCTTCGTGTCAGCAGATGGTTCCAAAATGGCTCGAGGCCCATCGGAACATGTGCAACGAGGCTCACGACCATGGGTTACTCCTAGCTTCGATGTCCCTTAGGAGGGTGGCTTTTTTCTTTGTGTCATGCAGGAGAAGGTTAGGGGCAAAATTGTGAAGCTTTGGAGATCTTCAGGGGTCGAAATGGGCGCAGGATGCCTCGAGATGATGGTCTCCGACGACATGGCGAATGAGGAGACTGGGGTGCTCGATTCATGTAGGAATGAGATGGATGACCGTGCATAGGATGATCAGAAGGTGATGACAAAGATGATGGTGATGAACGTAGCGTCAGAGGATTTTTGGAGTGGTTGGAAATCAAAAGCGGAGCCAGAGCTCCGGTGAAATGGAATTTTGGATTTTACGCTAACGCAAACGACATTACTCAAAATAAAACACAGATATATGCTACTGCTACAACTACGAATCGAAAAGACAAAGAAAAATGAAGCTTACTAGACCACAACCACCAGGAGTGGAGCTTCTAGCAGAGCAGCGGCAAGGCTTCGGATCACCTCGATTCTACACCAAAGAAGACCCCTAAAGAGCGGTGCAGCTCTCTGCTGTCACCAGGTAGACGATTCAAGACTAAGATCTAGGGTTCTTCAGTTGAAGAGGGATCAAGATTTAAATGGTGTCAGAAGGTGATATTATATACAGGGTGAGTTCATCGAGGAATGGCACTCGATTCAGAATCTCCTCAGCAAAGGTATCATGTGGGCATGTAAGTGTGTGGGTCAAGGTTCAAAAAGTTAAAGAGCGATCGAGCAAAAAAAATGCAATGTATCAAGCATGAGACATCGAGGAAGATAGGTCAAAATGAGGTCTGACACCTGTAATCACCTTGGTCAGAGAGCTTACCAGGAGTCAACTAATGGGCGACTCCCATTGGTCCATCCAAGCTGCTATAGGACAACCCATATTTGAAATTTAAAACTAATTCAAAATAAATGAGTAAACGATTTTATTAATTTTTTATTAAAACATAAAAATGTTTACTATTTAATGTAGTATTTTAATGCGATTTTTATTTATTTTTACGGATTTATTTATTATGTATTAATTTTTAAGTTTCCATTTATAAGTATATTCATCTATATATTGAGTATTTTATTTTTATTTTGTGTTTCATATTTTATTATTTAATTGTCTTAATTTATATATTTTATAGCTTATATATATGTTATATTTTTCTGAAGTATTATGTATACTTAAATAAATAGAGGTGTAAAAAATAGGGATAATACACCCATAACCCTGAGTAGTTTTGTAATTATCCCATGAACCTTCGATAATCAAGAATTACATCCAGAACCTCAAATAATGCTTAACCTTTACATGGCATAACCCTGTGTTAGGTTCTGTCTTAATTCTCTTTTAACTCTGACAGAAAAGGTTATATGTTGACAATTTTGCCCTTCGAAACACATCATATTTATAAAATGATGCCATTCTGCAGATCAAAAAAATTTATGCCATTTGAAGCGCGACATGCTGGCTGACTTCCCTCCCTTCCTCTTGCTCACCTCACGTCTCCTCTGCACGTTCCCACAACTACCCCTCCGCCACCACCTCCTCCTCTTAGGGATACATCATTGATCATACTCATCGAGTCAAATAAGCATAATAAGGAACTAAAGTATATATACTGATAACAATGGGAGAAGCTCTCCATAATCCTCAGGGATGTGTGGGTTGAACCGATGATCGAACAACCCCTTCTTCTTGCTTATGGTTCACCTCATGTCTCTCAGTAGATGGTCATTATACCAGTTGTGTAGAACCCCTATCGTTGATCGGCTCAGACAGTACTCCTTCATGTACCTATGCCACTGTGATTTGTCGTCCTCCATTGTCCTTATGCCAGGCAGCCGGAAGCCGCCTCGCAGGAGATGTGCGAGCCATATGCACCTCATCTTCGACGTGAACAGATGCGAGAAACTGGTGCAGTATCCAACGGCAGCAAGCTGCGGAATTCATGGATGTATACAATCCCTGTCAAATTCATACGACATATCATAACTATCAAGTTTAAGCCGACAGAATTAAATCACCAGAAAATATCGAACCTGTAGAGGGGAAGTGTGATTGCGGACGAACCCATCACAACCCTTTGCATCTCAGGTGACGTGAAGATATCACAAATCTTGTGGTTATCTCTAAATCCAGTTGCAAAGATGAGAACATCCACTGGCACAAAATTGCCATCAACGGTGATGATGCCATCCTCAACGAAGCCGAACTCCTCTAATTTTTTAGGCAGACTGCTCCCTTCTTGCACCCCTTGGTAGAATCTCTTTAGAATCAATGAGAATGAAGTGGATTGCATGCCTTCCAGGAAGCTGTGTGTGGGCACCATCCCATACTTATTCATACACACCTTCCATTTGACGTAGCTATCCACCAATTTGGAAAATGGCCACCTCTACATTTTCGTTCAACTCCACCATTAATCCCAATTAGAAGCACTACGATTAAATGCTAATATAACACCAATATGCAACGATTGATTTCCTAATTACTAGAGGTGACAACAAGGAGGCGAGGAGGCCATCTAAGGCACCTTTACTTGGTTTGCGGAGCATCATCTCTGCATATCTATTGAAGTATAACCATCCAAGTGGTATGAGCATGGAAATATCATTTGGTACAAGCCATCTGCTCTCTTTTTCAACCACTGTGCAGGAATATCTCAACCCTAGGACCAAGAACATGTATAAATGCATTAGTCTAAAATTACATCTTTATTCATGACATGCTGGTGAAGAGGAGGATACTTCTTCTTTTTAGCATTCACATCGCAGCCGTCTGAAGCGATATCAGTCGTGGAGTTCCCTAATCCCACCACGATGATGCGCTTACCCTCGAGTAGCTTTCGATCAAGGTTTGGAACCATGTTGAAGTACAATGGATGGGATGATGGAGGGGTGGCAAAGACGTCAAGGGCTGGAGGGGGCGGCGGAGCCTCGTTGAGGGAGCAATGAAGAGGGCAGCAGAGCTGCGTCAAGGGCTAGAGGGGGCGGCGTCGAGGGCTGGATATTTTCTTGTGTCATGTGAGGAAGAATTAGAGGAGACGACAGAGGGGGTGGCAGAGCTATGCCAAGGGCTGGAGGGTGCACGTGGGCTAGAGGGGACGACGTCGAGGGCTGGACGGGGTGGAGGGGGAGAGGGGGAGAGGTGGTTCAACGGGCTGAGGTGGAGAGAGAGAGGAGGAATGCAGTTTTATTTTATTTTTTTGTTTTTGATTAATTTTAGCCTTTGGATTGAGGATAGGTTAGATTAACTCAAAGGTTGGGTTGAGTTAATGGATTAAACTAACGGAGGGTTATGGGTGTAGGATGGTGCACTTATTCTGGGTTCTAGATGTAATACGTGATTATCGAAGGTTCCTGGGGTAACTATGAAACTACTCAAGATTATCAGTGTAAATATCCCTAAAAATATAGGTATAAATATAGTAGATTCATCTATATAATTTTGTATATTATTTTATTTTAGTGTTTTCTTTATGGTTTTTTTCTATTCTAAATATGTACATATATTATAAATAATATATACAAATTATAAAAATTATAAAAATACTGAATTATAAGAATAATAAAGAATAAATAAAATAAAGATTTTGTTCAGGTATACTTTCTAATAGAGGTCCAAAACCTAACTTTCACACCGTGACTCCAAATTATATGAGACCACCTTCATTAAATAGCTTATTAAAAGTTATATATAATTAAAGGTGATTTTGGTACATTTTGAGTCTTCGTTTAGGAGATATGGGTTTGGGAAGTTTGGGTTTTGGCTTTTTATTTAGAGTATAAAAGGTACACTGTCTATTATTTTTTTATGAAATCAATTTTGTATTTTTATCTACAACTTTCAAGTACAAAGTTTATTTATTTATGGTATAAAAGATAGAAAATAAAATAAGTATAAAAAATGCAATGTTGATGAATAAATACATAGGGGTTTTATTAGATTTCTGGCCCTCATCCCCCCTACTTTATTCCTTGTCGACCCAGTCATCAAGATGGCTTGGTCTCAGGGTTCAGGGACATAAAATACCTATGGAATTTTATTATTTTTTCTTTTCTTTATTCTATATTTTTGACATTTAAACTATATTTTATACACAATAAATAGAATAAAAAAAGAATGTTAATTTGTATAAAATAATGTTATTTATATGCATTAGCTAGGATTTTTAAGGTCAAAGTGATAATGTTGATGAAATGGAGATTCATCACCACCTATACTTGCCTTTGGTAGTCCCTAACAAGCACTTATGCAATATATGCAGAAATGAACATAAAGAAAGAAATAGAAAGAACTTGGACTAACTGTTGACTTTTAAACTTGTCTTAACAAAATCAAAATTTAGAGCTTAGAGCAGGCCTTTGGATTAATGGTATGTTCAGAATCACATGGAATTCAGGAAGTGTGACACAACAACCCTTAGGTTCCATACTCCTATTTCCAGTCCAATTCATAGCCAGGTCAGAGTCATCCTCCCAGTCGCATACTCTTACTACTTTGAAGTGAAGAACCATGTGAGTGGAATTGTTCAGCTCTCCTCAGACAAAACAGATGAACTATCGAGGCATCTGCTCTTTGGTAACTCATCCTCATGGATATAGATACTCCCTTCTAGGGTCAGATACTCCCTATCTTTACAACCGAATGGGGAAGAAGTTAGAAGAAGGGGAAAAGAAGTGGGAATGGACCAGTGTAGTCTTAATTCCCTTATGAAGTCGGCCAGTGTAACCTATTCTTCACCAAGAAGTAGGCTTTTTCTGAAGCTCAATTTTTTGTGGAATTTTTGGTTGTCGGCTTCTTTGGATATTTTCTTTGATTTTGTACAACTTCTTCATTCTTGCTTGTGCCCTGGTGGATATGTGATAACGCTCCCGCACCCTAAGTTAATTCGGTCAAATTAATGGTCCAAATTACTTTAATGTGTTCGTTGCAGTCGGATACGAGAGGTTGATCAAAAACCACTTAAGTCAGATATTAGTCAAATTTTAAGCGGTGATATTTTTTTACTTGGTGGAGTCCAAGGTCGATCTCAGGGAGGCAACTGTCTCCTTAGGTGGATTACAGCAATTTACAAGTGTTGATATTCGAGGGACAATTTTTTTTTTGGTCTTTTTATTTCTTATGCAGACATATGCAGACAAATCTTAGCCAATTTGACTTTAAATTTAATTGATGTATCAAACTAAGTCCAAAAATAATGAAAATTGGCCAGAAGGTTATTCATGATGAAAATGACATACACTAAATTTTTTGGAATTTTTCGACTCAAAATGAATTTTCTGTGAATTAATTAAACAGACAGAGTGATTTTCAATGTTTAATTTTTAATAAATATCAAACCACAATTTTTCTCAGAGCTAAAATTATCCTAGGAAGGTCTAATGATCAGGGACCTAGGAGAATTAACAGAACTTAAAAATATTGTGAAATGAATTAATTAAAATTAATTAAAGAAAATCACTAATCAATTTATTCAGGCCTCGTTATGCGTGCAAATGATGTGAAATTTTTATGGAATGTTGAAAATAAAGTCCTTAATCTACTGTGAATTTTTGGCGATTTTTGAAGGCACAGATAATTTACTAAAAATCAAAAGGTTTCACTGGGCAAAATATGACACAAATCAACCAATTAATTTCTTAATAAATCAAGGAACCCAACAAAAATATGACACGTGTACTCACAGGTAGAGGACAAAATTCCCAACAATATGCAACTTTTAAAATTTCAAAATGATCAAAAATGCGTGCTATGGACACGTGCAAACACAGGGGTATAAATGCAACACTGGAAAATAAATGTTCAATAAATAAACATGCTGACAGGGACTAAAATGCAATTACCCATAATATGCAGGACGTCTATGCAATTTCTCCACGAACCACGTGCGCCTCACGTGATGTCTGCTTCACAGGGACTTCTTCGTAATTTCTGAAAACTCCAGGGGTGTCGGTGCAAATAACCCAGGCCGCACGTGCTTCTCACGTGGTGCGGCCTAGGTTCGGAGGTCGTCGGAGGCTCGGGTTGAGGCTCGGGCCTTCTGGAGGTTCGGGTTAGCCTCGGATCAGCTTCGGGTTACCCGAGCCTAGGCTTGGGTGCCGAGGCTCGGATAGGGCGACGTGGCGGCCTGAAGGCCCTTGGATCAAGATTGATCCAAGGGTTGTCGATGAAGACGCGTGGCAGCTGGTGAAGCGTCTGATCCGAGGTGTGATCGACGGTCGAGGACGAGGGCGGCGAAGGGACGCGTGGCGGGACGAGGGCCGTTCGATCAGAGGATCGAACGGCTGCTGCTCCTTCTCCTTCAACGCTCCTCCGCCGCCTGCGGAGGAGAGGGCTGTGCTCCGGCGAAGGCTGCTGAGCTCCGCCCGATCCTACAGAGGCCGATGAAGCTCTCCGAGTTGTCGGAGGTATCCCAGCAGGAGCGTGACGATGCGGCGGAGGTGCTGACGGTTACAGGAGCAGCGGAGGGCGCCTGGAGATGGCCGACGACGCAGCTCGAAGTTGTCTCCGGTGAAGATCCGGCCAGTGAAGGAACAAGACCCTGCAGGGGTTAGATGGAGTAGCCGAAGCGTGCAGGTGATCGTGGGAGTGAACGGAGTGAACGGTGAGGCCTGCGGTGGCTTGAGGTGGTCGGGCGAGGTTGCTCCGGCCAAGCGGCGGAGCTGCAGGTCGATGGTGGGTGAGGTGGAGTGAACGGCGATGCGGAGGGGTCAGCGAGGATGAGAGCTCCGTCGCGGAGCTCGTCGGAGTGTCGAGGAGGCGCGGAGATGACCGTGGAAGGCGAATAAAAACGGAGAAAATAGAGGAAAAAGAAGAACAAGATCGGAGAGGAGATGGAGGAGGTTACCTGGGGTTTGGGGCTCAGATTTGAGCTCCAGGTCGTCGCTCCAGAGGTCGGTAAAGCCTCGAGCTCAAGCAGCTACGCGGAGGGCGGCTACGACACGGCGGTGGCACCGTGGATCTCGCCGGAGAAGAAGGGCCGTCTTCGCTCAAGGAATCCCTCAATTCCTGTCACCAATCGAAAGCTCCGAGCTCTAGGTTCCTCTCAGGAGTGGCGGATATCGGCGAAGGTGGCCGGAGAGGGTGTATTTAAAGGGTGGAGGTGACGGCTGGAAATGGGTGAGTGGCGAAGTTCATGGAGGTAGTGGAGCGAGTGTGGCGGAGATGGTGGTGATTGAGGGAGCTGGCGAGGGAGAGGGATGAGTGGGGTGTGTCGTGGGGTGGTCAGTGGCCGGCGAGGGTGGCTGGAGTGCGGCCAAGAATAGGAAGGGGCAGCCCCTCCCGCAAGGCGGAGATCGTGGGAGAGAGGGGGTGCCCGAGGTAGGGGACGAAGTCCTGGCCGTTGGATCTTGTGATCCAACGGTGGGGATCGAAGCTAGATGGAGCGGCTCCGATTAGATCTGGTGATGCGATCGATGAAATCGGGGGAGGACACGTGGCGTAATGGGGGCGAGGCGCGGGCGAGCGGCTAGGATCAGGTCAAGGTGATGCGATCTAAGGGTTCAAGAGGTGACGCGTGGCGCACTGTGATGAGAGGATCGGGGGCGTGATCGAGCGGCGTAGATGCCGCCACGTGGCTCGCTGAGAGCGCGGCGCTAAGGGACGGTGGAGATGAGGAGCGGGGTGGATCTGATGGCTGAGGAAGTGTGCGCACGTGGTCGGGCCTGGGCCGTTGGATCTGAAGAGCGATCCAACGGTGGGAATCGCAGGCGGACCAGACAAAGGGCAGCGGGCCGCGTGGCGCAATCAGAGGGCGCCACGTGGCCTGCTGTGAATGGTTGAAGGGGAAAACACGTGTAGAAAGAGGAGGAGGCTGAATTTGGAAAAACTCAAAACATGAAAGTTGTAGATCTTGATGAGATCTATAAGTTTCATGTTGACCAAAGACGGAGATGAGGTCGAATATGGTACATAAATACAAAGATACATAAATATACATATGTAGTATACAGAATGACCCAAAAACCCAAGTTCCTCATACAAGCTCCAATTTCAATGAAATTAGTCTCATTTTGAAGGTCTTTTGATATGTAGTATTCTAATAGTGAGTAGACCTAAGTAGGAGTTTGTATGCGGGCTTTATGTATGTTTTAATGTACAAGGGTGCTCAGGGTATTTGGCTATTCTACAAGGGTGATTTGTGGCCTCCTTCCCTATATTATTAAGGAGTATATACATATATTATAGAGAAGAGTTTATTTGATGAAGGGATATTGTACAGGGGATTTTTGGCTTCTTATTTAAATGCAGATGAGCTGTTAAAATGCCTGAATTATGGATGCATGCATGAGTGTTATTTATGCAGGATAAAAGGAAATATGCCTCTATTTTCTCGGGAACAAGGCTCTATTTTTGACTTTTGATGTGATGAATCACAGATTCATCAACCCCCTATACTTAAACCTTGCTCGTCCCCGAGCAACTAAATGAAATGCAAGAGTGAAATGATTTTGGGTTCCATACCAAGGTCATGAACAAAAAGTTGAAAATGGAGCCTGACTTGACCTTTGGATTAATTGTGTGGCGGAACCTTATTGGGACCTGAACTTAAGACCTAACAGACTTCAAGTTCCACAAGTCTTCTATTCAAGACGCCTTAACAGTCAGGTCAGAATAATTCCTCAAACGCAAATTTCTGATGACTATGATTCTTACTTGTACTGTGTAAGTGAGATATAGCTCTCCATATCAGAAATGACTCGGAACCAGCCTCCTTTAACAAGGTAACTCAATAACCTGGTCCAGTAACTCTTTCCTCGAGGAGCGGGGTATTCCCTTCTAAGTTCAAGTGCGACCAACTCAAGAGGAGGGGGTAGAGAAAAGAATGGACGGTAGCCAGTGTAGCTAACCTATCCCGGGATGCCTGACCAGTGTAGCCAAGTCATCCAGCTGCATTTTCCTTGCTAATATACATACTCCGACAGGTATTATTCTTTTTCTTGGACCTGTCTGATTTTTTTGGAGTTCTTTCTTGTATTTTTTTTTTTTGGAACTATATTCAAGGTGCAGCATATACATCAGGAGTTTTTCCTCTTGAGCCGGTAGACTATCCCTCTTTTGAAGCATTATTGCAACCCACAGCATCCCGTCCTTAGCCTTCATCACCACTAGACCAAGTTGAGACGCACTTCCTTCACTATAAGAAGAAGAGAGGTTCCGCCTAGAAGTACTACCCTCATATGCTACCCCAAGCCAAAGGAAACTACTTCCTCAACACCTCATCAATGAAGAGCTATGTGCATTGTGCTTGTCCAAGTTAGGTCATTATCTAAAAGAATCCTGCGTATGCACGAGATATTCTACTTAGACTAACTAAGATGACATGTGAACATAGATTTGTGGACTCCAAGAATTAAGTCACTTGACCTGAGAAATCTTAACTCCAGTTCCTATAAGGTTCCTCTGAAATTCGGTGGATTAAGGTCAAATCAAGTCCATCCTCAATATCTACTCATGACTTGGTTCAGAACCCACTAGCTTTTCACTTTGCATATGCAAAGATATGCAGATGAGATGAGATGTCATGCTATGAAAAATGCAAGACTCTTTATGCAGAGATGATGTGCAAGAGTAAATAAGAAGCCTATATTTTATTAAAGGGATTTTTTTTTGTTACCCACCCGTAATTATACAAAAATATATATGCGAAAGTACGAGCTATGGGTAAAGTATATATGTAATATATACACGCCCCCCTATACTTAGCGTGTGCTATGTCCTCAGAGCACGGAAAGCGAGGAAAAAGACATAGCTCGTGCTAAGCGTAGGAAAGCCAAAAAGGATAGAAAAATAGAAGGTATAGAAGTCGTCTCGCCCCCCTATACTTAGGCTCTGGCAGTCTAAGTGTAGAAGAAGATCAAAAATGGGGCGGACGAGGGAAAGATGGGAAATGGATGAGTATCCAAAGTAGGCATTGGTCCCCCCTATACTTAGGCTCAGGGCATCCTAAGTATCGGTAGAAAATGAGTAAGAGGGCCGATGTGATCTGGAGAATGTACAGTGAATCGACTCGGGTGACTCCTTCCCCTATACTTAGGATCTGGTCATCCTAAGTGTAGTTCGAGATAATG
Source organism: Ottelia alismoides (assembly GCA_037367405.1). NCBI lineage: Eukaryota > Viridiplantae > Streptophyta > Magnoliopsida > Alismatales > Hydrocharitaceae > Ottelia > Ottelia alismoides. Next base: position 857,114 of record JAZKJV010011797.1, on the reverse strand, counting down.
ATTCGATGATGTGGGGATGGGTTACTAGAATCGTGGAGGTAAAGGATAGGATATACAGGAAGAATGGTATATATACAAATGAGTCGGTCTGAATCTTCTGAAGATGCTGCTGATGGCTGGAGTTTATTGCTGCAAGGTCTCATGCACGGCTTGAGATGTATCTGCTGTATCTGTCTCGCGCATGAATACAATCTCCTCCACATGGACTAACTGTTCATTGGATTCAACGAAGTGCTTCAACAGCTGCCCATTTACTAGGAATGTCGGTGCATCATCTGCGAGATCTGAGATCTCGACACATCCACTGTCATGCACCGTTCGGACTACAAATGGTCCCGTCCACTTGGATTTCAGTTTGCCTTGGAAAGTCTTCAGCCTGGCATTGAACAACCATACCTTCTGTCCAGGAACAAAGGTCTTTCGTCTGATATTTCTGTCGTTCCAACGCTTCACCTTGTCCTTGTACACCACACTGTTGTCGTATGCTCGGTTTCTGACTTCCACAAGCTCATTCAGATCCATGTCTCTCTGTTTCTGGCCCAGGTGTGTGTTCCAGTTGACCTTCTTTATTGCCCATTCTGATTTATGCACTAACTCCGCGGGCAAATGGCATGGCTTTCCGAATACCATTCGGAATGGGGAGGTGCCTAACGGTGTCTTGTAAGCTGTCCTATACGCCCAGAGGACTTGATCCAAGATCTGAGACCAGTCCTTCCTGTCTGGGCGGACGAGCTTTTGCAATATAGTTTTCACCTCCCTATTCGACACCTCAGCCATACCATTGGTTTGTGGGTGGTAAGGACTAGCGACACGGTGTTCGATGCCATAGTCCTTCAGGAGTTTCTTCACCTCCCGATTCACAAAGTGGCTACCCCCATCTGATATCATCATTTTGGGGATCCCGAACCTAGAGATTATGTGCTCTCTGATAAATTTACAGACAGTCCTGCTGTCTGCGGCTCGGGTCGGGATAGCCTCCACCCATCTGGACAGATAGTCAACCGCAAGAAGGATGTATTCAAACCCGTGGCTGACAGGGAATGGGCCCATGAAATCGATGCCCCAGGCGTCAAAGACATCACAAATGATGACTGGCTGCATTGGCATCTCATCCTTGGAACCAACGGTTCCTCCCATTCTCTGGCAAACTGGGCACGACTTCGCGAAGGCGGTGGCATCGCGAAACAGGGTCGGCCAGTAAAAGCCACATTGAAGTACCTTCCATGCGGTCCTCTTCCCGGAGTGGTGTCCTCCTGCCTCTAAGCTATGGCATAAAGAAAGGACACTCTGGTATTCCTCCTGAGGAATACAACGTCTCCAAACACAATCCGGTCCTTCAAAGAAAAGGATCGGATCCTCCCAATGGTAGTGTCTAGCATCCGACTTTAGTCGGTCAATTTGGCTCTTGGGCCAATCCTCGGGAACCTTCTTGGATACAAGATAGTTCACGATATTGGCATACCATGGGAGTGAGTCGATAACAAAAATCGACTCGTCAGGGAAGGAGTCTCGAATCGGGGAAACCTCGGAAGTATTAAGATCTTCGAGACGAGAGAGATGATCGGCTACTACGTTCTTCTTTCCAGGTTTATCACGGATGTCCAAATCAAACTCCTGGATAAGTAAAATCCAACGAAGAAGACGCGCCTTCGCGTCCTTCTTCTCCATCAAATATCGTAGTGCCGTGTGGTCTGTGAACACAGTTACCTTGGATCCGATTAAATGAGATCTGAATTTGTCCAAGGCAAACACTACCGCAAGCATTTCCTTTTCGGTAACTGTATAGTTACGCTGAGCAGAATCAAGCACTTTGCTTGCGTAGTGAATTGCAAACGGGACGCCATCTCTTCTTTGTCCCAATACAGCCCCAACAGCATAATCTGATGCATCCGTCATGATCTCAAAAGGGAGAGACCAATCTGGGGCTTGTAAAATGGGTGCGTCCATGATCATTCCTTGTAATCGCTTAAAGGCCTCAAGACACTTGTGATCGACAATAAACTCCGCGTCTTTGCCTAAAAGCTCAGTTAGCGGTCGGGCAATTTTAGAAAAATCCTTTATAAATCTCCGATAAAATCCGACATGCCCGAGGAACGACCGCAACTGCCGTACGTTGGTTGGTGGCTGGAGTCGTCTGATCACGTCCACCTTGGCAGGGTCAACCTCCATTCCTCTCTTGGAGATGACATGCCCCAACACTATGCCCTCCGTCACCATGAAGTGACTTTTCTCCCAGGAGAGCACCAGATTGACCTCACAACATCTTTTGAGGACTCGGTCCAGATTCCTAAGGCAGGAATCAAAAGAGTCTCCGTGGACCGAGAAGTCATCCATGAAGACTTCCAGGAATTCGCCGACCATTTCGGCGAATACAGCAATCATACACCTTTGAAAAGTACCTGGAGCATTGCATAGCCCAAAAGGCATGCGCCTGAAAGCATAGGTACCAAAGGGGCATGTGAACGTGGTCTTTTCCTGGTCCTCTGGAGCTATGGCTACTTGATTGTAGCCCGAGAACCCATCAAGGAAGCAGAAGAATTCTTTCCCCGCTAATCTTTCTAGGATCTGATCAATGAACGGTAGGGGAAAATGATCCTTCTTCGTCGCGGCATTCAGGCGTCTGTAATCCACACAGACGCGCCACGACGTGGGTATTCTCGTCACGATCTCCTTTCCGTCTTCGTTGGTGGTCGTCTGAATTCCCGACTTTTTCGGGACAACATGGATTGGTGCCACCCACTTAGAATCGGAGATTGGGTAAATGAAACCCGCGTCGCACCATTTTTCTATCTCTTTTTTCACAACCTCTCGTAGATTTGGATTCAACCGACGTTGGAATTCACGAGAGGGTTTGGCTTCGTTCTCCAAATATATATGGTGCGAACACAGAGCGGGATTTATCCCGTGGAGATCGGAAATGCTCCAGCCTATTGCCTTGCGGTTCTTCTCCAGGATCTCTAGCAAGCGAGATTCCTGCTCCTCGGTCAATTGCGAACTGATAATGACCGGAAATTTCTTGTCTTGGCCCGCAAGGAAGGCATATTTGAGGGTTGTGGGTAAGGGTTTGAGCTCAGGTATGGTATGATCGTCTAAGAAATCTGGCTCAATCCGATCTGGTTTGGTGTTGGAAGTGGCTGGATCCTGTTCAGCAGTGGCTGCCACCAAGCTCGGCTCTGGAGTCGGATCGTCAAAGGTCTCCATGCAATCGGCAAACGCCTCGTCCGACTCGTCATCCTCATCTTCCGATTGTCCTAAGGATGTAAGGACTGACAGGCCCACTTGGGCCTCTGTGTCATCGAAGATGTAGGGCGATGCAAGCTCAGAGCTGTACTCGTTCCTGAGGATCTCGCAGACTGACTCATGCACTGGATCATCTTCAAAGGAGATGGACACATCGGTGCTGGCTGGGTTCTGTCTCCATGGCCCAACTAAGTCTACATGCGCACTGTCTGTTTCGATAGAAGAGTACTCGGTGCTGGATTCGGAGTCTGGTCTCTGCCATCTTGTCTGCTTCATCTCTAGTTCCTCATCTCCGCCTGGAGTTTGGAACTGAATTTTCCCATTCTTGTAATCGAATAAGGCCCCTGCTGTTCTGAGGAAGGGCCTACCCAAGATAATCTGGGAATCTCTCCAATTGCGAGGGGTTTCCATATCAAGGATAGTGAAGTCCACCATGTATTCTTGCCCCTCGACTTTAATCACAATGTTCCTCAACTCTCCTTGGGACTTCTTAGTGGATTTATCTGCAAACTGAAGAATAGCTCTAGATTTCCTAAGAGGTCCGAGATTGAGCCGCTCATAGAGGGCTGTGGGCATCAAATTGATCGAGGAACCATTGTCCAGGAGAGTGCGTGCAAACGCGATGTCATCAACATGACTCACTACATAGTGTGCACCCATGTCTCTTCGTTTCCGAGGAAACGAGTTCTTTATTGCACAAGTCGTGGCTACTGATAGAACGTGTTTCTCAACACGGCTTTTGGTCTTCCTGCTAACCCTAGTAGGTGTGCATCTCACCTTAAGGTATTTTTGGAATGCAGGGGTCATTTCCACGAACTTGTCAAAAGGGATTGTGACCTTGATATGTTTGTTACAAAACTCAGCCATCTCAGGGTCATCTTTTTGGATTTTTGTGTTTTTCTTCTTCCCACCCTTAAGAGCTTGGGGGAAAGGGATTATTAACTCAGGTTCTGGAACTGAAATTTCTTCATTAGCTACTGAAACTGAGTTCTGAACAGGACTCTGACTCGGACTTTTGTACAGACTCTGACTCTGACTCTGACGAAAGGGAAAGTGCTTGGGCGAAACCGGTGACGCTTCTTCCGCTTCTTCTGGCTGGTCCTCCTCAGATGGAGGTGCGGGCTCATCGGTGTCGTCGGACTCCAGGTGGATGCGGGGGTGCTGCTTCGAGGACTCAGATGTCCTCTTCTTCTGCTGGCGGTGGTGGTGGTGGTGCTCCTCCTCTTCCTCCTCCGAATTCTCCTCAGGTCGAACTTCGGAGGTTCCTTCCTGTCGTGCCCGTGCCCGATCAGGTATGGTCACGGTCCTTCCGCTCCTGAGGGACATATGGTTAACATTATCATAAGAAAGGATCTCATGTTCAGATAAATAATTATCTGAATAGTATACCTGATCTCTGGGTCGGTTCTGGCCCTGCTGTATGCTATTTGGGTTGGCCTGAACCTGTGCGGGAATTGGAGTTCTTGGCGCCATTTGTTGGTCCTGAGCACGAGAGACCCGATTGATGTCGGTCCTCATGTCCAGGTAGTCATTCTGCATCTGTTGGACCCTATCAGACAGGGTCTGGATCGCCAAGGTGAGGGACTCCAATTCGGTGGGCTGGGCTGGCTGCTGAGTGGATGCGGTCCTGAACTGGCCCTGCTGGCCGTGCCGATACTGCTGCTGATGGGGCGGTGCTGGCCCCTGCTGGTAGGTGCGCTGCTGCGGCTGGTACCCCTGTTCTGGCCTGGACTGATATCGCGGGATAGTGACGGGCCTGGTCTCCTGGTAGACTGGGGTTGGGCGGTGTGCCTGGTCCTTCCCCATCTCGATTTGCCGGACTAGTGGGTCACGGCTATACCAGAGCCCGTTGATCTCGTAGACGGGCGGAGGCTCCTCGTACTCTGTCTCAACTGGTGGGGGTGCATGATGGTTCTGCTGGGTGTAAGTCTGATCCCAGCTGCTCTGAGACCCTGGTGCCTGTTCCTGTACAAGATGGACTCGATGTACAGGTACAGGTGGTGCAGAAGGGGTGGGTAGCTTGATCTTGGCTACCTTTTCAGAGAGTTCCTCCACCTTCTTGGGAAGGCTCGAAAGAGACTCCATCTCCGCGACTCTCTTGTGGATCTGCTCGACCATGGTAAGCTTGTCTGCAATCATCCCCATGCTGGGGATGAGGTCCTCTGTCAGATCAGCAACAGTCCTTTTAGTTGTCTCGTTGGATAGAATCGAGGGAGACAACTGATAGGCCCTTGTGGCCTGTGACCTGCCGGTTTCTGCCATCTGCTCCAGGATCTTCCATACGGCATGCTCGTTCTTGTTCAGATAGCTTCCTCCGCAGGCGGCGCTGACTAACCCCTGCATCTCTGGGGTTAAGCCGCAGAACAAGGTCTGGACTAGGATCGCCTTAGAAATGCCGTGGCACGGGCATTTCTGCACTAAGTCATTGAACCTGTCCCACGCCTCGTGGAACGGTTCGCAGGGTCCTTGGGCGAAGCTGGCAATCTTCGTTCGCATCTGATTGGTTCTACTGAGAGGGTAGAACTTCTTCAAGAAGAGGTCCTTGAACTGCATCCAGGTAGTACATACCACCCCTAGGTTTTTCAGCCAATGTGCAGCCTTATCTCCTAAGGAAAAGGGGTGGCTTTCAGCCGGATATAATCTTGGCCAACATTGGGATGGCTCAGATTATTGCAGACTAGTTCGAAGTCACGGAGGAAAGTGTACGGCTCTTCGCTGAGGTTTCCGTTGAACTTCGGCAGCAGGCTAAGGAAGTGGGGCTTCAGCTCGAATGCCTGGTCGGGAACTGCAGGTGCTAGCCAATTCTGGATTTCGTTCTCCGCCGGGTTATAGGTATCGACCATTGGTCGGTCGATTCCTTCAGCTACTATGATCTGCCCCATTCGTGCAGTGAGATCCGCATTCTTCTGTTCAGCTTCAGCAAGGCGTCTAAGGATCTGTCTCATCTGGTCCTCATCGGGCGGCATCCTTGGCGGCATTTCTCCCTCTAGTTCTGGGGATTGGAAAATAAGGCCGGTGTTAGAGGGTAAATCAAGGAAGGGATTACCGAGGCGATGATCTTCCTCGGCAATCTCAGAGGAGATGAAAGGGTTGGTTTGAGAGTAACCACCCTGAGCAGGAGGGAACCAGGACTCAAGAGGGTCATGAGTCCTGGGTGGTCCAAAGTGCGTTCGGACCGATAAAGACGAGTTACTTGGGGGACTCATAGAGGGATCAGTGAATAGTGCGTCGAGATCTCCCCATTGGCTCATCTTGATAAGCGAGAAGAAGATAGGATTTTACTCCTACCTGAAGCAAGCAAGAAGAACAATCCAAGACCCTGGTTTTCACACTCAACACAGTGAAGGACTCAAAGTTGAGTCCAATTTATCTTGTAATTTTTAAGTGTGATTTTCAAGCAAATCTAGCAAGGATTACGCGGCCTAGAGGGAAGTCGGCTCAGAGCCGGATGCGTCTTCCCTGTTTATCCTGTCGTCTAAGATACCGCCGCTCCTTCCTTTCTTCGCTCCTATCCCAAGCCGATGGATTCAGTGACCACGCCCCTATCTACCTGCAAGCAGGCGGAGGCTGACAAGGCCGGAACTTCACCCCGGGGGGTTACTGGCAGCTTGTCGCGAAGTACCGCAATTTCGCCCCTATCTACCTGAGACAGGCGGAGGCTACTTGGTACTAGTCAAAGAATCTGAAAATATCCGGCTCGTGATATTTGCTAGGATCAGTTAGAACGTGATATGGAAGACGGGGATTTGGGCTCTACCTTAGGGTGTTCACACACACTCAGGTACCCTCACTCAGCCTGAAAACAAGGTCGGGGATTAGTCTCCCGCAAACAATTTTTAGCTTTTATTCCCTTTTTATGGTCAATACTGTTAGCAGTCCCAGTTTTAAAATTAGGTTATCACTGAAATTAATCACCACAAAGCACGCCTATCGGACAGTCCCAATTTCCTTTTTAATTAAGTGAGAAAATCAGAGGGGGAAATCGAGAAAAGCCGATGCAAGTTGAAATCTATGATGCGTATGCCAAGTAGAGAATACTTACAGTGGTCCTTCGCTTCTTGATGCAGGATGCTATACAGAATTGAAAACTCTACCCTACATGCAAATGCAAGCGATGAAAGCCGCTCCTAGACAGGCAGTTCTATTAGCGTGAAGAACAGTTTAATTTGAACTAAGTCCTGCGGTCTAGGTGCGTCTTTTAAGTGCGTTGTGTGGTCCTATTGATTACGAGCACAAACAAGTCCTAGAGTGGCTCGAGGAGCCGCTAGTGCAAGCTAGATTACCAATCAACCACACAGCACACGGGACACGGTTTCCACTATATTTACACGCGCGAGATCCCAAACGGGAACCGCTGGAAATAATGCAAAAGAAAATTAATTAAAAGAATACAATGCCTCTCTTTCTCTCCACACAATCTAAATGCTAAGCCCTTGAAGCGTCGCCGACTCCTCGCGGTCCTCGCACAAAAATTAAATGAAGGTCAGAGAGTGACACAAAAATAATGCAAAAATAAATGAGAGAAATAATTACAAGAAAAACCGGGGGTCAGACTACCCGGGGATTAGAAAATCAAACACTCAAAAATATGCTACAATTAACCTAAGCCGTGCCTCCCCGGCAACGGCGCCATTTTGATAACGCTCCCGCACCCTAAGTTAATTCGGTCAAATTAATGGTCCAAATTATTTTAATGTGTTCGTTGCAGTCGGATACGAGAGGTTGATCAAAAACCACTTAAGTCAGATATTAGTCAAATTTTAAGCGGTGATATTTTTTTACTTGGTGGAGTCCAAGGTCGATCTCAGGGAGGCAACTGTCTCCTTAGGTGGATTACAGCAATTTACAAGTGTTGATATTCGAGGGACAATTTTTTTTTGGTCTTTTTATTTCTTATGCAGACATATGCAGACAAATCTTAGCCAATTTGACTTTAAATTTAATTGATGTATCAAACTAAGTCCAAAAATAATGAAAATTGGCCAGAAGGTTATTCATGATGAAAATGACCTACACTAATTTTTTTGGAATTTTTCGACTCAAAATGAATTTTCTGTGAATTAATTAAACAGACAGAGTGATTTTCAATGTTTAATTTTTAATAAATATCAAACCACAATTTTTCTCAGAGCTAAAATTATCCTAGGAAGGTCTAATGATCAGGGACCTAGGAGAATTAACAGAACTTAAAAATATTGTGAAATGAATTAATTAAAATTAATTAAAGAAAATCACTAATCAATTTATTCAGGCCTCGTTATGCGTGCAAATGATGTGAAATTTTTATGGAATGTTGAAAATAAAGTCCTTAATCTACTGTGAATTTTTGGCGATTTTTGAAGGCACAGATAATTTACTAAAAATCAAAAGGTTTCACTGGGCAAAATATGACACAAATCAACCAATTAATTTCTTAATAAATCAAGGAACCCAACAAAAATATGACACGTGTACTCACAGGTAGAGGACAAAATTCCCAACAATATGCAACTTTTAAAATTTCAAAATGATCAAAAATGCGTGCTATGGACACGTGCAAACACAGGGGTATAAATGCAACACTGGAAAATAAATGTTCAATAAATAAACATGCTGACAGGGACTAAAATGCAATTACCCATAATATGCAGGACGTCTATGCAATTTTTCCACGAACCACGTGCGCCTCACGTGATGTCTGCTTCACAGGGACTTCTTCGTAATTTCTGAAAACTCCAGGGGTGTCGGTGCAAATAACCCAGGCCGCACGTGCTTCTCACGTGGTGCGGCCTAGGTTCGGAGGTCGTCGGAGGCTCGGGTTGAGGCTCGGGCCTTCTGGAGGTTCGGGTTAGCCTCGGATCAGCTTCGGGTTACCCGAGCCTAGGCTTGGGTGCCGAGGCTCGGATAGGGCGACGTGGCGGCCTGAAGGCCCTTGGATCAAGATTGATCCAAGGGTTGTCGATGAAGATGCGTGGCAGCTGGTGAAGCGTCCGATCCGAGGTGTGATCGACGGTCGAGGACGAGGGCGGCGAAGGGACGCGTGGCGGGACGAGGGCCGTTCGATCAGAGGATCGAACGGCTGCTGCTCCTTCTCCTTCAACGCTCCTCCGCCGCCTGCGGAGGAGAGGGCTGTGCTCCGGCGAAGGCTGCTGAGCTCCGCCCGATCCTACAGAGGCCGATGAAGCTCTCCGAGTTGTCGGAGGTATCCCAGCAGGAGCGTGACGATGCGGCGGAGGTGCTGACGGTTACAGGAGCAGCGGAGGGCGCCTGGAGATGGCCGACGACGCAGCTCGAAGTTGTCTCCGGTGAAGATCCGGCCAGTGAAGGAACAAGACCCTGCAGGGGTTAGATGGAGTAGCCGAAGCGTGCAGGTGATCGTGGGAGTGAACGGAGTGAACGGTGAGGCCTGCGGTGGCTTGAGGTGGTCGGGCGAGGTTGCTCCGGCCAAGCGGCGGAGCTGCAGGTCGATGGTGGGTGAGGTGGAGTGAACGGCGATGCGGAGGGGTCAGCGAGGATGAGAGCTCCGTCGCGGAGCTCGTCGGAGTGTCGAGGAGGCGCGGAGATGACCGTGGAAGGCGAATAAAAACGGAGAAAATAGAGGAAAAAGAAGAACAAGATCGGAGAGGAGATGGAGGAGGTTACCTGGGGTTTGGGGCTCAGATTTGAGCTCCAGGTCGTCGCTCCAGAGGTCGGTAAAGCCTCGAGCTCAAGCAGCTACGCGGAGGGCGGCTGCGACACGGCGGTGGCACCGTGGATCTCGCCGGAGAAGAAGGGCCGTCTTCGCTCAAGGAATCCCTCAATTCCTGTCACCAATCGAAAGCTCCGAGCTCTAGGTTCCTCTCAGGAGTGGCGGATATCGGCGAAGGTGGCCGGAGAGGGTGTATTTAAAGGGTGGAGGTGACGGCTGGAAATGGGTGAGTGGCGAAGTTCATGGAGGTAGTGGAGCGAGTGTGGCGGAGATGGTGGTGATTGAGGGAGCTGGCGAGGGAGAGGGATGAGTGGGGTGTGTCGTGGGGTGGTCAGTGGCCGGCGAGGGTGGCTGGAGTGCGGCCAAGAATAGGAAGGGGCAGCCCCTCCCGCAAGGCGGAGATCGTGGGAGAGAGGGGGTGCCCGAGGTAGGGGACGAAGTCCTGGCCGTTGGATCTTGTGATCCAACGGTGGGGATCGAAGCTAGATGGAGCGGCTCCGATTAGATCTGGTGATGCGATCGATGAAATCGGGGGAGGACACGTGGCGTAATGGGGGCGAGGCGCGGGCGAGCGGCTAGGATCAGGTCAAGGTGATGCGATCTAAGGGTTCAAGAGGTGACGCGTGGCGCACTGTGATGAGAGGATCGGGGGCGTGATCGAGCGGCGTAGATGCCGCCACGTGGCTCGCTGAGAGCGCGGCGCTAAGGGACGGTGGAGATGAGGAGCGGGGTGGATCTGATGGCTGAGGAAGTGTGCGCACGTGGTCGGGCCTGGGCCGTTGGATCTGAAGAGCGATCCAACGGTGGGAATCGCAGGCGGACCAGACAAAGGGCAGCGGGCCGCGTGGCGCAATCAGAGGGCGCCACGTGGCCTGCTGTGAATGGTTGAAGGGGAAAACACGTGTAGAAAGAGGAGGAGGCCGAATTTGGAAAAACTCAAAACATGAAAGTTGTAGATCTTGATGAGATCTATAAGTTTCATGTTGACCAAAGACGGAGATGAGGTCGAATATGGTACATAAATACAAAGATACATAAATATACATATGTAGTATACAGAATGACCAAAAAACCCAAGTTCCTCATACAAGCTCCAATTTTAATGAAATTAGTCTCATTTTGAAGGTCTTTTGATATGTAGTATTCTAATAGTGAGTAGACCTAAGTAGGAGTTTGTATGCGGGCTTTATGTATGTTTTAATGTACAAGGGTGCTCAGGGTATTTGGCTATTCTACAAGGGTGATTTGTGGCCTCCTTCCCTATATTATTAAGGAGTATATACATATATTATAGAGAAGAGTTTATTTGATGAAGGGATATTGTACAGGGGATTTTTGGCTTCTTATTTAAATGCAGATGAGCTGTTAAAATGCCTGAATTATGGATGCATGCATGAGTGTTATTTATGCAGGATAAAAGGAAATATGCCTCTATTTTCTCGGGAACAAGGCTCTATTTTTGACTTTTGATGTGATGAATCACAGATTCATCAATATGGCATCTTTTATTCCACCTATTTTTTGGGGTCTTGGAAAACGTTACGCTGGTAGACCATTCCTCATCCGAAGCATTGTCTCAATCCATCTCCAGTCTTCATATATCAATGTTACCAAAAGAAGTGTGTTAGAGTACCAGTGTCAACAATCCCCAAGAATGGTTCCTGAGACACCCTTGACGATGTGACATTGCATTGTCCTGATTTAGACTCCAAAATCTTTCATCAGTCCATCTGAGTTGAGCTAAGTGCTAAGTGTGAGGTTTCCAATCAAGTTACTATCTAAAGAGTCTTACGGATGATATGAAGGGTTCTATTTAGGCACATTGAATTGACTCATGAATATAGTCTTATGGAATCTAAAAAATTACCTGAAACATCTCCACTTCCAGACCTCAATGAGTTCCGCTAAAATTAAGTGTATTAAGGTATATTCCAAGTTCCAATATTCAGACTTAATTTAGACTTGTTCAATTGTCAGGTTATTCCAAAAAATGTGAATGCTATGCACAATGCAAGAAAAATGTTTTTGTGATGAAATTGTCTGATTTTGAACTTTTTATGGATTTTTGAAAAAGGTTTTGCAAACTTCTATGATTTTTGGGATTTTGATTTTGCAAATTATTAGTTTTTTTCAAAATAAAATTTTGGAATAAAAAATAGGTACAAATATTTATACTGGAGTACTTTTTATTGTTTATAAGAGTTAGGGTTTAAAGGATTTACACAAGAGATATGTTAATTGTTTTTTATAGATATATACAATGGGTTAGAAATGTTTATTTATTAGGATGATGTATATATTCACCAAACTTATTTGAAAATAGTTTTTACAAACAATTTTGAAAACTACAGTTCAGAATAAATTTTGCAAATAATTTTTACAAACATTTAGAAGCATTTGAAAACCATTTTGTAAAGATTTTTCAAAAAGTATATAGAGATTTTTCAAATATTTTTGCAACCATTTGCAAATACATTTTCAAACAATTTTTTTCACTTAAAGAAAATAAATTTTGTAAACAAAACATTTTACAAAGGTTGAAAACATTTTACAAAATATTTTTCAAATATTTTTCAAAAGATTTTTCAAATAAGTTTTCAAACTATTTTTCAAATGTTTTGCAAAACATTTGTACTTGACTTATTAATCAGTATATACAAAAAGAATTTGAGGAATAATAACAATCTTTTTATTAATTGATTTAATGAATTGTATAGTATTTTTGCCATACTTATTAAAAATACAAATGTACGAGTTATGGCTAAAGTATATACGAAGTATATGCGACCCCCCTGTACATAGATTGAGCTATGTCCACATAGATCAGAGAGAAAAAGAGAAGATATGAGTCATATCGAGTATATACAAACCTATACTACAACGACTAAAGAATGAACAAATAAGAAGTTGACTATCCCCCCTACACTGTATAGAAGTTTGTACACAAGGTGGGGAGGGTCAAGGGTGGGAATGTACGAAATCATTGGCTTGACCTATCCCCCCTATACTTAGGGTAAAATATCCCTAAGTATAGACACAGTATCAAAAGTTGAGGGGACAGGTGAGGGGTCAAAAAATGAACAACTCAGGTATGCACCCCTCCTATATTTAGGAGAAAGTACGTCCTAAATAGAGCAATGATGAAGGGGGTGTCACCTTTTAGGAATAAAAGGAAAATAAAGATCGAAAAGAAGAAAAAGAAAGATCATTCAAAAATATTTTGATAGGCTTTGTCTGAAACTGTGAAAGTGGTTGCTTTCAGATCTTCTTCATATACGACCTGAATTGAGTCAACGATAGACAGAAATGTATCATGCCCTAAGTAAGGCTTCAGTAGCTTCCCATTGAATACAAAAGGTAGTACATCAGCTGACTATTCAGATATCATCACGCTACCAATGTCACACACATATTTCACTATAAACGGCTAAGTCCATTTGCTTTTCAAATTCCCTGAAAAGATTTTTTATTTAGCATTAAACAACCAAACCTTCTGACCCGACTCTAATGTCTTTATGAGAATGTGCTTGTCATGCCACTTCTTGACCTTCTCCTTGTACATCAGGCAATTGTCGTATGCGTAATCTCAGAATTCGAGCAGTCTGTTCAGATTCACTTTTCTATTTTCCCCAACTTTCTTGGAGTCCAAATTGCAAATATTGATTTCCCATAAAGATTTATGAGTCTGTTCGACAGGCAAATGACATGGCTTGCCATAGACAAGGCAGTAGGGAGACATTCCTAATGGTAACTTGTATGCAGTCCTATAAGCCCAAAGATCTGAATCAAGTAACTGAGAACAGTTCTTGCGATCTGGATGCACAAGCTTTTGTAGAATTGTCTTTATCTCCATGTTGGAGCATTCAAACCATTAGATTGCGAGTGTTAGGGAGAAGTAACACGATGGGCAATGCAAAATTACTGAGTCAGTTTCTTCATTTCTCTGTTGATAGAGTGGCCACCACCATCTAAAATATGGATTTTGGTATCCCAAACCTTGAGATAGTGTGATCTTTAAAAATTTTACAGATAATACGATTGTCTATAGTCCATGCTGGAATAGCCTCCACCCAATAACTCACATAGTTAATGGCAAGCAGAATGTATTCGTAACCCTGATTGTTCGTAAATGGGCCCATGAAGTCAATGCCCCCAGCATCGAAGTCGTCTAAACTTTTTATGAACTTCGGAGGCATTGTATCTCTCATTCCTATTGTACCTCCCATTTTCTCGCAGTCAGTGCAACGCTCGACGTAATCTTTTGCATCTTTAAATAATGTTGGCCACCATAGGCCACTTGAAGTACCTTTGCTGACAATATTCTGCATGAATGGTGTCCTCTAGATTCATAGTTGTGACAATGCGTGAGGACACTTGAAACATCCTCCTGAGGGATACACCTCTGCCAGATGTAATCTGCCCCCTCACGAGATATGGGTCCTCCCACTGGTAGAAATGGATATCGGACAAAAACTTGTCCACTTTTAGCTTGAGCCAATCTTGTGGAGTTTTCATAGATAAAAGATAGTTCCCAACATCAACAGGCCAGGGAAGCGAGGTGATGGACAAAATTGCCTCATCTGGAAAGGTCTCAGCTATAGGTTGCAGGTTTAACTCAGGAGATTCAGGCTCGGGAAGTCTGGACAATTGGTCTGCCACTACATTCTTAACTCCAGGTTTATCTCGTATTTTTAGGTCAAACTCCTAGAGAAGCAGGATCCACCTTATGAGACGTCGTTTGGCATCCTTCTTCTACTGTAAATACCGAATGGCTGAATGATTTATGTATATAATGACCCTGGACCCAAGGAGATGGGATATGAACTTTTCCAAGGTAAAAACTACCGCTAGCAGCTCCATCTCAGTGAATAATTCCTTTGAACTTCATCGAGCGTTCGACTAGCGTAGTGAATAGCAAATGGGGCATTATATTTCATCTGTCCTAGTACAACCACTATGGAATAGTCTGATGCATTCATCAAGATTTCAAAAGGTACGTCCAATCGGGAGGCTACAAGACATGGGCCCGAGTGATGAGTTCTTTCAACTGATTGAAGGCAAGGAGTACATGGTCATCGACAATAAAATCATTCTCCTTGCCCAAGATTTCAGTCAACGATCAAGCCAACTTGTTGAAATCCTTGAACCATTGGTAGAAATTGACATAACCCAAAAATGACTAGACTTGCTTGATTGTTGTTGGTGGCTCAAGTTTAGAAATCACCTCGACCTAGGATGGGCAAACTTCCATGCCACATTTAGATACAACATGACCTAGCACAATTCCTTTAATCACAATGAAGTTGCTTCTTTCCCACAAGAGCACTAGATTGACCTCGCAATACCATAGACCGAAAAATCATTGATGGCACACCTGTTAATTAGGGTTAAGTGCTTAATTAAGTTGTCTTTGTGACCCTAATCAAGTGATGCAATCAATGAGAAATTTTGTTTAAACCTCCAACAAATCAAGCTATTGAAACACAAGTGGCTTCACTACTTTTATTAACCCGGTATAGTAACCAAGGTCGAACTCAAGGAGCACAATTCAGAGCTAAATAGGTGATTCAACAAATCGAAGGATTTTTATTGTCTTTTTAGTGTTTTTTAATTTTGCAATTATTTTAATTTTTCAATTAAGGAAAGGAGACAAATATGCACAAGTACTTTTTTTATTTTTCAAATATGTCAAAAATGCTAAGAAAAATAAAGTACAAATATTTTTGGGTTATATATTTTATATAGTTTTTGGACATTTTTGGGGAATTTTGGAATGTTTTTATGATTTTCTAAAAACCAAAAATGGGGAAAATAATGAACCAATGCAGAACTAGAAGTATTTTTAAGTTTAAAAAATAGATAAGATGATTAAAATTCCTAGAAGTGATTTTTATGAAATAATAGAAGAAATACCAACAAAAAGGAACTGAGAATGCAATTTTTGGATTTTTTGTTTATTTTTTTTGGTTTTTATAAGTTTTTGAGTATTTTACAAATTTTTAGGTTTTTATAAGTTATTTTCAAAAAAAATTTTGTACACGAGATAAAATATGATAAAGCAACTACTCTAATTTTTGTGGAATTTTTCAAGGGTTTTTCGAGGTTTTATAAATTAAATAAGACAAATAGAGACTTTTTATACTTTTTTTGAATTTTAATAATATAAAAACAAAGGAAAATGCCACACAAAAAGTACCACTCAAAGATCAAGTTAGCAAGAGCTAAAAGTAATTTTCGTGGAAATTTTAAGGCTAAAATGGTATTTAATATAAATGATAAAAACAATAGTTAAAAACTGGGAAGCAAGGACCTATATGCAATTTTTTTAGTTTAAAGGCCCACTGGATAACAAAGAATGAAACTACAAGGGCTATAATATAAAATGTCCATGCACACCACACACAACACGTGATATCGTACGTACCGGGGTATAAGTGTAATATGAAAACATTTAATTCAATTCTTAAATAGATAAGAGTTTAGGATAAACACTGCAAATTGCCCATAAAAGCACGTGTAGATGCACGTGAACTCAACTCGACTAGACTAAAATGCAAATAACCAAAACATAAGGTCCAAACTATAAAAAGTTTTTAAATAATTATTACAATTACTAGAGTGAAAAGAAATAAAGGAAATTACGAGGGAGAAATGAAATATACCCTTTGCAGGATGGGCGACATGTAGCTCTGCTCTGGATGTGACGGTCAGTGGAATTGAGCAGTCGTACGACCCTGATCGACCGTTGGTGTAGATCTGATGGTGCAGCGAAAAGGCTCTGACGTGTGGCTCAGATGTGCGCCAGATCTGATCAACAGTCTGAAAAACTTTGTGGATGGATGGTCACGATCAAGATTGGGGAGCACTTCTGATCTAATGGTGTGGAGGAGAGCTGGAAGAATGGGAAGAAGGGTGTCAGGAAAAGTTCGATCTTGAATATAGGCTGATCCAATGCGGTGATCGATTCACGGAAAGGTCCAACATGTCATCGGAGTTCCTCCACGCTAACTAGGAATCTCTGATGGGGCGGTGAACGATCGAATGTGCTCAGCGAGGTCCCACCGCATGGTGCTGCTCTGCCACCTGAGTTGAAGCTCAAATCGGGCCTAGCACGCGTGCCTATATCTGCAAGGAGAATCATGACTCGAAGGCAAAGCTTTGATCGGGGTTATTATGGCAGAAAAACAAAGAAGTGGTGGTGTATGGTGAGTTGTTCTCTGACGAACATGAAGGAGATCTATCCTAATCTTGCTTCGAGGAGCTGGATGTAGGGGGATCAGGTTATGTTGGAAGATGTATTATGATGTGGAGAGTCGATCGATGTAGCTGGGAGTGGTCGGGGAGCTCCAACACTGATGGTCAGAGTTAGGTGAATGGGCAGCGTCGACGAACTAAAGATTGATACGGAAGTAAAATGCGACAGAAACAGAGGGTACCTGAGACTATTGGAGTGATCAGCGTCATCAGGAGAAGGCGGAGGCAAGGTTATGGCCTCAACTTTGATGCAGATGGTGAAGGAGGTGATCGCGACGGTTGTCTCCGCCATGAGTGAGTTGCGTATGACCAGGCACCAGTCCAAGCCTCAAAAATGTCTACCGGAGTCCTGTCACTAACCTGGACACATAGGTGGAGGAAGAAAGGCATAGGGGACGAGCTACAAAGTGAGGAGGCCGGAGAAGAATATTTATAGGCAACCCTAGGGGTAAGAAGGATCGAGGGAATGCGCAAAACCCTAGGGAGATTCAGACCAAATAAAAGATTCACGATAATCACAAATCTTTGAGGAATCTAATGACTGAATTTCGAGGCAAACGATGGTCGGAGTCAGGCTAGAGAAAAGGGAGAAAAGAGCTTCGGTGAACGATATCGGGTCTGACCCAGCTGAGAGGAGGGGTTGACCCACAACAAACCTAGGTCAACCAATCAGAAGAATCCAAGTCCAAAAATCTAAGAATATTAAATCAAAATAGTATATGACTTTAAAATAAAAATGAATAAAATAAAAAATGCTTATTATTTTTAAACTATTTTTCTATGACTTTTAATTATATTTATGAATTTATATATACATTATATCCAGTATAGTTTATTATATACATATATAGTATACTTATATACATATATATTTTATTCTCTTATTTTTATATTATTATTTTTATATACATATCTTTTGTTTTATATTTTATTTATTTCTAAAATAATTATTGAGTATAAAATAATATTTATTTGATTTTTACAAATTAAATAGAGGTATTAAATAACTAGATAATTTGTACAATATATACAAGCATGGTTGTTGTACAATGAAATTTTAACTTTATTTTTATTTATTTTGTGTTTTATGATTTTTATTTTATTTTTATAATATAATTAAGATTATTCACAAATATTTAAAAATACAATATACACACATTATATATAAAATAATTAAATATATGTATTCACAGATATAGGTACTATATGGCTATACAATACATAAAAAAGCCAACTTTCCCACCACAACTCCAAAATTTATGAAATCACCCTCATTTTAAAGATAATTTAATTTACAGTCTAATAAAGGTTATTTTGGAAGAATTTTAGTTCATATGGAGCCGGGATTGATCTTTTAAGTTCTTGTTTTGTGGCTTTTTATAAGTGGTATTATTTATACTATGTACATCAAATCATGTTGCAAATATTTTATGATCTAGAAACCATTTTTATTTACAAGTTTTATTGAGAAAATAATTTGTTTTGAGCTCTTTTTATTGAGGAGTAAAATATAGGAATGATATGTACATAGAATGAGAGGTGAAGCATATACAAGGACCCTATCTCTCCTACTTTATTCCTTGTTGATCAGGTCAATAATTGACCTTCTCTCAGGGTTTGGGTCAGTCTATACTTATTACATAATTACATCCTTCTTCTTGGTTTCTTTTCCTCTTTATTCTTTTATTTTGGAAAAAGGTGTCAATTATACAATATTTACAAGAGTATGTACAATAATAATTATTGGATTTACATATATTTACATGTGTTTTTGCTAAAAGATATGACTAAAATAAAAGAATAAAGAATGAGAATCACAGATTCATCAATCATCCATGAAAACCTCTAAAAAACTGCCCACCATGTCAGCAAGCATTACAAGCATACACCTCTGAAAAGTGGTTGGGGCATTGCATAACCCGAACGACATTCGTCTGAAGGCGTACGTCCCAAATGGACCTGTAAACGTTATTTTCTCTTGGTCTTTAGGAGATATAGAAACTTGATTGTATATGGAGTACCTGTCCAAGAAGCAGAAATATTACTTCATGGCCAGTCTCTCAATAATCTGGTCAATGAAGGGTCGTGGGAAGTAGTCTTTCTTGGTGGCAAGATTCAATCTTCTGTAGTTAACGCACACTTTCCAAGAAGTGGGTACTTTCGTCAGGATATCCTTTCCTTTTTCATTGTTAATAATATTGATCCCTGATTTCTAGGGCATGACGTGCAAGGGACTCAACCATTTAGAGTTGGAGATGGGATAAATAAATCTTGCATCACATCATTTTTGAATCTCTTTCATGACAATCTCCTGAATTTTTGGATTCAGTCTTCTTTGAAATTTGTGGGAGGGTTTGCAGTCTTCCTCACGAAAAATGTGATGCGAGCAAAGTGAAGGATTGATCCCACGAAGATTCGAGATTTTCCAATCTATCGCCTTGCGGTTACGTTCAAGAACCTCCATAAGACGAGATTCTTGGTTTGTGGTCATGTGTACATTGATAATGATCAGATACATGTTTGGCTCACCCTCAAGGAAGGCATACTTCATGTTGGAGGGTAATGGTTTCAGCTCGGGCGGAGTAGGAGTTGCTTCACTAGTGACTTCAGAAAT
This sequence comes from Ottelia alismoides, assembly GCA_037367405.1. Classification (NCBI taxonomy): domain Eukaryota; kingdom Viridiplantae; phylum Streptophyta; class Magnoliopsida; order Alismatales; family Hydrocharitaceae; genus Ottelia; species Ottelia alismoides. The sequence continues at coordinate 837,339 of JAZKJV010011797.1, read as the reverse complement.
GATAGTAGGTGGTTGTGCTTTCAACTGTTCAATGTCCACCTTTGATTGTTCAGGCTCACCTTTCAAAAATTCAGAAAAATTATCAATCAGATTCAAATTACTGCAGAATTCATCAATGATCTGATCTTGGTTTTACAAGCTCATTTTCCCCATAGAAAGTTCTTCAGACTCATTGGGCACATCAACACAAATCTCATTCTCATCGATAGAGGGGAATTTGATTGCTTGCTCCACTCCTTCTGGGAGAGAAATTCATGGATCTCTATGTTATCCAAGAAAAGGTCCATATCTCAGAATTTCTTCAAAAATTAGCAGTCATTAGGACGGTTAATTTCACAAACACTCATGGCAGATGCTCCCACTGTTGTCTTGGGCTCGGAAATAGTCTCTATATTTACTTAGTCATTGCTGGCTAAAGGTGATCGCTCCAATGCAATAGTTCACTACTGCTTTGGATGTTCGGAGGAAAGACCAACCAAGGATGATAGGGGTATGAAGCTGAGGTGTGAAGACGTTCATGTCCAACATGACAAAGTCAATAGGCAACTGAATCCCTTAAACGGTGACAATTATGTCCTCCAAAAAGCCCCTAGAACGCTTGATGGTTTTGTCTGCGAATTGCATAATAATCTTGGTGGGCTTGAGTGGACCTAACATGAATTTAGTGAGCACTGAGGCTGGCATCAGATTGATAGAAGACCCGTTGTCGAGCAATGTGCGTCCAAACTTTTGGTTTAACATCTGACAACGAATGAGTGGTGCTCCCTTGTCTTTCTTTTTGTCAGAGAGATTGTTGATGGTGTTGACAGTGGCCTTGGTGAGAATGTGCTTTTCATGCTTGCCACCTTGACTTCTTGGATTGTGGGGACGAGGTCGACGCCTCGTTGTACATGCATCTTTTAATCCTTTCTTCATTGAAGGCATGAACTCAAGAGCTTTCATGAGTGGCATATTGAAGACCAAATATTGAATAATTTCCATAATTGTTGAATCAGATTAAGCATTTTTCAAATTTCCGTTTTTTTGTGTTTTTCATTGCTTCTTGAAAAGTATATGTCCATATCATGGTGTAGAGGTAGATGAAAAAAGGTTAAAGAATCATCTACAAGTAGTGGACCAAAATATGTTGGCTCAGGTTCCTTGACTAGCTTCGGATCTGCTGCATGTGGAGGCTTCTCCAAGGTAGGTGCTAGGGATGCTGCATGTGCAGGTGTCTCCAAAGCTGGTTGGTCTCCACCGAGGTTGTTTCTACTTCTTTCTTTTTGTATTTTTTTGGGTTTTCTTCATTTTTTTATTTTTTTGTCATTCTAATGCTCCACCAAAAATGGTATCTGGCCTGAGTGTTGGTTGGGTTGACGACTCCCCATCAGACGCATGATGGTTTCCCTTTACGATGGATGATGGTTGCAGTGTCCTACCGCTCCTAAGAGTAACAACATAGATGGAAAGCAAATAATATCAAATGAATTGGGTTGGACAGTACCGGCTACCTGCTCCTTGCGACAAGAATTTTTTCGGGTTAGCCTTGACTTGAGCGGGAACGACAGTCTTCCTAGTTGTCAGGTTGTCAATCTTCTGGGTAATCTCAGCCATATTTTTTACTAACTGAGCTAAGCAATCTGAGGTTGGGTTCACATGTGGTGCTTCGGATGGGTCGGCCTGATAGGGCTACTAGTTGGGGTATTGATGCTACTGGTTATACCCTTGATAAGACTGATGGTGAGTGAAGAACCACGAAAATGCGCTCTTAATTTGATGGAATTAACGGTTGAATGTTTCGTTGTAGGCGGGCAATTTCACGATTGATCAAAAACCACAAATTTAATTAGTGTCAAACTAACGCGAGCGGTCAAATTTTTTTACTTGGTAAGTTTCAAGGTCAAACTCAGGGAGGCAGTTGTCTCCTTAGGTTGGTATAAAGTCGATCTCAAATTTACGTTTTTAGAGAGAATTTTTTGGTATTTTTTATGCAAATAATAAATGAGATGCAATTTTGGTAAAGTCCAGGGACTAAATTGCAAATTTCGATCAAACATCCAAAAATACTCAAACTTGGCCAGAATGTTAAATAAGATAAAATTAGACTACTATTATTTTTTTGGAATTTTTGGATGCAAGAAGAATTTTCTATGAATAAAATAATACAGACAACAAGATTTTCAATTAGTAATTATAATAAATATTAAGTCTACTTATTTTCAGGAAATAAAATTAAGATATCTTACTAGGTGATCTATCTCAGAAAAATCCTAAACTCTAAAATTTTTTGATTTAATACCTATTAAAAATTAAATAATGAAATACACAAAATGATTTTTTTAGAGAAAACTATGTACACAAATGCAATTCTTTTTGGGCAAAATGTTATTATCGATTAAATCTATGATCCTTGAATTTTTGGTAATTTTTGGAACTGTGGTTAATTATCTACAAAATTTTAAGCACATATTGGGTAAAATGTATCAATTTTCACAAGAACAATTATTATTAATTAACCACAAGGCATAGAAACATAAAGCACATGCCACTTAAAGAGAATTAATTGTAGAACATCATGCAATTTTTAAATAAATAAAATAATGCCAGGATGATGTCCGAAATGAGTAGAAAACTCAAGGTTCTAAATGCAAATACAATGCACAAAATAAACTAACTAAATTGAACAAGGACTAAAATGTAGATACCTAGACCCAGGAGGTATCTGTTGTAATTTCTCCACCAGGGCACGTGTGTGGCATGTGCCTGCTTGAGAGGCTGGGCTTAGTTGCAAATGGGTGAATTTATGCGGGCACATACGTAATTTTTCCAGAAGGGGGGTGCATTTCATGTGAGGGATTTTCTCCCCCTTCTTCATCGTGTATCCTGATGGAAGGGGGTCTGCTAGAATCCACACGTGGCTGGGGCGGCTAGGCGGTGGCGTGATTTGTCGGTGGAGGTGTGCGGAGTAAAGGTCCACGTGTGGGGGAGCTGGCGATGGTGGTTTGGTGACAGAGGTGACAGGCAGGTGTTGGCCCCAAGGCACTAGCGGGGGTGCTTCGTCCTGCGGTTGGCGGGACACCGGGACCTGCTAGAGTTTGATGGTGAAGCGTCTCGACGAAGGCTGTAGGGCAGTGGCAAACAACTCTCATGTGGAGGGAGCAACCTGCTAGTGGAGGCGGAATCTCCTCCACACGCGGGTGACGTTCCTGTCGATGAAGTCCGAGCGGCTGGCAAGGAAAGAGGAAGACTGGAGCAGGACCTTCTGGATGAGAGGATGTTGATCAGGAGTGGAGGTGATGGATACATGGAAGAAAGGAATATGACAGAGGAAGGAGAACAAGGAGATCAAAAGTGAAAAAGCAAGGAACAGAGGAATGGGACAAAAACAAGGGAAGGAAGATGGTTGATTCGCCTAGGTTTGAAGAAGACGAAGGTTTTCTTCGTGTCGTTGCTTTGAGAGGCCAACGGAGCCTCGAAGCTCGATCCGATCACGCCTGTGGATGTCTTCGCCACCAAGGAACATTGCTGTCACTAGCCTCCCCTCGGACTCTCTCCCTCACGTAGAAGATGGTAGATGTGGAACACGTTGTTGATGAAGAGATTTTATAGGGGAAGGGTTTGGCTGGCGAGGGGATAAGGCTGGAGGCGGTCGTTGCGCGATGAAAAGGGAGGTGGTTGCGGACTGTGCGATGACTGGTGGAGGATAAAAACGAGGGTGGCTCCAGCGGTTGTGGGCTTGTGGTAAGACAGGAGAACGCAGGTCTTGCGGTTGGGAGGTGTTGGCGGAGAAGACGAGGAGGAGAGGGAAGGAGTGCCTCACGTGTTTGGCACGTGAGGTGATAGAAAAGATTTTTTTAAATTTTAAATTAACTAATTTTTTTGTAAAAATGAAAATAAAGGGGTTTAAAAATAGCTGACATGTGGTGGCTCCAGGAGCGGCCACATGTTAGCTCCAGAAAAATCTAAGAATTAAATATAAAGATAAATGCAAAATAAATAACAAATGACCTCAGATCAAAAAGTGCTAAACACAAAAATTGCATGTCTCGATGAGATCTACAACTTTCATGAAGAGATCAAGAGCAAAAGTGGTCATCTGTATAAAACAATATTTTTAGGGTACTCTGTGTACATAAAATACCTTTATTTTTTGGGTTTTGTAATTTTTTTGTGATTTTTAAATAAAAAAATCAAGAAAAATAATGGTAAAATCAAAGATAAATATTTACACAATAATTTATTTTTTTGTGATTTTTAGTAAATAAGAAAATATGGAAATAAAATAAAGAAGAAAAAGTGACTTATTTGTAGAGACTCGCAAGCGACACTCGGACTTGGTCTGATTCTATGATTTCTGTCTCATTTTGAATTTAGATTTTTGAGGATTTTATTCAAAATTTCATAAAAGAATATAAATGAAAAAGAAATAAGAGAGAAATAGTTAATTAAGTATAAGAAATATCAAGTCAAAATCAGGTAAAGCTCAAAACGCGCAAAAGAGGCCAAAAATCCAACTTTTACATACGAGCTTCGATTTTTATGAAATTGGTCTTGTTTTGATGGTCTTTGAATATGTATTACTTTAAATGTGAAAAAACCTAAATCGAACACTGTATGAGGAAGATATGAGCATTTTAGTCCGTGTAGTCTGAAATTGGAGTTTTGTCTCACGTGCCAATTATTTGAGTTAGAAATGTTTTTGTATTTTTCAGTTAATCTTGTTAGTAACATGTACACAATTGAAGTGGTTTGAGGTCAATTGGAGTTAACGTGAATAGTTAAAAATGCATGAAGTTGGATGCAAATGCGAAGATGATTATGAATGCAATTATGAGTGTTAAAGTACAAATATTAATTTTACATGCATGAATGATAAAAATGCAGAATAAATGATGAATGCGGCTAGTTACTCGGGAACAAAGCTCTATTTTCATTTTTTAGTATGATAAATTGTGGATTCATCAACCCCTATGCTTAAACCTTGCTTGTCCCCGAGCAACTAGAATGAAATGCAAAAGTGAAATGATTTTATGTTTCATACCTCGGTCATGAACAAAAGGTGAAAATGGAGATAGACCCGACCTTTGGATTAATAGTGTGGCGGAACTTCTGTGTGACTTAGGATTTTAAAATCAACATCCCTCAAGTTCTACATATGATTGTAACAGATTTGGCTCAGAAGTCATCTTAGATCAATCCTTCTCCCTAAGCTTATCCCATGAACATTGAACAAATATCTCATGTGTGTAAAAGGTTTTAGCTCTCCCCATCAAGAATGCCAGACTACCACGCAAACTCCCCTCCCAGTAACACATCCTCAGGGATTCAGGTATTCCCTTCTAATGTCTGTCGCCCTGTGTTCACAATCAAAAGGGGGAGAAGTGAGAAGAAAAGGAAAATAACTGGAGGGTGACCAATGTAGTCACCTCTCCTTGTGAAGCCGACTAGTTTAACCAAGTCTTCACTAAGATCTACAGGTTTTCTTGAAGCTTGGACCTTTCTGGTCAGATATTTATTTGGTAATTTGGCTTCTTTTTGGTATGGATTTTTGGTGACTCTGCATGGATCTTTTTGTGCCCCTACGGACATGGAATCTTTTTTCCGTACATGTTTTGGAGTCTTAGAAGAAATAGTGCCTAACCGTCCATCACTTTTTCGAAGCTTTATTTCAACCCATACTCCAGTCTTTAGATGTCCACGCTACCATAAAAGAGACCCGTACAATCTTCCAACATCCCGTTTGATTTGAGCTAAGTGCATAGTGCGAGAGAACGGGTTTATTCCCTACTCAAAAAGATATACCCATAATCAGGCGAGCAGTTTAGACACTAGGAGTCAAAGGCTGCACATTATAATGTGAAACTCAAAGAATTAAGTCAAAAGACCTGAAGCTTCTAAACTCCTCTTTCTCTGTGAAGTTCCTCTAGAAATTAGGTAGATTAAGGCCAAGTCAAGACTACTCTCCACTTCTACTCACAACTCAGTTTAGAACCCAATAACTTTTCACTAGATATGCAAAATTAAATGTAGATGCATATGAGGTGCAAAATGAATTTTTCTTTATTTTTTTTCGTTTTTTACAAGAGAATTTTTTATGCAAAGATGATATGCAAGAGAGATTTTTTTGGTGTTTTTTTTCGTTTTTTATTTGATTTTTATTTTTTATGTGTTTGTTTTGTTTTTTTCTTTTATTCATCTTGTGGATATATACAGAAATATACGAAAATACGTGAAAGTTAGAGCTATGTGTAAAGTATATATATAATATATACAAGAGCCCCTATACTTAGTGAGTGCTATGTCCTCATAGCACAAGAAGCGACAAGAAGGCATAGCTCGTGCTAAGCATAGAGAGAAAAAAGTAAAAATAGAAAAAGGAGTCAACCCTCTTCCTATACTTAGGCTCTTCTCGGCCTAACTATAGAAGAAGAATAAGAAGAAGAAGAAGAAGAAATGGAGCGGTTGAAGTCAAGAGGAGAAATGAATGGATATATATAGGGCAGGCATTGGTCACCCCTATACTTAGGCTCTGGTCAAGCTAAGTATAGGACAGGAGTGAGTGTAAAGCCTTGAACTTGGCATATCGAACCCTATATAATAAGATCCAGCTCGTCAAGAGAAAACCAACGAAATTTGTTTCGTGTGAATCGGACTTCGTTTCGAATTGTTATGATTTTCCGAAGAAAGAGAAGGAAGGATAAGATGTCATTAATCATAATGACTGTCATTAAGACTAACTAAACATGATTAAAGAAATTAATAACGATTGAAAGCCGCTAATGATCATTAGTAAACATTAATTAATAGTTAACAAAAGATAAGCGTAAGCCGCGAACGTTAAATTGCGATTAGTGAAAGTTAATCACGATTAGTGTTAATTAAGCATCATTAGCGAATCTAGAATCCTCTAGAATGTTCTACCTTAAGTTCCAGGTTTGGGATAAGTTTTGGCTAAAACTATGGGCCAAAACCATGGGCTGCTAAACCATGGTTAAGATCTAAACCATGGTTTTCTAACAATCGTTAGTGGTTTTCTGGGGCCTATAAATAGACCCCCTACCCATTCATTTTCTACGACTTCCACTACCACCACCACCCCAAAGGCTAGGGTCGAGAGGTCAGGAGGAGGAGTGGGAGGCAAGGGAGGAGCGCTAGCGAAGCGCTGTCGGGAGAACGAGGAGGAGAAAGGTATGATCCTCTCTTAGTTAGCTTCGTAAGCTAGGCTTTCAATTCATCCTCTAGTTCTTCCAAGTTTTGTTCTTGATTCATCTTTCTTTCCGATTCATTTTCATGTTGTGGTTCGAGGAGAAATCTGTGTAACACCCTACTTTAGTGCGGGTGACTATGCACGTCAGTGACCCTATGATTCGTCACACGTTCACTCATCTAAGACGCGTGGTGTCTACTGATTCTAAATCATTTATGTTTCTATTCTTTCTTTTATGCTTTTATAGTTATTTTGATAGAGAAATCTGTGTAATACCCTACTTAGGTGCGGACGGCTATGCACATTAGTGACCCTGTGATTCGTCACAAGTTCACTCATCTAAGACGCGTGGTGTCTACCGATTCTTCATCTCTTGTTGTTTGAGTATATTCTTTCAGTTTCGTTGTTATTTTCCTCTCGATTGATTTTATAGAGGAAACTCTTTCCGTTTTTATTTTGAATTATGTCTCAATATAAGGGAAAACTCGTCCAAAATTTTTCGAGAAATATGTCCCGATATAAGGGGAAACTCTGCCGAAATTTTCCGAGAAATATGTCCCGATATAAGGGGAAACTCTGCCGAAATTTTAAGAGAAAATATGTTCTTGATGTTCTTCGTGTTCTTCGCGTTCTTCGCGTTCTTCGTTCGTTCTTCGCGTTCTTGACATGTTCTTTGCGTTTTGATACGAAAATGAAATTCGATCTTTTCAGGAGCCTTAAAATAGCCTTTCTAAAAACGAAACTCGATAAAGCCATGCATACACGAGAGAGAGCTCGATTAGGTAATGAAATCCTTCCTTTTGATGTTGGGTTTTCATACAAAATTATTAAAATTCTTGATTTTATGTTCTTTGCTACGAAGAACCCTAATTTTGGCTATTTTTGAAAAAGCCTGAAGAATTGCTTTATGATTCCCATTAAAATAATCTTTAAGCGTCAAATCGATGCAGTGGCTTCAAAAGTTAGGGTTTGGGAGATAAATAGGCATAAATACGAGTATGTATGCATATGAATAATATATATGTGAGTCTATACTAAGTATTGTTGATTATGCAAATCGAAGACTTAACGAAAGAATTGCATCATGTATGTGGTTTGAGTTAGATCCTGAAAAGGATCGTGTGTCACATTAAGGATGACAGGGAGTAGAACTACAGGTCGGGAATGCAACCTGTAGGTTTGTTGGAAGGAACCCGTATTGGCGTTTCCCTACCTAGGTGGTACACGGTTGCCCTGTTATGATAAGTGCGCACGAAATGAATGTTTTGCAACGCGTGGTATCGGGAGCCAATATCGTCAGGTTGAACGACGGAAGATGTGGTCGTGCCATGTGGAGGCACGGGTTGTTCAATAGCGGCTGGGTCACGATAACATGTATTTAAAGCTGCTAGGTTATATGATTAGATGTTAGCCTGAGGTTTTAAGCAACCGAGTCCTTGAGGACGGTGTGCTCATTTGATTTTCCAGGCTGAGGGTTGAGACTCTGTTTAATAAAAGAAAAGGAAATTGTCAGGGTAGTATTGGAAGATTGGTTGAGGCGACGTGCGGCGGTATAAGCTTACCAAGATCAACACAATCTCCAATCCTGAAGTGTCCACAGCTTCGGAGTCCAAGAATGGTGGGGTTCCCCTGGATTAATCCCTGATGTGGAATAGAAAGGAATAAGACTTAAATTAATGAGAAAGAATGAAATTTTTGTGATATCAAGTTTTGAAAAATTACACAATTTATTTGCTTCTCTCTTCTTCGTTACTTAGCATTCGCTAATTTTTATCCTATGATTTATGGAAAACCCAACAGGTATCGGTGAGCCATCGCAAGGACTTTCAAAATTTGTCCTGCTTACATACTAGACATCCAGTCAGCCAGAGTAGCTTTACTTTTTAAGGTAGTTAGTAATCTTTTGTATTTTTTCCTTTCAAGCTGATGTACATGTAAGTGGTTATAGTGGGGCAGTGTATCATCTGAACTTTATTTTGTGAATGGAAAAGTGTTGAAATACTTTCTTCTGAGTATTTTTATTTGCAGTCTATTTTTGAATGTTAGTTGTGATTGTTGAATAAATTATTGCTGAGTAACCAGATCCGGATATGGGAGGATCCGACGGCCCGGGAAACGGGGTCGTGACAGATTGGTATCAGAGCCTGGTTACTCCAGTAATTTATTTAGTAATTAAAAACTATGAGCGGTATTCAGAAAACTAAGGTTGTATTAATATCCTTTGATCTTAATAATTAACTGCAGTACCATTCACCAGTCATTGTCCTTTATGTACATCATGCTAAGACATATTGGATCTGACATTTGACCTTGACTCATCCCAGGATCATGGCAGACCAAGACGTGTCTAAACAATTTGCAGCTATGATGACAATGCTCCAAGACATGGGGCAAAGGCAACAAACATTGGACGAGAGGCTCAATGCACAGGCTGAGAGACCCGAGGCATCTAAGCCTGCAGATGCCAGGATTGAAGGTTCTGTCCATCTTTCTGAGAAAGAATCTAGTTACCATCCTACAACTAAGTCTGCTCCTACCCTGGTTGAAGGAGCAATGGAGAAGGCCCTTCTTAGACACCAAACATTACTAGATAATTACCGAAAGGGAAAAATTCCTCGATTAAAAGGTGTAGAGACACCTGCCGAGGCTGAATTATGGCTTGATGATGTCAGCAGGATGTTGAGAATAATACACGCACCAACAGATACTTGGGTGCACTTTGTTGATTACTCCTTAGCAGACTATGAAAGACAATGGTGGAGAGCCATTTCCAAGAAATTAGCAGATCCTATTCCATGGGATGTTTTTGAAGAGAGATTTTGAGCCCACTTCTGTCCCTCCCATTGGGAAGAATTGAAGAGGACGGAGTTAGCTTCTTTGACCCAAGGATCCAAGAATGTATGAGATTATCATATTCATTTTACGGAGCTACTACGTTACTCCCCAGCTTTAGAAGCTTCTCCACAAGAGTGTCTTACCAAATTTGTTAGCGGTCTTCTGGGAGATTTGAGAGAGAAGCTTGCAGGTTTTAGAGCCACCACTATAGATGAAGCCATGGACATCACCTCTCATATTGAGATGGAGAGGGATGAAAACCGCCAAAGAAGAAGCTTTCACTTTACTGGTGGACCATCCAAACATAAGGCAAATTATAACCAAAAAGACAATCGTTATCATCCAGTCAGTTCCAATATAAGCTCATCACAGACCTTGGGTCAAGAATTATCAGGAAGAAGGGGTTTCTCTAGACCTCCACTATATCCTCGCGACTCAGCAGCTGGAGCTAGCACCTCTGTGACGGGATCTTCAGCTCAAATGGGAACACGTGTGTGTTTTTACCGTCATCAAGAAGGCCACATCAAGAAAGATTGTCCGAAGTTGAGAGGTTCAGGGTTTAAATCAACCCCAATTAACATTATAACATCCACCTCGAGCAATGGAGCAACACACAAGGGAAGACATGGTAGAGGTCAGGGTTGACAAGGAGCGTCTTCTACACAACAACCACCACAAAGTGTTGCGGGTTCTAGCTTGCCTATTCCTAATGGCCAGCTCAATGCAATTACTGAAGAACAAGCCTACAATTCAGACACAGTCGTACGAGGTACCATTACTATTCATGGCTTTTCATTACATGCCTTATTTCATTCTGGTGCTTCACATTCATTTATTGCTCGACGGTTAGTACCCACATTGGGTAAGATACCATTAGAAGTACAACAGTCATATCTGATCAAGGGATCAGGAGGACAAGTATTTATAATCCGAGAAATCCTGGATAATTGCATAGTAGTGATAGCGGGACAGCAGTTACCTGTTTCACTACTACTGATAGAAATGGAGGACTTTAATCTTATCCAAGGGATGGATTGGCTAGAAAGGCATCATGCATATCTTGACTGTTTTCAGAAGACAGTAACATTTCACCTTCCAAACTCGATAGAGTTCCAGTTCATTGGAAAGACATCCAATGATAATGTCGAATATATCTCTACTTTGAAGGCACAACAATTGTTAGAGAAAGGGTGCCAATGTTATTTAGCTTATGTAACCACTACATCAGGGTAAGATAGAATAATGGAAGATATACCTATAGTGTGCGATTTTCCTGATGTATTTCCAGAGGAACTACCTGGATTACCACTTGAGCGAGAGATTGAATTTGAAATCTCTCTCATACCTGATACTCAGCCTATCTCTATCACTCTGTATAGGATGGCACCAGCTGAGTTACGAGAGTTAAAGGTACAATTGCAAGAACTGTTAGATAAAGGATTCATTCATCCTAGTACTTCACCATGGGGTGCACCTGTCTTATTTGTTAGGAAAAAGGATGGGTCAATGCGGTTGTGCATTGACTATAGACAACTAAACAAGAAGACCGTAAAGAACAAGTATCCTCTGCCAAGAATAGATGACCTCTTTGATCAGTTACAAGGTTCAACTGTGTATTCCAAGATTGATTTAAGATCTAGATACCATCAGTTGAAAATTAAAGATACATATATTCCCAAGATAGCTTTTCAAACTAGATACGTGCATTATGAATTCTTATTTATGCCTTTTGGACTAACAAATATCCCAGCAGCCTTCATGGATCTCATGAATAGAGTATTCAAGGAGTTCTTAGATCACTTTGTAGTAGTCTTTATTGATGATACGCTTATTTACTCAAAGGATAAGTATCTGCATGAACATCATCTCAAGAAGGCACTTGAAACTCTAAGGAAGAACAAACTATATGCTAAATATAGCAAATGTGACTTCTGGCTATCTGAAGTATCTTTCTTAGGCCATGTTATTTCTGGGGAAGGTATATCAGTTGATCCTACAAAGGTTAGTGCGGTGATGAGTTGGGAACGTCCGAAGACTGTCACAGAAATACGATCATTTCTGGGATTAGCTGGATATTATAGAAGATTTGTGAAGGACTTTTCACGAATAGCATTGCCAATGACTAGATTGACCCAGAAGGAAGTTCCATTCATATGGTCAGATGCATGCGAAATAAGTTTCCAAACACTGAAAGAATGCCTAACATCTGCACCCATCCTTACTCTACCCTCCGGAGTGAAGGGTTTACAGTGTACACTGACGCATCTAAAGAAGGACTTGGGGCGGTTCTTACGCAACATGGTAAGGTAGTTGTGTATGCATCACGACAGCTCAGGACACATGAGAAGAACTACCCAACGCATGACCTTGAATTAGCTGTCGTAGTTTTCTCTTTAAAGATATGGAGACACTACATGTATGGTATTACTTTTGAAATCTTCACCGATCATAAAGTTTGAAATATCTGTTTGATCAAAAGGAGCTCAATATGAGACAGAGACGGTGTCTAGAGTTGTTGAAAGATTATGATTGCATTATCTCCTACCACCCTGGTAAGGGAAACGTCGTAGCAGATACCCTTAGCAGAAGAACTTATTCACTTGGGTTAGTGAGTGCTATCAACTGCTGGGGTTTACTATCAACATTAAGTGAATGGAAACCATTTGATAGTAGTCCTGATACTATAACTATTCCTCATTGATACAAATCAGAGATATTGGATAAAATAAAGAAAGGATAGGAGGATGATCCAGTCCTTAAAGACTTGAAACAACAACTTGAGAAGAATGAGATAAAGGGATTCCATATACAAGATGGGTTACTATATAACCATCACAGAGCTTGTATACCAGACATACCTGAACTAAGGAAAGACATTTTACGTGAAGCTCATTGTTCTAGATTATCTATTCATCCATGAATTACGAAGATGTATAAGGATCTTCATTCATACTTTTGGTGGCCGGGAATGAAGAAAGATGTTGATGAGTTTGTGAATTCATGTTTCACTTGCCAGCAGGTAAATGCTTCACACCAAAAGCCACCGAGATTATTGCAACCCCTCCCTATACCTGAATGGAAATGGGAAAGCATTTCCATGGATTTCATTACTTGCTTACCTCAGACGACTGGTAGTAAAGATAGTATCTGGGTTATAATAGATCGTCTGATAAAGGTAGCACACTTCATTCCGATAAGCTTATCTTTCACTCCATACCATCTTGCTGAGTTATATATTACACATATGATACGCCTCTACGGTATCCCAAATGAAGTAGTTTCCGATCGAGATTCACGATTCACCTCACACTATTGGGAGAACTTCATAAAAGCCTTAGGTACATAGTTATGCTTAAGCACATCATATCATCCACAAACAGACGGTCACTCAGAACGTACGATTCAGACACTAGAGGATATGCTACGAGCATATGCCTTAGAATGGAAGAGATCGTGGATTAAATATTTGCCTCTTGCAGAATTCACCTACAATAATAGTTACCATACAAGTATTGGCATGGCACCATTTGAAGCACTATATGGACGAAGGTGTACTACTTCTTTATGTTGGCAAGAGGCCGGAATAAAGAATCTTTATGATTCAGATAGACTCCAGGAGACACGGGAAGCTGTAGAACTTGCTAGAAAAAGACTATTAACTGCCCAGAGTTGCCAGAAAAGTTATAGTGATACCAGGCGAAGAGACCTTGAATTTGAGGTAGGTGACTTTGTATTTCTCAAAGTATCACCTATGAAGGGTGTTCAGAGGTTTGGCTTGTGTGGAAAGTTAGCACCCAGGTTCGTGGGTCCCTTTGAAATTATTCAACGGATTAGAAAAGCTGCCTATAGACTTGTGCTTCCTCCACATCTTTCGGCAATACATGATGTATTTCATGTATCAAATCTGAGAAAGTACATTAGGGATACAGAGCATAAGATAAGTTATGATGATTTACATGTTGATCCGGACTTGACATACCAAGAGATACATGTGCAAATACTTGAAAAGGATATCAAGAAATTGAGAAACAAAGAGGTGCCTCGAGTTAAAGTATTGTGGCAGAACCAAGAGTTTGAAGAAGCCACATGGGAACCTGAGACAGAAATGAGAGAGAAATACCCGTACTTGTTTGAATGATAACACTATGTATTATGTATATGTTCATTTTTAATGAAAGGACGTTCATTCTCTTTAAGGTTGTTATGGTTTCAATCCTCTTTAAGGTTGTTATGCCTGCATTTCTAGTCTCGAGGACGAGACTTTTTTTAAGATTGTTATATTTTTAAATCCTTGAACTTGGCATATCGGACCTTATATAATAAGATCCACCTCATCAAGATAAAACCAACGAAATTTGTTTCGTGTGAATCGGACTTCATTTCGAATTGTTATGATTTTCTGAAGAAAGAGAAGTAAGGAAGGCTAAGATGTCATTAGTCCATAATGAGTGTCATTAAGACTAATTAAACATGATTAAAGAAATTAATGACGATTGAAAATCGCTAATGTTCATTAGTAAACATTAATCAATAGTTAACAAAAGATAAGTGTAAGCAGCGAAAGTTAAATCGCGATTAATGAAAGTTACTCACGATTAGTGTTAATTAAGCGTCATTAGCGAATCTAGAATCCTCTAGAATGTTCTAACTTAAGTCCCAAGTTTGGGATAAGTTTTGGCTAAAATCATGGGCCAAAACCATGGGCTTCTAAACCATGGTTAAGGTCTAAACCATGTTTTTCTAACCATGGTTAGTGGTTTTCTGGGGCCTATAAATAGACTTCCCTACCCATTGATTCTCTACGACTTCCACTACCACCACCACCCCAAGGGCTAGGGTCGAGAGGTTGGGAGGAGAAGTGGGAGGCGAGGGAGGAGCGCTAGCGAAGCACTGCCGGGAGAACGAGGAGGAGAAAGGTATGATCCTCTCTTAGTTTGCTTCATAAGCTAGGCTTTCAATTCATCCTCTAGTTCTTCCAAGTTTTGTTCTTGATTCATCTTTCTTTCCGATTTGTTTTCCTGTTGTGGTTCGAAGAGAAATATGTGTAACACCTTACTTAAGTGCGGGCGGCTATGCACGTCAGTGATCCTGTGATTCGTCACACGTTCACTCATCTAAGACACGTGGTGTTTACCAATTCTCCATCGTTTATGTTTCTATTCTTTCTATTATGCTTTTGTAGTTATTTTGATGGAGAAATATGTGTAATACCCTACTTAGGTGCGGGCGACTGCACGTCAGTGACCCTGTGATTCATCACACGTTCACTCATCTAAGACACGTGGTGTCTACCAATTCTCCATCTCTTATTGTTTGAGTATATTCTTTCAGTTTCGTTGTTATTTTCCTCTCGATTGATTTTATAGAGGAAACTCTTTCCTTTTTTATTTTAAAATATGTCCCGATATAAGGGGAAACTATGCTGAAAATTTTCGAGAAATATGTCCCGATGTAAGGGGATACTCCGCTGAAATTTTCCTTGAAATATGTCCTGATATAAGGGGACTACCGAAATTTTCCAAGAAATATGTCCCGATATAAGGGGATACTCTGCCGAAATTTTAAGAGAAAATATGTTCTTGACGTTCTTCGTGTTCTTCGCGTTCTTCACGTTCTTCGTTCGTTCTTCGCGTTCTTGACATGTTCTTAGCATTTTGATACGAAAATGAAATTCGATCTTTTCAGGAGCCTTAAAATAGCCTTTCTAAAAACAAAACTCGATAAAGCCTTGCATACACGAGAAAGAGATCAATTAGGTAATGAAATCCTTCCTTTTGCTGTTGGGTTTTCATACAAAATTATTAAAATTCTTGATTTTGTGTTCTTTGCTACGAAGAACCCTAATTTTGGCTATTTTGAAAAAGTCTGAAGAATTGCTTTGTGATTCCCACTAAAATAAGCTTTAAGCGTCAAATCGATGCGGTGGCTTCAAAAATTAGGGTTCGGGAGATAAATAGGCATAAATACGAGTATGTATGCATATGAATAATATATATGTGAGTCTATACTAAGTATTGTTGATTATGCAAATTGAAGACTTAATGGAAGAATTGCATCATTGATGTGGTTTGAGTTAGATCCTGAAAAGGATCGTGTGTCACATTAAGGATGATTGGGAGTAGAACTACAGGTCGGGCATGCAACCTGTAGGTTTGTCAGAAGGAACCCATATTGGCGTTTCCCTACCTAGGTGGTACACGGTTGTCCTGTTATGATAAGTGCGCACGAAATGAATGTTTTGCAACGCGTGGTACCGGGAGCCAATATAGTCAGGTTGAACGATGGAAGATGTGGTCGTGCCATGTGGAGGCACGGGTGGTTCAATAGAGGCTGGTTCACGATAACATGTATTTAAAGCCGCTAGGTTATATGATTAAATATTAGCCTGAGGTTTTAAGCAACCAAGTCCTCGAGGACGGTGTGCTCATTTGATTTTCCAGGTTGAGGGTTTAGACCCTGTTTAATAAAAGAAAAGGAAATTGTCAGGGTAGTATTGGAAGATTGGTTGAGGCGATGTGTGACGACATAAGCTTACCAAGATCTACACAATCTCCAATCCCGAAGTGTCCACAGCTTCGGAGTCCAAGAATGGTGGGGTTCCCCTGGACTAATCCCTGATGTGGAATAGAAAGGAATATGACTTAAATTAATGAGAACGAATGAAATTTTTGTGATATAAGGTTTTGAAAAATTACACAATTTGTTTGCTTCTCTCTTCTTCGTTACTTAGCATTCGCTAATTTTTATCCTATGATTTATGGAAAACCCAATAGGTATCGGTGAGCCATCGCAAGGACTTTAAAAATTCATCCAGCTTACATACTAGACATCCAGTCAACCACAATAGCTTTACTTTTTAAGGTAGTTAGTAATCTTTTGTATATTTTCCTTTCAAGCTAATGTACATGTAAATGGTTATAGTGGGACAATGTATCATCTGAACTTTATTTTGTGAATGGAAAAGTATTGAAATACTTTCTTCTGAGTATTTTTATTTGCAGTCTATTTCTGAATGTTAGTTGTGATTGCTGAATAAATTAATGCTGAGTAACCATATCCGGATATGGGAGGATCCGATGGCCCGGGAAATGGGTTTGCGATAGTGAGTCCAAGAACTGATGAGATATGGAGAATATATAGATCGAATGAGTAGTAGAATGATGAATAAATACATATGGCATCGGTCCCCCCTATACTTAGCCCTTGGCCTACGTTTAGGAAGAAAATATATAAGGAAACCGATGGAGGCGAGGGAAAGATTGGTCGATGATCATGGCAGTTTACAGTCGATCTTTTTTATGAAATGTGGTGGAAGGGAATATTGATTGGAAGAAGATGAATCAGAATAATTCCAACCACCGTCGGAGCTGTCATCGGAATAATAATCTAACATCACGTCACTCCAACTATTCCTATTTTTGAGTTTTTTCTCAGAGCTCGCTCGATTTTCAGGTCAATCATTTCTTCCTATGAATATACAGATGAATAATTGTCGGTCTGGTCATAACATAATGTTCCAATATATTGAATGAGACCAGGGTCGTCGACTTTGAACGAATAATAGAGAGGGACAGGGAAAGTCTGACATGGGTCAACATATGACTTCTTGTTGTGATCAATCTGTAGATTCTCCAACTGAGCTCTCTCATACTGCTCTTATCCTTCGAACTTGATGAGTAATCTGAAATGTTGAAAGTGACATTTTTAGTCAGTTCAGGAGATATTCTTTGTGAGGTGCTGACCATGAGTTCCCTATTAGATGAGTCTCTATATAAATAGTAATATTCTTGTAAGATCAGCACACTTCCTGAGTATTTACTCTCTATTGGCTTTGCATGTGTCGACTCAAGCGTATCCGACATAACCTTGTCTGGGTGTGGTGAATCAGGTGTGTCACGGTTGATTTTATTCACCTTCATAGGTTCGTCAACCATTTCATAAGACGTCTCTCCTTTATTTGAATCAGTGATAATTAGAGAGGTCTGAACATATGAAGATTCTTATATGTCACGACTGGTGGTTTTTGGTTCGGTTGTCTCGTGGTTTGGTGTGTCCTCGAGAATTTGATCGACTTGGTTTGTGTTTGGGAATATGATATCTTGCGTCTCGCAATTAATAGTCGCTCTGGCAGAAGCCAGAAACATCTTTCCCAAAATAATGGGAGACTCATATATATCTCCTCGATGCTCAATTTCCAGGACAATGAAATCCACTCTATGTGCAACACCTTGGAAATTAATGGTGACAGAAATGATTCCTCTCAGTCTTTTTGTGGATCAATCGGGGAATTAAACGATCACTCGAGTCTTTTTGTGCGGTCTGAGTTTGAGTCTGTCAAACACGAACTTCAGAAGGATATTAAGTGTAGAATCTCGTTAATTTGAACGTTTTTAAATTCTGAATTCTCAATTTCACATGTCTCCTTGGTCAACCGATTAACTTTTCGGACCTTGTTTGTCTGGGTCAGCACCATTGAACTGGCAATAGTGATTAAATGATATTCTGTTCGAGATCCTTTCTTTCCTGTCTTCTTAGGTGATAATCGAGTCTTCATAAATCTATGAAGATCGGGAACATACTCTATGGCCTTGATTAATGGAAGCTCCAAGATCAAAATTTTGCAAAATGCTTCTATATTGATGTTGTCCATTTTTTTAATTTTCTGAATTTTTATTTTTATTTTTTATAATTTTCACTAAAGTCTGTAGGAGGTTCAATGATCCGTGGTGTTTATATGTGGGTATCAGACACATGATGAGTTTTAGGATCGCTTTGTGATCATCTTGATTCCTCTTGGTTGATGATCATATCTTTGACTATTTGGATGACATTATCAAATTGTTCAGTCAAAACCTCGGTCCTCTTATTGATCCGATCTATGTCATCCACTATTGTCTCATGACTTGAATTTGAGTGACTATGATCGGTATGCCGTGACATTGGTATTTTCTCTTGAACCGAGATATAGTCAGCGTCTATAATTAGGGTTTGGTCATGAGTTCAATTTCCTTGACTTTGGGTGTCATCTTTGTGGTCAAAGGAAAAGTGGTCATACTTGGGTTGTGGATCGTTCTGAGTAGAGGATGGATCAAATAGTGAATTTTCATACGTAACCAGGAATCGTGTTCCTCTATCAAAGTCGGTTACGATAATATTTATCCTCGAGTCTACTCGCTCCATTGTGTCTTCATAGAAAAAGTTTGGTTATGTGAGTGGCTCATATCTCAAATTTCAACCAAGGGTGGATGGGTAGGTGAAAAATGGATAACTCAGACTCACTGTCGCTGAGGCGACTACTCAAGCTTTCTCGTTTGTCAACAATTAACCCACACAATTAATCAGGCAATCAACAGCAAGGATTAAAAATTATTATACCCTAATAAAAATGTACAATGGCAAGCAAGTAGGGGTCGAACACAGGAAACAAACGTGTAGAGTATAGACAAAAAGTCAAAACCTAGGTCTAATGGACTACTTAGCCAATCTGGATTTTTTTGTGGGTTTTTATTTTTTTTTATTTTTTTATTTAATTTTTTTAATTTTTGTATTTTGATTTTCTGAATTTTTTATTTTTTATTTTATATATTTTTTTAATTTTCTTTTTCAATATTGGAATATATAAAATATGTAATAAAAGAGATGCTAGAATATTTAAAAAAATATGCAAAAAAGCTCAAAATTTCAATAAAATATTTTTGGTCTTTTTATGAATTTTTACTGTTTTTGTGATCTTTGGGTATTTTTCAGAATCTTTTTGGTATTTTTAAAAGTGAAAATAAAGGAAAACAGTGACTTGGCTACTAGCTGAAGGTAAAATGGGAATTAAAAATATCAAACAACAATAAAAATTTTCCAAACTAATTTTAAAATGAAGATAATAAAATATAGAACCTACAGGAACTGAGTTTGCATTTTTCTGATTTTTCTATGATTTTATAGATTTTTTGAAGTTTTTAGGTATTTTCTAATTTTAAGGTTTTTCTTTTGCAATTTTTAGTGATTTTTGGACTGACACTAAAATAGGTTAAAATACACAGTTGGTAATTTTTTGGTATTTTTCTAAGTGTTTTAATATTTTTTTGGTATTTTCTATGATAGATAGTAGCCAAAATGCAAATTTTGGTTTTTAATAAATATAAAATGCAACAAAAACAAGAACGAAAAATATGGCGTGAAAGTTCAAGTTAACAGGAGCATAAGTTAATTTTTGTGGATATTTTGGCACTTTAATGATGCGTGAAATAAATAAAACAAACATACAAAAATCATAAGCCTGGCAAGGGTATATATGCAATTATAAAAACATCCAGGGGCTTGGGTGCAAATTTCACCAAAACTTATCACTAATTAAAAAGTCTCTTAGACAAATCAAAAATACCCAAACACGTGAGGGCTTCCCCGCAAGAACACCAACCGCACGTGCGCAAGCACGCCGCCTGCTAGGGGCACTGACGTAATTTATGAAACGTACAAGGCAAGTTTGCAAAAATTTCCAAAAGTTTTATAACTGCCTAGACAAGTTCATGCACCAAACATAAATAAATCAAACCCCAGGGACCTCTGCGCAAAAACGCCAAGTCACGTGCGTAAAGCACGTGACCTGGCAGGGACCTAGAAGTGATTATACAAAACCGCGGGGGGCTGAGTGCAAATTATACAACAAGTTTAAACGGCTGACAAAAGTTTAACTACTAATAAACTATTACAAAAATAGGCAGGGAAATAACGCAAAATTACCCATGCCTGCGGGATCGGACGGCGGATGGTTCAGAGTTGCCACGTATCACGATCCTGACGGTCCTCTTCTGCTCATGATCGAACGACGCTCCTTCATTCACTTAAGCTACGTGTCAGCTCTGTGGAGCCCGATGACGGTTCGACGCGACGGTGCAGATTAGACGCCCCAGGATGATCTGACGGTTGATCCGAGGGCCGATCTGACGGCAGCTGCACCTCAGGAAGATCGGGGGAGATCCGACGGTCGCGGATGGCGCTGGATGAACGCGCGAAGAACAGGGTGTCGGCGAGGTTTGGATTGTTGATGCGGGCGTCTCCGGCGACCAATACCTCCCCCGATGGTCTCCGTAGTCTCCTGGAAGGCTCCTCTAACGTCTGGAAGCTTCGAAATGCCCAGGTGAAGGCCAGGGTCCTCCCGCTGCGAAGGCAGAGCTTGGTGGTTCTAGGCTTCCTCCGGCGTGGCACAAAATCCCCCCTGACGCGTGGTTGGCTTGCAGACCTGAAAGGAAAATTGGTGAAGAAGTCGGGGGCAAAATGCCCCGACTTCGTGGGGTATTTCACAGGGGCGTACAATGACGTGGAGAGGTGATGTCGGCCGGCGAGACTCGATGTCGGTCGAGACTGAATCTAAATAGATAGATGATGATTAAACGATAGATCGTAACGAGGCAAACACAAAGGATAGTTTTAACCACTACGACACTAGGTAACGGTAGAGAAAAGGGGAAGAAGGGCCTCACCAAGGTGCGCACGAAGGGGTCTCCGGTGAGAACTCCGACGAGGGGATCAGACTCGATTCAACACCGCCTTGACCCAACGAGAGGCCCGACGAGCTCCTGCTGTCACCAGGAGTAACTTCAAAGGTCTAGGTTAGGGATTCAGTGGTGGAAGATTGATCAAAATGAGAAGGGAAGTCACGGGTTTCGTTTTGTAGGGTTTGACTGCCGAGTGGAGAAGCCCCAAAGATCGAAGATTATCTTGCGAATCGCTGACCCACTCCCCGTGGAAACGTTAGGGCGTGAATCACCAATCCTCGAGGACAAAAAGTCACGAAGACCCTATCGCCAAAGGGTGAAAGGTTGGGTCTCGAAAAATCCTCGAATCTCACTAAAAAACAAAAGTCTGACGGAACAGGAAGGGTCAGACAGTTGACCGAAGGTCAACTGTCAGACCACTCTGGTTGGTCCACGTGGACCAACCAGAAAATTCTCGTAAAAAATGTTTTAGAAATTCAATCTAAAATAGTAAATGAAATTATTATTTTTAGGTTATTAAATAAAAAATATTTCTAATTTTATAAATTATATTATGGTAATTTTTATTTATTTTTTAAAGGTCTGAATTTACAAGTTGTCTTTTATACCCTTTATAGGTATATTACATATATATTTTAGTATTATATTTTTATTTTGTGATTTTGATTCCTTAATTCATGTGTATTTATTTTATAAAATTATAGCATACTTTTGTAAACTTAATTATATTTTTATTTTATTTTTCTGATATATTTTATACACTTAATAAAATCATGTACAGGTATAAGTATAGCCATTATACCTATGTATAATATATACATGTATTTTATTTTGAGTTGTATTTAGGTTTTTATTCTGGTTTTAATGTACATATATATTATATGTAATATTTACATAATTATAAAAATACAAAATTATGAAAATAATGAATAAGTAATAAATCGAATATTTTAATCTGTACAATTATACAATGTGGGTCCAACACTCAACTTTCAAACCGTAGCTCCGCCAAATGCGAAACGATCGCCATTAAATAGCTTATTTTATTCTATATACAATTAAAGGTGAATTTGCTGCATTTGGAGTTTTCATCTGTGAGATACAGGTTTGGGAAGTTGGGATTCTGGATTTTTATTCAGATCATAACTTTTTATCTGTACAATATTTTTGAGTGAAATCAATTTTGTATTTTTCTTTATTTAATTATCTACAACTTTCATGTACAAAGTTTCTTTATTTGATGTATAAAAAGTGGAACCAAAAATAGGTACCAAAATGAATAAAGAATGGATAAAATGAATAGGTATTTGACCCTTATCTCCCCCTACTTTATTCCTGGTCGACCTATTCATCGAGATGTCTAGGTATCAGGGTTTCAGGTCATAAATATTTGCAATATTTTATTTTTTTCTTTTCTTTTCTTTATTCTATAATTTTAGCATTAAAAACTGTGTTTTATGCAGTATTTACACCATGATGCATGAATGCTAAAATGCCTATATTAAGCCTATTTACCCGCATTTACTAGGGTTTTTAGTGCCAAAATGACATAATAAAGATGATGAAATGTAGATTCATCATCCCCCTATACTTGACTTTGCTAGTCCCTAGCAAACACTTATGCAATAAGTGCAGAAAAGAAAAACGAAGAAAAAAAAAGAAGAAAAATGGATTAATTTTGATTATCAAACTTGTCTTCACAAAATCAAAGTTTGGAGCTCAAGTCGGACCCTTGGAATTTTAGTGCGAGCGGAACCTTAATGAGAATCGAATTTGAAATCCAATAGTCCTTGAGAATCCCAAAACTCTGTCCAAGTCTCCTCAATAGACAGGTCAGAAATATCTCAATTCATACGCAAACCCTTACGACTATAAGTCTGACTCATACAGTGGAAGTGATGGTGGCTCTCCCCAACTAAAATGGCAAAGAAACCGACTTCTCCAGTACGACAACCCAATGATTCCCCAATCCAACAACTCCATCCTCGAGGAGCGGGGAATTCCCTTCTAAGTTCAAGTGGCAACCAACTCAAGAGGAGGGGGTGAAGAGAAGAATGGACGGTAGCCAGTGTAGCTACCTATCCTGGGATGCAAGACCAGTGTAGTCAAGTCATCCAGCTGCAGGCTCACATATTTGACTTTGGAACTCAAGCTTGCTTATTGGCTTTATAACATTTGTACATACTTTGCAGGCTTTTTATTTTTGTACATGCCTGA
Source organism: Ottelia alismoides (assembly GCA_037367405.1). NCBI lineage: Eukaryota > Viridiplantae > Streptophyta > Magnoliopsida > Alismatales > Hydrocharitaceae > Ottelia > Ottelia alismoides. The sequence goes on along the minus strand of JAZKJV010011797.1, from coordinate 813,609 downwards.
ACACTTTTTTATGAATACTATATACATCAGCATTTACATAAGGAGTTTTTCCTCTTGAGCCAGTAGACTATCTCTCTTTTGAAGCTTTATTGCAACCACAACCTCCTGTCTTTAGACTTCCTCATCACTGGACGGGTTGGGGTGAACTTCCCTCCCTAGAGGAGGACAAATGTTTCCACTTGTGTGCGTCTCATACCGGCAAATCCAATCCCCTCACCACTCAAACTGAGTTGAGCCATGTGAAAGGTGCCGGTGTCCAAGTTAGGTCATTATAACCATGAGTCATGCGTGTGTTCCGAAATACTCTACTTAGACAGTCAAGAATCCATTGAACTAAGTCTTGTGATCCTTAAAGAATTAAGTCAACTAGACCTGAAGTACCTCAAACCCAGTTCCTATAAGGTTCCTGTTATTAGGTAGATTTTAAGGTCCAATCAAACTCCAATCTCCGAATTTTACTTAGACTCGTTCAACTATCAAACTCAATCCGAAAAATGCGAATGCTATGCAATGCTATGTAGAAAATATTTTTATGAAGTAATTTTCAAAGATTTTGAACTTTTTATGGATTTTTGAAAAGATGATGATGATGCATATGCATTTTTTTGTATTTTTCAAAAAGATTTTTCACATATTTTTGAATTTTAATTTTGCAAATGTTTTTGGGATTTTTGAAAAAAAAAATTTTGGATAAAAAATAGGTACACAGTATTTACACGGGAGTGCTTCTTATATCTATAATAAGTGGATTTTAAGAATTTACAGGGTAAGTGCTCAATTTTATACAAATAGTGGATTTTAGGTGTAATGTATATATTCCTCAATCTTATTTGACACAAGCTTTTCACACAATTTTTGAAAACTATAGTCCAAAATAGTTTTTACTAACATTTTTGCAAACATGTACACACATTTGAAAATCATTTTGCAAAGGTTTTCAAAACAGTATATATAGATTTTTCAAAACATTTTTGCAACCATTTTTCAAACCATTTGCAAATCATTTTTCAAACATTTTATTTCACACAAAGAAAATAGATTTTTCAAAACCACACATTTTTACACAGGTTGAAAACATGTAACAAAACATTTTCAAAATAGTTTTCAATAGATGTTCACAAAGATTTTCAAACTATTTTTCAAACATTTTGCCAAAAACATTTTCACCTGATTTATTAATCAGTATATACAAAAAGAATTTGAGGAAAAAAACTTTTTATTCAGGTTTTTTTTTGAATTTTAAAGAATTATTAGCCGTATTATTAGAAAAATACGAAAGTACGAGTTATGGATAAAGTATATACGTAGTATATATGACCCCCCTATACTTAGCTTGAGCTATGTCCTCATAGATCAGAGAGAAAAGAGAAGACATAACTCGTACTGAGTATGGGAAAATCTAAAGAATAAAGGAATACAGAGATGAATGAACGAATGAGAAGTTGACCATCCCCCCGATACTTAGGATCAAATAATCCTAAGTATAGCAGACTATACACAACGCAGGGAGGGCCAAGGGTGGGAATGAACAGATCGTACTCATATTGTCTCCCCCTATACTGAGGGTAAGATATCCCTAAGTATAGACAAGAAGAGAAGACAATGGAGAGGATCGAAAAGAATGGAAGAAACTCGGGGTGCACACCCCCCTATACTTAGGAGAAAGTACGTCCTAAGTATAGAAGAATGTCTACAAGGGGGCGACACTTTTTGGATAGATACAGAAGATAGAAAAGGAAAAGAAGAAAAGAAGAAAAGAATTGAAAGTGGATATGAACAACTAGGGATGCGCATCCCCCCTATACTTAGGATAAAGTACATCCTAAGTGTAGCAATGATGAAAGGGATGACATCATGTCGGTAGAAGAGAATAAAAGAGATTGAAAAGATGTAAAGAAGAAAATCAGAAAAGAAGAAAAGTAATTCAAAAATGTTTTGCTCTACTTGGCCTTCCTCTGCCTCTTTGGAGATATCCGGCTCATCCTTGTAGATTACTTGAATCGAGTCAACGACAGCCATGAATGTATCATGTTCAAGGTATGGCTTCAGAAGCTGTCCATTGACCACAAATGGATGTGTGTCAGTTAACTGATTGGATATCAATACACTTCCGTTGTCATGCACCTGCCTAACCATAAACGACCCAGTCCATTTACTCTTCAATTTGCCTGTAAAGATCTTTAATTTTGCATCAAACAACCACACCTTCTGACCTGGATCAAAGGACTTGCGGCGGATATGCTTGTCATGCCATGTTTTGACCTTCTCCTTGTACATCAGGCTGTGTCATATGCATAATCTCTGAATTCCAATAATCTGTTCAGATCCAGTTTTCTGTTCTTTCCTGCTTGCTTGGAGTCCAAATTACAGATGTTAATGGCCCATAAGGATTTGTGAATTAGTTCGACGGGCAAATGACATGGCTTGCCATACACCAAGCGGTAGGGAGACATTCCCAAGGGTGACTTGTACGCCGTCCTATAAGCCCAAAGAGCGAAATCAAGCAGCTGAGACCAATTCTTGCGATCCGGATGCACAAGCTTCTGTAAAATGGTCTTGATCTCCCTATTTGAACATTCAGCTAAGCCATTGGACTGCGGGTGGTAAGGTGAAACAACACGATGTTCAATGCACAATTCCTGAGTCAACTTCTTCACCTCTCTATTTATGAAATGACTACCCCCGTCAGATATGAGAATCTTAGGAATCTCGAACCGTGCTATGATGTGATCTCTCAAGAATCGACATGCAATCCTACTGTCGACGGTTCGGGCGGGAATAGCCTCCACCCATCGACTTACATAATCGACAACAAGCAGAATATATTCATAACCCTGACTGTTGGGAAACATGCCCATAAGGTCGATGCCCCATGCATCGAAGACGTCTGAGATCTGAATGTATTTCAGAGATATCATGTCTCTCATTCCTATGGTTCCGCCCATCTTCTGACAGTCAGTGCAGCCTTTGACATAATCATCTGCATCTTTGAATAATGAAGGCCACCATAGGCTACTTTGAAGAACCTTTGCTGCCGTATGTTTGCTTGAATGATGTCCTCTAGAATCTTGGTCATGACATAAAGCGAGGACACTTGGAACTTCCTCCTGAGGGATGCACCTTCTCCACATACAATCTGCTCCCTCACGAAACAAATACGGATCCTCCACTGGTAGAAATGGATTTTAGACAAGAATCTATCTATTTTCAACTTAGGCCAGTCCTGTGGGATTTTCTTGGTCACCAGGTAATTCATAATGTCTGCATACCAAGGAAGCGAGGTGACAGACAGAATTGCCTCGTCTGGAAAGGTCTCTGTGATCGGCTGCAGGTTCAGCTCAGGGGATTCCGGCTCAGGAAGCCCTGACAGATGATCGGCCACCACATTCTTTACCCCAGGTTTATCTTTGATTTCCAAGTCAAATTCCTGGAGGAGAAGGATCCACCGAATGAGACGTGGTTTGGCGTCCTTCTTCTGCTGTAAATACCGAATGTACGAATGATCACTTTAAATGATTACTTTGGATCCAAGGAGGTAGAATCTGAACTTTTCCAAGGCAAAGACTACCGCTAGCAGCTCCTTTTCAGTGACAGTGTAATTTCTCTGGGCTTCATCGAGCGTTCGGCTAGCGTAGTGAATCGCAAATGGTACATTATCTTTCCTCTGTCCCAGTACAGCTCCGATGGCATAATCTGACGCGTCGGTCATTATCTCGAAAGGCTGAGTCCAAATCGGTGGCTGTAAGACAGGGGCCTGTGTAATGAGTTCTTTCAACTGATTAAAGGCAAGGAGCACATGATCGTCTACAATGAATTCATTCTCCTTGCCGAGCAACTCAGTCAACGGTCTGACCAGTTTACTGAAATCTTTGATGAATCGTCGGTAAAAACCGACATGGCCCAAGAATGACCTGACTTGCTTGATGTTTGTAGGTGGCTCAAGTTTGGAAATCACGCCCACCTTGGCTGGGTCAACCTCCATACCACGTTTACAAACAACGTGACCCAACACAATTCCTTCGGTCACCATGAAGTTGCTCTTCTCCCACGAGAGCACTATATTGACTTCGCAGCATCTCCGTAAGACTCGGTCTAAATAATCCAAACATTGGTCAAATGAATCCCCGTAGATCGAAAAATCGTCCATAAAGACCTCAAGATAGTTGCCCACCATATCGGCAAAAACTACAAGCATACACCTCTGAAATGTGGCTGGGGCGTTGCAAAGCCCGAACGGCATCCGTCTGAAGGCATATGTACCAAAAGGATGGGTGAACGTGGTCTTCTCTTTATCTTCGGGAGCAATGGCAACTTGATTTTATCCAGGGTAACCGTCCAAGAAGCAAAAATATTCCTTCACGGCCAATCTCTCCAAGATCTGGTCGATGAAGGGTAAAGGAAAGTGGTCCTTCTTGGTAGTGAGATTAAGTATTCTGTAGTCCACGCACACTCGCCAAGAAGTGGGTACTTTGGTTGCGATCTCCTCTCCTTTGTCATTCTTCACAATGGTGATCCCTAATTTCTTGGGCACAACATGCAGAGGGCTCACCCATTTGCTGTCGGAGATGGGATAAATGAATCTCGCATCACACCACTTCTGGATGTCTTTTATAACAACCTCCCGCAGATTAGGATTTAGTCTTCTCTGAAATTCTCGAGAGGGTCTGCAATCTTTTTCCAGAAAAATGCGATGCGAGCATAGTGATGGATTGATCCCATTGAGATCCGAAGTTCGCCAGCCTATCGCCTTGCGGTTGCGTTCAAGAACCTCCTTCATACGAGATTCTTGGTCTTTGGTCAGATGTGCATTGATAATGATCGGGTACATATTCGGTTCTCTTGCAAGGAAGGCTTATTTCATTTTGGAGGGCAAGGGTTTCAACTCTGGCGGGGTCTGAGCTGCTTCAGAAGTGACCTCAGCTATTAATGTAGGTGGTGATTCTTTCAATTGTTCAGTGTCCACCATACTCGGTTCTTCCTCTTCTCTCAAATCCTGACATAATTCCTTGATGATATCCTCTTCGTCAAAAGATTCTTCAAAAATTTGCTCTTGGTTTTGAAGGCACATAACCCCCACTGTAGTTTCTTGCAACACATCAGCGAGTTCCTCATCCTGATTGATAAAGGGAAGTTCGACTGCGGTCTCCACTCCCTCCCCGAGGCAGAAGAGTTCATGGATCTCATTATCATCTAAAAACAAGTTGGTGTCTTGAATTTCTGCAAGAAAGTCGCAGTCGTCAGAATACTCAATCACTCTTGCACATGCCGCAGATGTTCGTTCGGCTGGTGCTCCGTCAGGTAGGGTCTCTAATCTGATTGTTTCATTGCCAGTGCCGAAAGTGATTTCTCCCATCCCATAGTTCACTACTGCGTTTGACATCCACAGGAATGGTCTTCCAAGTATAATTGGGGTAAGGAGCAATGGAGCGGGGACGTCCATATCTAATACCACAAAATCGGTCGGGAACGGCTTTCCCAAAACCGTGACTATCACGTCCTCCAACAGGCCCCTAGGCCGCTTAACGGACTTGTCTGCAAACTGCAGAATCATCTTTGTAGGCTTGAGCGGTCCCAGCCTGAATTCCGTAAGTAGCGAAGCTGGCATCAAATTGACAGAAGACTCGTTGTCAAGAAGTGTTCGTTCAAACTCCTGATTGAACATCTAACAACGTACAAGAGGTGCTCCCATATCTGGCTTTTTATCCGGGAGGTTGCTGATGGCATTAACGGTGGCCATTGTGAGGATATGCTTTTCGAACTTGCCACCCTTGCTTTTAGAGTTGTGGGGATGAGGCCAGCGCTTGGTTGTACATGCCTCTTTCAATTCTTTCTTCACGGCTGGCATGTACTCAAGAGCTTTCATTAATGGCATATTCAGCACAAAATTCTAGATGATTTCTATAATGGCAGGGTCAGATAAAGCATTTTTCAAATTTTTCATTTTTTTATATTTTTTCATTGCTTCAGGAAAATGAATATTTACAACATCTTCACCAATTTCATTCAAAAGATTGGCATACTGTTGTGTACAGGTAGATGGCAAAAAGGAATGGATTCATCTACAATTTGTGGACCGAAAATGATAGGCTCGGCTTCTGGTGTTGGCGTTGGACTCGCTGCAGGTGCAATGCTCCTCCTGTCAGGAACTGGCTGTGAGGCAGGTGCAGACGTCTCCAATGTTGGCCGATCTCCACCGAGGTTGCTGCTATTTTTTTTGTGTTTCGCTACTTTCTTCATTTTTTTGTGATTTTCTGAATGATGGTGCTGCTCCCAAAATGCTGCTTGGCCCTGGTGTTGGTTGGACTGACGATTCCCCATCAGATGCAAGATGCTTTTCCTTCGCCGTCGCTGATGGCTAGAGTGTCCTACCGCTCCTGAGAGTAACAACATTAGATAAAAAAACAATTTAATTCACCTGATTCGGGTTGGACACTGATGGCTACCTGCTCCTTGCGTCGGAAGTTGTTTAGATTGGCTTCGACCTGGGCTGGTATGACGGTCTTGGCAGCCGTCAGGTCGTCGATCTTCTGGGTCATCTCAGCCATGTTCTTCACTAATTGTTCAAGATAGGCTAGGGCCGGATTAACCAGCACAATCTCAGAAGAATCCCCCTGCTGGGGTCTAGAATGCTGGTATGGCGGCTAAGATTGCGACGGGTAACCCTGAGAAAATTGGTGAGGAGGAGGGTTGGAGGAGTACTGTGAATTCTGTTGGTTGTATTGAGCAGCCGGTTGCTGATTGTATCCTTGGCCGCGATATCCGGACTGCTGAGGATCGTGCTGGTAATTCTGCCTCCAGGTGTTACTGTGAGATGGAGGCTGGTATTGGTAGGAGGGCTGGAAGGGTCTCCCACCCTGCTGCTGCTGGTGATAGGACATGTTACCCATATTCTGACCCTGAGAGTGTCCCTGAGGACGGGTCAGGTGCGCTTCATTGTTCCATACGCCATTGATCTCCTGAATTAGTGGCGGGGGTGGAGAGAACTGCTCGGAGTAGGTTGGCTGGGGCTCAGGTTGATATAAAATTATCTGTGTCTGGGGCTGCGGGGGCTGCTCCGGAACCTGTACGTAATACACGTGCTGGACAGGCTGGGGCTCCGGTGGAGTCGGCTGAGGGTTCTGCTGCATTGTAGGCTCCTTCTTCTCAGCATTCGGCTCGGCAGAGGTAGACACATCATTGCACATGTTAGCATTCAACGCACGAACGAGCTGCTCCAGCTATTGGGAAATATGGTCGAGCTTTTCCAGACCCTGGGTCCTCTTTTCAATGACTGCCATTTTTTTGAGGTCATGTGACCTCTTCTCAATGATATCCACCTTGGACAAGTGGCTCCCAATGATGCTCAGGTTGGAGCTCTCATCCTTGTCCTCGGTGTGAGAAGCCAGGTTCACTGGCTTGCTGATGGCGGTTGGTGTCTTCATGTATGCTCTGGACGAGGATTGCGCGGCTTCTCCTTCAGCCATTTCCTCGAAGACGTTCCATACCACATCCTCATCCTTGTTGAAATGCGAACCGCCGCAAGCGGCGTCTACGAGCTTTTAGCTCTCAAGTGATAGTCCCCCAAAGAAATATTGTACGAGACTAGTCTTTGGAATTTCATGGTGGGGGCACTTCTCCTGCAAATCCTTGAATCTTTCCCACGATTCATGGACAGTTTCGTGGGGCTGCTGGCAGAAACTGGAGATACAGGCACACATCTGGTTCAATCGCCCGAGAGGATAGAATTTATGGTGAAATGCAGACTTCAGCTCCTCCCAGGTCGTAATGACCTTCCCAAGATGGTCGACCCAATATAGGGCCTTGTCTTACAGGCTGAAGGGAAAAGCGGTCTTCTTGACTACCCCCAGAGGAATACCAGGGTAGTGAGCAGTAGCACAGATGTGGCCAAACTTCTTGAGAAAGATATATGGTTCCTCAGTGGTGTTCCCGTGGAATGTGGGAAGTAGCGACAGAAATTGCGGCTTCAGCTCGAAGTGGGCATGCATACGTGAAACCTGAATCCACTTAGTGATGTGTCCCACTCCTGGGTTGTATGTTTCCTTGAGTGTAGGCTTTGGCTGCGGTGGATCTACTTCCACTGCATCAAATTCTGGTCCTCCCACCGAGAACTCATCTCTGACTTCTTTAAAATTAGGATCTTGATTCGGATCATCCTCCCTGCAGCCATCTCTTGCATCGACCCTCCTCCTCAGATCGTTCAACATATCTTGGAAGGCGGTTTGGGCCAGGGCTTGATTAGTCAACTGCTGCTTGATGGCTTGAATGGAAGCCAGCAACTGACTGTTAACGTTGTTCTGCGTGGTGTACTGCCCTTCCCCCAGATTGACTTCAGGTTCGGGTGGGGGTTGTGGTCCCTTTCCTCTTCCTCCTGCCATCTCATATTTTGCTTGATATGTTGGCTCGGGATCGGGCTCTAGGTCTGCACATGGAAGAATGCTCCGATCAGTCTGGATTGCAGCACCAGATAAAGAGAAATGGTCTGTGTCAAGATCCACACAATATTTTGTTAAGGACAGCGATGTGTAAGGAGTGAAATCAATTTCCATCCAGAATGGACAGAGTTCGGGACGAGAGTGATCCCGGTTTATTGAAGAAGACAGGGAGTCTGGAGATCGGTCCACGAAGTCTGAACCGGGTTCTCGGGAATCACCCTGAATTATTGGAGAGGGAAAGCGAATGGAACTGATGTGGGTGTCGACGGAGTCTCGACTAAACTGCCCATTCGTCGCCATCTCGGAGATGAAGAGGAAGATCGATGTGGATTAAAGATACGGGGGTCAACAAGAAATAAATGGAGTGTAAAACAGTAGAAGGCTCATAATGAGCAAGGGTCAACTCGAGGGAGAACAAAAATTGCGCAAAGGCGCGATGTTATTGATCTTGACCTAAATGCAACTAGCAATCAAACACAAAACAAGGGGATTCACCAACTCAACACGTGAAGTCGTGAAGGTTCGGCTTTTATCTTTGTAATTTTTAACTTGAATTCAGGAAGTTATCTTTCAACGAGTCCTTAGAGCGCTACGCCTATAGGAGCGAGAGTACTGCCAGAAAAGTATTCCCGTACTTGTCCTCCTCCTGTGTAACCTGTAGCCTGCGCTTTTTAAGGTCCTTGTAACACTTCCTGTATCCCTACTCAGCTAAAGAAAAGAGGGAGGAAGCCGATAGGCGAAACCGATACTTCGGATCTTGCTCACAACGGAATCACCCGTGAGCGTGCAAGATCCTACTCGGACGCAGACGGTGAGACAGACACACCTGTGAAGGCATGGCCTATGCTCGGTACTTCGGACAAGGTCGATGCTCACACAATAGTGAGTCACCAATGGCGACCAAGCCCTACTCGCCTACATACGATAGTAGCGCCAATACTTCGGAAATCCAGGCGATACACAAGGCAGCCACAAGCTGGGTTTTTGGCTATAATCCTTACGAAGCACTCAGCTCACTTGGAAGGAGACCTTCCCATGCAACCTGAAAACAAGTGAGGGTGTTGCTCTCCCCAGTCAATGAATCTAATTACAAATTTTATTTAGGTCAAAGTTTTCTTAGCAGTCCCTTTTTTAATTTTTTGGTGTTATCGCTTCTTTTGAGTGGATTCAAACAAGCGCCTAACAATTTTGAGTTTTCTTTGATTCCTACTTTGTCCAAAAACAGAGGGAGAATAGAGTCGGAAAAGACGTGCAAGTCGGCACCAAGATGGAAATCTCACCTTTGTGCCTAAATGATGAATGCTAAGTAAGAAGACTTACAGCGCCTCCAGCTCTCTCCATGCAGGATGCAAAGCAGAAATTTTTAAACCTAAAATATATGACGATATGCAAGCGGAAATCATCCTAAGCAGGCAATTGCTAGCGTTAAGAACCACAAGTCAACCACCAATCTCCAATCCTAAGGTCCGGTCTAGGCTCACCCCTCCTCTCAACACATCGAGTTCAGGAGAAGCGCTTGGCGGGATGAGCTCGCGGCGCGGCGGATCGAAGACTAACGATTAACTGTTTAATTAGACTAAGTCCAAAAACGATCTATATGTACATGCAATGATTATTAGGGTGTTTGGACCTAATCTAATCGATCAAGCAAAAGTCTAAAATCTAGGGCTCAATACACAAAAGAAATAAAAATGAAAACAAACCGGAAAAATGACAGCGGTAAAACACGAAGAAAACCGCGGTGGGCCCCCAGGTGAACAAACACCTGGAAGTTAGGCCCAAAAGTCCTGAGTGTACAAGTCCTGTATTATTACATTGCAAATTACTCTCTCTCACAAAAATAATAAAAAATCTAACTATCTCTCTCTCAAGCTCTCCTGCTCTCTCCTGCCGGCTAGGGTAGAATAGCCGGCTCCTCCTCCCAAGGCTGCGCAGGATCCCCTAGGTGATCCTCCTCGGTCAGCGGTCCCTCGCAAGAAAACAAGAAGAGGTGTCAGACAGTTCAAAACAAATTATGCACTAAAAACAGACAATCAAAAATGGCTGAGCAGATAAAGATACAAATGTACTCTACAAGCCGATGCTCCCCGGCAACGGCGCCATTTGAAAAATGAAAATGCGAGAGCCGCTAAATAATGGTCTGACAAATCAGACTCACTGTCGCTGAGGTGACTACTCAAGCTTTCCCGTTTGTCAACAATTAACCCACACAATTAATCAGGCAATCAACAGTAAGGATTGAAGTTTATTATACCCTACTAAAAATGTATAATGGCAAACAAGTAGGGGTCGAACACAGGAAACAAAGGTGTAGAGTATAGACAAAAAGTCAAAACCTAGGTCTAATGGACTACTTAGCCAATCTGGATTTTTTGTGGGTTTTTAATTATTTAATTAATTTTTTATTTATTTTAATTTTTTGTATTTTGATTTTTTATTTTCTGATTTTTTTATTTTATATTTTATATTTTTTTAATTTTCTTTTTCAATATTGGAATATATAAACTATGTAATAAAAGAGGTATAAAAAAATATCCAAAAATACTCAAAAATTCAGAAATAAAATATTTTTGGTCTTTTAATGAATTTTTACTATTTTTGTGATCTCTGGGTATTTTTCAGAATCTTTTTAGTATTTTTAAAAGTGAAAATAAAGGAAAATAGTGACTTGGCTACTAGCTGAAGGTAAAATGGGAATTAAAAATATCAAACAATAATAAAAATTTTTCAAACTAATTTTAAAATAAAGATAATAAAATATAGAACCTACAGGAACTGAGTTTGCATTTTTTGATTTTTCTATGATTTTATAGATTTTTTTGAACTTTTTAGGTATTTTCTAATTTTTAAGGTTTTTCTTTTGCATTTTTTAGTGATTTTTGGATTGACACTAAAATAGTTTAAAATACACAGTAGGTAAATTTTTGGTATTTTTCTAAGAGTTTTAATATTTTTTTGTATTTTCTAAGATTGACAGTAGCCAAAATGCATATTTTTGATTTTTAATAAATATAAAAATGCAATAAAAATAAGAACGAAAAATATTGCGTGAAAGTTTAAGTTAACAGGAGCTTAAGTTAATTTTTGTGGAATTTTTGGCACTTTAATGATGCATGAAATAAATAAAACAAACACACAAAAATCCTAAGCCTAGCAGGGGTATATATGCAATTATAAAAACATCCAGGGGCTTGGGTGCAAATTTCACCAAAACTTATCACTAATTAAAAAGTCTCTTAGACGAATAAAAAATACCCAAACACGTGAGGGCTTCCCCGCAAGAACACCAAGCGCACGTGCACAAGCACGCGCGCCTTGCAGGGGCACAGACGTAATTTATGAAATGTGCAAGGCAAGTTTGCAAAAATTCCAAAACTTTTATAACTTCCTTGACAAGTTCATGCACCAAACATAAATAAATCAAACCTCAGGGACCTCTGCGCAAAAAAGCCAAGTCACGTGCGTAAAGCACGTGACCTAGCTGGGACCCAGAAGTGATTATACAAAACCGCAGGGGGCTGAGTGCAAATGATACAACAAGTTTAAACGGCTGACGAAAGTTTAACTACTAATAAACTATTACAAAAATAGGTGGGGAAAGAACGCAAAATTACCTACGCCTGCGGGATCGGACGGTGGATGGTTCAGAGTTGCACGTGTCACGATCCTGACGGTCCTCTACTACTCACGATCGAACGGCGCTCCTTCATTCACTTAAGCCACGTGTCAGCTCTGTGGAGCCCGATGACGGTTCAATGCGATGGTGCAGAATAGACTCCCCAGGAAGATCTGACGGTAGATCCGAGGGCCGATCTGACGACAGCTGCACCTCAGGAAGATCGGGTGAGATCCGACGGTCGCGGATGGGGCTGGATGAACGCATGAAGAACAAGGCGTCGATGAGGTTTGGATTGTTGATGCAGGTGTCTCCGGCGACCAATACCTCCCCCAATGGTCTCCGTAGTCTCCTGGAAGGCTCCTCTGACGTCTGGAAGCTTCGAAATGCCTAGGCGAAGGCCAGGGTCCTCCCGCTACGAAGGTGGAGCTTGGTGGTTCCAGGCTTCCTCCGGCGAGGCACAAAATCCCCCCAGACGTGTGGTTGGCTTGCAGACCTGAAAGGAAAATTGGTTAAGAAGTCGGGGCAAAATGCCCCGACTTCGTGGGGTATTTCACAGGGGCGTACAGTGATGTGGAGAGGTGATGTCGGCTGGCGAGACTCAATGCCGGCCGAGACTGAATCTAAGTGGACTGATGATGATTAAACGATAGATCGTAACGAGGCAAACTCAAAGGATAGTTTTAACCACTACGAGACTAGGTAACGGTAGAGAAAAAGGGGAAGAAGGGCCTCACCAAGGTATGCACGAAGGGGTCTCCGGTGAGAACTCCGGTGAGGGGATCGGACTCGATTCGACGCTGCCTTGACCCGACGAGAGGCCCGACGAGCTCATGCTGTCACCAGGAGTAACTTCAAGGGTCTAGGTTAGGGATTCAGTGGTGGAAGAGTGATCAAAATGAGAAGGGAAGTTGGGGGTTTCGTTTTGTAGGGTTTGACTGCCGAGTGGAGAAGCCCCAAAGATCGAAGATTATCTTGTGAATCGCTGACCCACTCGCCGAGGAAACGTTAGGGTGTGAATCACCAATCCTCGAGGACAAAAGGTCACGAAGACCCTATCGCCAAAGGGTAAAAGGTTGGGTCTCAAAAAATCCTCGAATCTCACTAAAAAACAAAAGTCTGACGGAACAGGAAGGGTCAGACAGTTGACCGGAGGTCAACTGTCAGACCACTCTGGTTGGTCCACGTAGACCAACCAGAAATTCCGCAAAAAATGTTTTATAAATTCAATCTAAAATAGTAAATGAAATTATTATTTTTAGGTTACTAAATAAAAAATATTTCTTATTTTATAAATTATTTTATGGTAATTTCTATTTATTTTTTAAAGGTCTGAATTTACAAGTTGTCTTTTATACCCTTTATAGGTATATTACCTATATATTTTAGTATTTTATTTTTATTTTGTGATTTTAATTCCTTAATTCATGTGTGTTTATTTTATAAAATTATAGCATACTTTTGTACACTTAATTATATTTTTATTTTATTTTTCTGATATATTTTATACACTTAATAAAATAATGTACATGTATAAGTATAGCCATTATACATATGTATACTATATACATGTATTTTTTTTGAGTTGTATATAGGTTTTTATTCTGGTTTTAATGTACATATATATTATAAGTAATATTTACATAATTATAAAAATACAAAATTATGAAAATAATGAATAAGTAATAAATCGAATATTTTAATCTGTACAGTTATACAATGTGGGTCCAAAACTCAACTTTCAAACCGTAGCTCAGCCAAATGCGAAACCACTGCCATTAAATAGCTTATTTTATTCTATATACAATTAAAGGTGAGTTTGCTGCATTTGGAGTTTTCGTCTGTGAGATACAGGTCTGGGAAGTTGGGATTCTGGATTTTTATTCAGACCATAACTTTTTATCTGTACATTATTTTTGAGTGAAATCAATTTTGTATTTTTCTTATTTAGTTATCTACAACTTTCATGTACACAGTTTCTTTATTTGATGTATAAAAAGTGGAACCAAAAATAGGTCCCAAAATGAATAAAGAATGAATAAAATGAATAGGTATTTGACCCTTATCTCCCCCTACTTTATTCCTGGTTGACCTATTCATCGAGATGTCTAGGTCTCGGGGTTTCGGGTCATAAAATATTGGCAATATTTTATTCTTTTTTCTTTTCTTTTCTTTATTATATAATTTTGGCATTAAAAACTATGTTTTATGCAGTATTTACACCATGATGCATGAATGCTAAAATGCCTATATTAAGCCTATTTACCCGCATTTACTAGGGTTTTTAGGGCCAAAATAATAGAATAAAGATGGTGAAACGTAGATTCATCAGTAGGTGAAGAGAATGGTGGCTGGGGAGAAACCACCACAAAGAGAGGCTTCCTTTAAAAAGAAAGTGGATGCGAACATTGGGAATTTTCATGTGAGCGCGACCCATGGTGTCTGGGTATGAATGCCGAAATTCTGCCATCTTCGAATGGAATGGAAAAAGATTTGTGAAACCACGATCAGTGTGTGCAAGTGCACTATCACACAATTCAATAAACAAATGCAAACCCCAATTTTCACCAACTCAAGTCAGTGAAGGCCCCGGAGCTGGGTCTGATTAATCTGTTTGGTTTTAACTGTGATTTTCAAGCAAAGTTAGCAAGAGTTACGAGATGGCCTATAGGGGAGTCGGCTCAATGCCGGCTGTGTCTCCCCTGTTTAACCTGTCTCCTAAAATACCAACACCCTTCCTCTCTTAGCTCCTATCACCAACTTACTCGGTTAATACCGATGAAGTTCTGGGACCTGCCCCTATCTACTTAATGAAGTAGGTAGAGGCTAACAAGGCTAGTAACTTCGCCCATGGGGTTACTAAGAAACTTGTCACGTCACACCGCTGGTTCACCCCTATCTACTTGCCAAGGCAAGCAGAGACTGCTTGGTGTTGATCAGTTGAACTTCGAATACTTCAGCCGTTGATATTTGCATAGAGCGAGGTACGTTGATATGGAAGGCGCAGATTTGAACTCTATTTTAGTGTGTACACACACTCTTTGTACCCTCACTCTGCCTAAAATCAAACAATGACAGGGTTTCTATCCAGAAAATAATGGCTTTCAACTTTATCCAATTTTATTTAATCAATAATGTTATCAGTTCATTTGTTTTAACTTGGTTATCACTTGAATTTGAGTGGGGAACAACACACGTCAACACAGGGATTCCACTTTCCTTTATTCATATGTGAATGAAAACTAAGGAAGAATAGAAAAAGACATGCAGTGGGAAACACGATGATGAATGCTGAGTTCGAAATACCTAACAGTGCTTCCTCGTATTCTTCGTGCAATATGCTAGACAAAATTGAAATTTCCCGAGATAATGCATGCACGGGAAATCACACCTAGATCATGAATTTCTATTAGTGAGTGAGAGAACAATTTAATTTGGCTAAATGAGAGATGATCTAGTGTGTATAATTTTGTGAAAGTGTGGTCCTAAATTACGAAGTGTACAAATAAATATGAATTTATACTACCGTTTACCTATCCTAATTTTACCACTCAAATCGGACCCCACCCTCACCAGAGGGTGAAAGAGGCCGACACACCACAGGAAAATGTTTAGTCCTTTTTACACACGTGAAATCCCTACCGAGAACCGCTAGAAATGAGAATTTAATTAAAATAACACTCTCCAAAATTTAAAAATTAGTGTGTATCCGGTCGCTCCGAGATGCGTTGATTTCCAAGAAAACCGCTCCAAGTTCACTAGGTACCTCACACGAAAATTAGAAATTGAATATTAGAGAGAGTTCCACAGAAAAATATACAGAAATAAATGAAACAAAAATTATGAAAAAAAGAAAAAAATGGAGAAATAATTTCAAGAAAAACTGGGGGTCAGACTACCTGGGGATGGAAAATCTAAAAACTTGATTTTCTTAAAAACAACCTAAGACATGCCTCCCTAACAACGGTGCCATTTGAAGAATCGTGAAAATGTGCTCTTAGTTCGATGGAAATAATGCTTAAAAATGTTTCGTTGTAGGTGGGCTTTTCACGATTCAAAAAAAACGCAAATTTAATTAGTGTCAAAATAAAGGAACGGTCAAATTTTTTTTACTTGGTAAGTTCCAAGGTCGAACTCAAGGAGGCAACTATCTCCTTAGGTTTGTTTAATGTTGATCTCGAATGTAGGTTTTCATAGAGGATTTTTTGGTATATTTTTATGCAAATAATGAATGAGATGCAGTTTTGGTAAAGTTTAGGGACTAAATTGCAAATTTTGATCAAACTTCATCTAAAAATCCTCAAACTTGGCCAGAATGTTACATAAGATGAACTTAGACTATTATTATTTTTTTGAAATTTTTGTACGCAAGATGAATTTTCAGTGAATAAAATAATACAAACAACTAGATTTTCAATAACTGATTATAATAAATGATAAATCTACTTATTTTATGGAAAGAAAAATATCTAAAATATCTAAGTGATCTATCTCGAAAAATCCTAAACCCTAAAAATGTTGGATTTAATACCTATTAAAAATTAATTGATGAAATGCATAAAATGATTTTTCTAGAGAAAACTATGCATACAAATGCAATTCTTTTTGGACACAATGTTATACTGATAAATTCTACGATCCTTGAATTTTTGGCAATTTTTGGAATTGTAGTTACATATTTATGAAATTTTAAGCACATATTGGGTAAAATGCATCAATTTTTGCAAGAACAATTATTATTAATTAACTACAAAGCATAGAAGTATAAAGCACATGTCTCATTGTAGAGAATTAATTGTAGAACATCACGTAATTTTTAAATATATAAAATAATGCCAGAATTATATCTGAAATAAGTAGAAAACTCAGGTTTCTAAATGCAAATATAATGCATAAAATAAACTAAGTAAAGTAGACAAGGACTAAAATGTAGATACCTAGACTAGGGAGGGGTCTACTGCAATTTCTCCACCAATGCACGTGCTTGCTTGAGAGGTTGGGCTTAATTACAAATGGGTGAATTTACGGGGGCTCAGACCCAATTTTTGATGGATTTTCTCCCCTTCTTCTTCTTATATCCCGATGGTAGGGGGTCCGCTGGATGTCACGTGCGATTGGGGCGGGCGTTCGAGCTGTTGGCGTGGGCGACTGGGCGGTGGCGTGACTTATCGGTGGAGGTGTGTGGCGTGAAGCTCCTCGCGCAAGGGAGCTGACGATGATGGCTAGGCAACAGAGGTGGCAGGCAGGCGTTGTCCCCAAGGCGTTGGTAGGGGTGTTTCGTCCCGCAGTTGGCAGGCCACCTAGACCTGCTGGAGTTTGATGGTGAAGTGGCTTGATGTAGGCTGCAGGGCAGTGGCGAACGGCTCCTGCGTAGAGGGAGCAACCTGCTGGTGGAGGTGGAATCTCCTCCACGCGTGGGTGACGTGCCTGTCGATGAAGTCTGAGCGACTGGCAAGGAAAGAGGAAGACTGGAGTGGGACTATCAGGAGGAGAGGATGTTGATCAGGAGTGGAGGTGATGGATACATGGAAGAAATGAATAGGACAAAGGAAGGAGAACGAGGAGATCAGAAGTGAAAAAGCAAGGAACAGAGGAATGGGAGAAAAACAGGGGAAGGAAGATGGTTGATTCGCCTGGGTTTGAGGAAGATGAAGGCCTTCTTCGCGTCGTCGCTTCGAGAGGCCAATGGAGCCTCGAAGCTCGATCCGATCACACCGGAGGATGTCTACTCCACTAAGGAACGCTGTTGTCACTAGCCTCCCCTTGGACTCTCTCCCTCACGTAGAAGACGACGGATGTAGAACACTTTGGGGATGAAGACTTTTTATAGGGGAAGGGTTCGGTTGGCGAGGGGATAAGGCCAGAGGCAACCGCTTCACGATGAAAAGGGAGGTGGTTGCGGGCTGCGCGACGACTGATGGAGGAGATAAAGGAGGGCGGCCCTGGCGGTTGTGGGCTGGTGGTGAGGTACGTGGATGCGGGTCCTGTTGGGGGGGGGGGGGAGGGGTTGGCAGAGAAGACGGGGAGGAGAGGGAAGGAATGCCTCACGTAGAAAAGATTTTTTAAATTTTTTAATTAATTATTTTTTTTGTAAATATGGAAATAAAAGGGGTTTAAAAATAGCCAACACGTGGCAGCTCCATTAGCGGCCACGTGTTAGTTCAAGAAAAATCTGAGATTTAAATAGAAAGATAAATGAGAAAGAAATAACAAATCACCTTGGATCGAAATATGCTCAATAGAAAAATTGCTTGTCTCAATGAGATCTTTTTTTTACAACTTTCATGAAAGAAACCAAGAGCAGAAGAGGTCATCTATGCAAAACGATAATTTTAGGGTACACTATGTACATAAAATACCTTGATTTTTTGGATTTTGTAATTATTTTTAAGATTTTTAATTAAATAAAAATAGAGAAAAATAATGATAAAATCAAAAATTAATTTTTGCACAATAATCTATTTTTATGTATTTTTAATAAATAAGAAAATAGGGAAATAAAATAAAGAAGAAAAAGTGAGTTATTTGTGCAAACTCGCAAGGGATACTCAGACTTGGTCAGATTCTTTGATTTCTGTCTCATTTTGAATTTATGTTTTTGTGGATTTTATTAAAACATTATTCAAAGAATATAAATGAAAAAGAAATAAGAGAGAAAGAGTTAATTATGCACAAGAAATATCAAGTTAAAATCAGGTAAAATTCAAAACGCGCAAAAGAGGCCCAAAACCCAACTTTCACATACAAGCTTTTATTTTTATGAAATTTGTCTTATTTTGATGGTCTTTGAATATGTATTACTTTAAAAGTGAGTAGACCTAAATCAGACACTATATGAGGAAGATAGGAGCATTTTAGTCTTCTAGTCTGAAATTGGAGTTTTGTCTCACGGGCCAATTATTTGAGTTAGTAGTTTTTTTTGTATTTTACGTTTAATCTTGTTAGTAATATGTACACAATGGAAGTAGTTTGAGGTCAATTGGAGTTAGCATGAACTAGTTAAAAATGCATGATTTGGTTGCAAATGCAAAGATGATTATGAAAGCAATTATGAATATTAAAATGCAAATATTAATTTTACATGCGTGAATGATAAAAATGCAGAATAGATGATGAAATGTGGCTAATTACTCAGGAACAAAGCTCTATTTTCATCTTTTAGTATGATGAATCGTGGATTCATTAGTGAGGAGGAGGGAACAAAGAGTATCTGGAGTACTGAGGAGGATCGGAGTATTGGTGATGGTATTGAGCAGCCAACTGCTGCTGATGGTACTCCTAGCTGCGATAACCGGGCTACTGAGAACCTTTGTGAAAATTCTACCTCCAGGTGTTGTTGTGGTATGGAGGATGCTACTGATGAGAGGGTTGGTAGGGTCTTCCACTATGGTATTGTTGGTGATAGGGCATGTTACCCATGTTCTGACCTTGGGGTTGTCCCTGAGGACGTGTCAGCTGTGCTTCATTTTTCCAGACACGGTTGAACTCCTTTATCTGCGGTGGTGGTGGAAAGAACTGCTCGAGAAAGGCTAGTTGCGACTCTAGTTGATAGACAATGATCCGTATATGGGATTGTGAGGGTTTCCCTAGCATCTGCATGTAATACATATGTTGTACGGGTTGGGACAGCGAGAGACTCGGCTGAGGAGGTTGTATCGGTGTCGGTTCCTTCATCTCAGCGGATGTATCGATGGTGACAACACTGAGTTACATGCATTGGCATTTAATGCCCGAACAAGCTACTCCATCTTCGAGGTCCTGCTACTTCTTCTCAATAATATCAACTTTAGACATGATGAGATAAGTTTGGGATTAAGGTCTATTCCAGATGGTTGTGAATGGAGCATAAGATATTGACTGAAATCAGTCTCCATCCACAAGGGGTTGATTCAGGGACAAGAGTAATCCTGTTTATTTGAAGAGGAGCGCTAACTGAGGTTGTCAGTCCATCCCAAACAACGGATTTATTGGAGACAGGCAAGTATTGAAAGAAGAGAGGATCAATGATTTCATGGAGAAGTTCGCAAGGTCCTAACTGATTTCTTGGATATCATCCCTTATTATTGAATATGTCGGTGACATGGAATCGATATAGTTGTCGACGGAGTCCCGACTAAACCATCTGTGGTTCAACATCTTGATATGGTCAAAATATAGATGATGGATGAAGATCACGAATATGAACAAGAAATAAAAAAATGTAAACAAGTAGAATGGCTCAAAGTGAGCAAGGATCAAAAGAGAATGAAAGAAGAGAAGGAAAGCAGAATGGCACAAATACGTGATGTTTTTGATCTTGAAATAAATGAAACTAAGCAATCAAACCTCAATATAATGGATTCAACAACTCGACTTATGAAGCCGTGAAGGTTCAATAATTATCTTTATAGGTTTTAGATTTGATTTTTAGGCAATTATCTTTTAACAAGTCCTTAAAGCGCTAATCCTATAGAAGTGAGAGTACTGTCAGAAAAGTATCTCGTAATTTTCCTCCTCCTTTGTAACATGTAGTCTGCACTTTTTGAGGTTCTTGTAATCCTTCCCGGATCCCTACTCATCCAAATAAATAGAGGGAGGAAGGTGATAGGAGAAACCACTATTTCGGACCTTGCTCGCAATGGAATCACCTGTGTGTACAAGGACCTACTCGGACACAAGATGATGAGATAGTCACCCCTGTGAAGGCATGGCCTAAGCGTTATACTTTGGAAAAGTTCAATGTTCTACACAAGGCGAGAACATCATCGTTGACCAGGCCCTGCTCGTCGACGTATGATAGAAGCGACAATACTTCGAAAATTCAAGCGATACACAAGGCAGTAACATACTGGGTTTTGGGCTCTAATCCTTACAATATCGCTCTCTCACTTGGGAAGGAGACCTTCCACAATGCTACCTGAAAACAAATAAGGGCTTTGCTCGCCTGATTGCAATGAGTCCGACTAGTTAATTTTATTTAGGTCAAGTATTTTTAGTAGTCTCTTTTTTTAATTTTTTATGTTATCACTTGTTTTGAGTAAATTCAACACAAGCACCTAACGTTTTTGTATCTTTCTTAATTGCCATGTGATCCAAAAGTAGAGGGAGAGACGACAAAGCAATGCAAGGCAAAACTAAAATGGAAATCTCACCTTAGTGCCTAAATGTTGAATGCTCAGTTAGAAGACTTACAATGCTTCCCAACACTCTCCATCCAGGATGAAAAACAAGAATTTGTAAACCTATGCTATATGCCGATATGCGCATAGAAATCATCCTAAGCAGGAAATTGCTACACGTGAAGATCCAAATGTTAAGCACTTAGAATGAAACCTAGAGTCTGATCTCGGAGCGGTGCCCACCACAGTGGGTCCTGCAAGCACTGTATGGAGAGATCTCGCAACGCGTGGTTTCAAGACTAAGTGTTCAACAATTAATTAAGCTAAGTCAAAATGCGAAGACTATAGGAGCAAGAAAAGATAATTAGGTATTTGGCCTTAGTTTACACGATCAAGCAAGCCAAAAGATTAAGGGCTCATTCCACAAAATAAAGAAAAATAAGGTGAAAAGCACAAATCACAAGAAACAAAGAAAATATGGCGATAAAAATTGCGGAAAATAAAGTGAGCCCTCAAGTGAACAAACACTTAGAAATTGGGCCCGAGTGTCCAATGTAACTATATTATTACAAATTAATTGCAAAATTAAATCACTCTCTCACAAAAGAAACAAAAATTCTATGCTAGGCCAATCTCTCTCTCTCTCTCTCTCTTTCAAGAGCCTCCTGCGCTCTCTTGCCTGTTAGGTTAAAATAGCCGGTTCCTCATCCCAAGGCTATGTTGAATCACCTAGGCAATCCTCCTCGGTCCGCAGTCCCTCGTAAGAATCAAAAAGAGAAGATGTCAGACAATTCCAAAATTGATAATCAAATAATAGGAAATAATTGAAGAAATGGCTAAGAAATATAAAAGGCAAAAACTACTCTATAAGTCGATGCTCCCCGACAACGATATCATTTGTTGAAACACGAATATCATAGCTGCTAATAATGGTCTGACAAAATCAGACTCACTGTAGCTAAGTCGAATGCTCAATACTCGTGATCAAACAATAATTAACCCACATAATGAATAAAAAAATAATTAAATTGGGCGAAAATTAATTATACCCTATTAAAGATGTATAGTGACAAATATGTAGGGGTCGAACATATGAAACAAGGGTGTAGAGTGAATGATATCAAGAAATGAATAACGAGAATGGTTCATCCCAAATACTTATCCAATTTATGATTTTTTGGGGTTTCTAATTTTGTATATATGTTTTGGAGTTTTATTTTTTTATATAAAAAATCTTTTCTTAATTGTTTTACATTTTATACTTTTTTATTTTTTTTTATATTTTCTGATTTTAATCTCCTTTCTTTTTGAATATATAATATAAGCTTATATAAGGCTATACACACAATACATGGTAATGTAATTATAAATACTAATAAAAATAACCAAAATACAAGAAATAAAATATTTTTGCGTTTTAAATAATTTTTTACTTTTTTGTGATTTTTTATTAATTTTTCTAATTTTTATATATTTTTTCAAGTCAAAAATATCCCCTAACAAGGATTGAATAAATACGACAAATTGTTTTGGAATTTAAAAATAAAAAATAAAGCCAAAATTTTCCAATTTTTTAAATAATAATATATACTAAAAATAAAATTCAGAAACATAAATAAATATTTTTGGATTTTTCAGTGATTTTTAATATTTTTATAAATGATTCTAGGAATTTTTGTTTTTTACGAGTTTTCTTTTTCTATTTTTAGGGGTTTTTGGTCTAGAGTTAGAAAATAACAAAATATATTTTTTTAGAAAATTTTCAAAATGATTTTTGGAATTTTTAAGACAAACTTGGGCAAAAATGTGCTCGTTTGATTTTTAATAAATATTAAAAGTGCCTGAAATCAAAATACAAAAATATAGATGAATGTACAAATGAGCAGGCACCTAACCCTATATTTTGAGAATTTTTAGAGCATGGATGATATTTCTAATAAATAGAACATATGCACAAAAATTAATGAAGTGGCAAGGGCATAAATGCAAAAAAAATAAAGGCAGATATGGTTATGCAAATTATCCAAGAATATATAACTTATATTTAAATTTACTAGACTAATTTGAGATATAAAAACCTACGAAGGTTTATAAGCAAAATGGCCACCTCACGGTGGATGACACGTGAGGTGACCTAGCATGGACCAATATGCAATATCAAATAATCTCCAACCTTCACCTGCAATTTCACCAAAATATAAAAGAATTAAAATTAAATTACAGGACTAAATACAAAATGGCAAAATGGAGGGGAATGTTCTGCAACTTACCCCCTCCTTTGCATGGGTGAATGATGGTGATCAAGTCACTTATCCACGTGACTGGCCCTGGTTGTGTGATACCGCTTCGTCGATGAGGCAACGAGATCAGATCTGGGGGGTTGACAGAAAGGATGAGGTGGGCAGAGATCGATCGACGGCTGCTACATCTGGAGTTAAGGCGCGATCGGATGGTTGAGGGGTGATCAGGAAGAACAATGGAAGAACTCCATTGATATGAAGTTCAATCCGACCTCCTTCTCTCGTTCATCATCCCCAAGAACTATAGAATGGCTTCAAACACTCCTGAGGTTCCTCCGCATCGACAGATGGTTTCAAAATGTCTCGAGGCCCATTGTAACAGGTCCGGTGAGGCTCGAGACCGGGGGCTACTCCTGGGCTTCGATGCCCCGTGAAAGGGTGGCTTTTCTCTTCGTATCCTGCATGAGATGGTTAGAGGTAAAATTACGAAGCTCCGGAGAGCTTCAGGGGTCAAAATGGGCACATGATGCATCAAGATGGTCTCTGGCGACACCATAGAGGAGAAGACTGGGGTGCTCGATCCATGCAGGAATGAGATGGATGGTAGTGCATCGACTCATTCATTGAAGTCGGCTTCCAACAATATAGATAATGTAATCTCCTCGAGATTTATTTGAGTTTTATTACAAGAGTAAAATATCATTTAATTTGCTAATAATAGTTGACCTAGTCTTTGACCATTGTTATATGTAGAAAGAACAGAATACGGTGGGAATGAAGAAGGGTGCTTTAATGAGAGGGACACAGAGGTGGGAGAGCAGCAGTGGTAAGTGGTTAAGAAGTAAATAAAGGTCACAGGCGCATCCAAGGAGGAACGAGGACAGATTAGCAGTGCATGTAGCGCAGCGCAGTGCGTGGGGGCGACGACGTGACCCGTCAAAAGAGTGGTGGTCCGTCCATCTCCTCTCTCTCTTCTTCCACGTACGTAGCTGTGCAGCTGCAGCTGAATGGTGGGCCTCTGCAGTGCTTGTTACCAGCACTCTCTCACTCTCGAGCACTGCACTGCATTGGCACTGGAGACCGGTGCTGCTGTGTCCATCTATTCCCTCATTCATTCCTACCCATCTGCCTCCTGCTGCTCTCTTTATCTCCCCACTTAGGACTTCCTGCTGGGATTCCCTTCCTACGAGGAGACCCATCAGCCAGAGGATCCTCATCCGTCGGTTGGAGATGGGGGACTCGAAAATTGAGAGGCTACCATGTACGCATTGGGTATGGGGTTTTTTTTTTTGAAATTCGAATTTCTATGTTTGGGAATTTTTATGCTCTTAATCGTTTTTTTAAACAAAAAGGATAAAATTCATGCATTGCTAGGCTATATTATTCGAGGTATCTAGTGCTACGCGTAAATTAATGCCCAAGACAAATCAGCCCGCACATTCGTGTGTGTTCGCGGCCTTTCTGAACAAGAGGAGGCACATCTTTTGAAGGGCGACATTGGCCCTTTGGTGGTTCGACCTTGGCGGATTACTCGTTTTCGTGATGGTGCAAGGTCGTTTACAAGATCGACATCAAGACATATTCTGGTTTCTGGAGTTCCTTTGAGATGTAGACGTCTTGATATTATCCAGGTTGGATTTCTCGCGATACTCGAGCATCGACCAGTTGTTGGCGATTGGTGCAAGCAAGGATATGTGTGCTGTAGGGGGAAGAGGTCCATTTACCTTTGTGAGTTCGGAGAAGTTGGCGAGAGGGTGTTGGGTGCGTAATGGTAAGTGGGAGAAGAGAAGGGGAATGGACAGGGGAAGTGCAGTGAAGGGGTTTTTGAATCCTTCCAAAATACGACATCGTTTAGAGGGTGATTTGGGGCATCTGGAGGAAGTCAGGGGAGAAACCGAGCTACATGCTTCGAAGGAATGGGCTATGCGTGATTTTTATGCCTCAATAGAAGGGGAGAGTTAGTAGAAAAGAGACCAGTAGAGAGTTTGCGACAACAAGTGGCTTGGTGCATTCAGGTGGAGTTGGCGGGGGAAGCCCCCTCTGTTGACAAATGAAGATCATTTCATGGAATGTGTGAGGCCTGGGGCAGCCTGATGAATCTCGGATTCATCACTCTAAGTCTCATTAATTAGGCTCAAGTCCCTCAAAATCAACTGCATTTCTGCATTTATTTCGCATAATTAGCATTCAGGCATGATTGCATAAGAATTGCATTTTAGCATTAATTTCTGCATAAAATAAGAAGCCAAAAATCCAAGCCAAAAGTGACCTGTAAATAGCCTAACTTCCCCTATTTTTAACTCCTTCATGCTAACACCGCATGACCCAAAACCACCTCCATTGTGTACACATCACTAACAAGAATAAATAAAAAATACAAAAAAATAATTAACCCAGGTAAGTGGACCAAAAACCCAAAACCTAGTTTTAGGATTTTCGGACTAAAAGCCCCATATCTTCCCCATCCAGTGTCCGATTTGATCCTACTCACTTTTGAACTAATGCACATTCAATTACCTTCAAAACAAGACCAAGAACTGAATCGGAGCTCGTATGTGAAAGTTGGGTTTTGGGCCTCTTTTGTACATTGTATTTTTTTCGCGGTTTTCTGACCTATATTTTATGTATATATTTTCTTTATTAATAAAAAATCAAAAAAATTAGATTAATGTGTCTTTTATTTATCTTTGATTTTCCGTTATTTTTCCGGATTTTTATCTTGTTAAAAAATGAAAAAAAATTAGAAAACAAAAAATCAAGGTATTCTATGTACATGGGATACCCCAAAAATTCACTTTTTACATTTGACCGAATTTGGATTTGTTGCCTTCATGAAAGTTGTAGATCTCGTCGAGACAAGCAATTCTCGTGAAGGAACTTTTTCGATCTGAGGTCATTTGCTATTTTTTATCGATTTTACAAAGTATTTTATCTTTGATTTATCTGGTGCTGACACGTGGCAGCCCCAGAGGCCGCCACGTGTCAGCTATTTTTCGCCCTTTTAACTTCGTTTTAAAAAAAATTAATTAAACGCCCGCACGTACGTTGCACGTGCCCCCAGGCACGTGCTCCGCACGTGACGCGCCTTCTCCCCAGGCCCCCGCCACGTGGCCCATACCTGGCCGTTCAATCTCGGCCGATCGAACGGCCTGGGACTCATCTTCTATCCCCCAGCGAACCCCGGTCTCTCCGCCGTTGACCCCCTCCCTCGCAACCACCGCCGCTCTCTTCTCCGACCAACGGTCTCCGCAACTCCCTCCGAGATCTCCGGCTGCCCTACCCATCGCCAACCCTATTTAAAAGCCTCGACCCTCCCCTCGACGCTTCATCCGCCGCCTACCTGAGGAACCACATCGGAAGTGACAGCCGCATCCCCCTCATCGGCGTGATCCGAGGGGTTCCCTCCTCGTCGCAGCTCCGCTCGAACAGCTGCTCGCTCCGGTCGATCTCCGTTGAGCCCTCCGCCAGGTTCTCTCTCTCTCTCTCTCCCGCGCTCTCTCTATCTATCCACCTCCAAAACTCGCCGCTCCGCTCGAAGCTTCGCCCTACATCTCCATCCCAATCGACTCCTCCGCCTTCTACAACACCAACTCCGCCAGCCGCTCCGACAACTTCGCCTGCCCCCCCCGACCACCTTCCACGACCTCGGTTCCATCTCCGCCTTCATCAACTACCCTCTGACGTTCTCCAGCTTCGCCGTCATCGTCATCAACAAACGCCAACGACGACTCCGCAGCACCGAACTCCTCCGGCTTCGCAACCTCGCCCGACCTTCACTCGACAACCATTGGAGGACCGCCCCAAGCCATCGCCTTCTCCTCCAGCTCACGAGGCTCGCCTCCGTCTCCGGCAGCACGACCGGAGTCCACCACTTCGCCGCCGCTGCTACAGGACGCTATTTCTCCTCCTCCGCCGGGCTGATCCCTCGACACCGCCACAAGCTCCCTCTGCGGTGCCGGAGCACCGCACTCGCCGGAGGCCCCCCCTCAACCGCTCCTCCTCCGACCAGGACCGGGCCCAGAGCCCGAGACCCTCCTCACGTGCGTTGCATGTGAGTGAGGGGACGTCTTGCACTCAGGCCCCTGGAGGATCTCCAGATTACACTGCAGTCCAAGGGTCACGTGCACAGCACATGACCACTTGGTAATTTACAGAGAAGCCCCGGATTCATCCACATTTTTTGCACGAGTCCCCGCCTCCAGAGGCACGTGCATTACACGTGCTCCGCTGGAATATTTGCAGAAACTCCCCCCTTGTTTAGGTAATTACTATTAGGTCCCCGTCTGCACTTTTATTTTTATTTATTTTATTTAATTATATTGCACGTATACCCCTGTGTTCTCCAGTCATTTTAGAACTATTCTCCACATCATTTTATTTATTTAAAAATAGCATTTTGTTCATCTTTTAATTCTCTACATTTTGACATGCTGTGGACATTTTTGTGATTTACGGTTGATTAATAAATAATTGTTTTGTGGAAATTGGAATATTTTGCCCAATCTGTGCTCTGAAATTCATAGTTAATTAACCGTTGTTCTAAAAATTCCCCAAAAATCAAATATCGTAGAGATTACTTTGATTAACATTGTGCCCAAAAATCTTTGCATTTACATACATACTTTGTCCTGTAAGAATCATCTTGCATATTTGACTATTTAATTTTTAATAGGTATTAAACTCCACATTTTCGAGGTCTCGGATTTTTCTAAGATCCATTACCTAGTGATAGATCTTGGATAATTTTATTTCTCGAAAATAAGTAGGTTAAATATTTATTATAATTAGATATTTAAAATCATTCTGTTTGCATTTAAAAATTCATAAAAAATTCATATTGCATCTAAAAATTCCAAAAAGAATAACAGTGCACTCATTTCATCGTCATTTACATTGTGGCCAAGTGTCGTATTTTTCGGACATCGTTTGATTGAAATTTACATTTTAGTCCCTAAAATAGGCCGAATTTGCATTTTGCACCCTCTATTGCATTGAAAAAATTCCAAAAAAAACCGCCTTGAAAACCGAACTCAAAATTGGATAGACACAACTCTAGGTTGTTCCTTTGCCTCCTTGTGATCGACCTTGGGACTTGCCCAAGTAAAATAAACATAAAAACCACTTGATTGAAATTGAATAAAATTTGTGGTTATTTCTTGACTGTTTCCGATCGCCGCCTACAACGAACGACACATCATTATTAACACGAACAAAGATTAAAAACAACTTCTTAACGTGGATTTTACGGACTCGTCAGATGGCGTCGTTGCCGGGGAGGCAAACGGCTTAGTTTTTTGTTTTGAATTTTTTTTTTCGGTTTTCCGAATTCGGGTAGTCTGACCCCCGAAATTTTCACTGTAAATCCCATTTTATTTCTTGTATTTATTTTTCAGCATTTATTTCATTTATTTTATTTTTGATTATTTTCTGAGTCACTCTCTTACATTCTCTCTCTTATTTTTCTTGCGAGGTACCCGGTGCACGTGGAGCGGTTTTTCAAGGAGCCGACGCATCTTCACCAACACCCGAAGAAACCGCAATTAAATTAAGATCGAGTCGAGTCGTGAGAGAGCGTAGAGTCTAGGTTTTTAATTTCTGCACTTTTAATTTCTGCTCATTTATAGCGGTGTCCGTTTGGACTCTCGCGTGTGTAAAAAGACCTTTAACTTTATTTATGGTGTGTCGTGGCCTGTTTCACTCTTCGGAGAGGGTGGGGCCCGACTTGAGTGGCGATTAGGATAGACCTGCACATACGGCTCTCAGAGCAATTTTATTTTTTGATTGTGCTCGTAGGATCTTAAGCTACACTTCACTTTAATCAAGACGCACATTAGATCGTTCAACTTAGCCAAATTCAACTCAATTCTTCCCGCTAATAGAACTTTCTGCTTAGGTGTGGTTTTCATCGGCTTGCACGCATTTAGTATAAATTTTTAAAATTCTGTATTGCATCCCACATGAAGATTGCGAGGAGGCACTGTAAGTCTTCTAACTGAGCATTCATCATAGTTTTCCGCGTGCATCGGCTTTTCCCGAATTCCTCTCTCTTGTTTTATCACATAAATCTAAAGGAAATTGGGACTGGACGGTAGACGTGTATCTGTGTTCATCTAAATTCTTCAGTGATCGCCTCAATAAAATTGGGACTGCTAAATAAAGCCGATCTTAAAAATCCATAAAATCAAGAATTTCTGCGGGAGAGCAACCCCGACATTGTTTGATTTTATCTTGCAGCGATGAGAGAGACGCACACTAGGATAGAGCCCAGCTCCAAACCTAACAGCTCGTTTAAACGGCTTGCAAGACTTGAATTCTCACCAATTAAAACTAACAAGATAATTGACCGGACCCTTACGGTCTTCACTTTGAGTTGAGTTGGTGAAACAACCCTTGTATTGTTTTTGATTGTGCGTAGAAAATAGTTCATCAATGAATACCACACAATTGTGTCTACATCATAAAACATCTTGTTGACCCCGAGAATGGAGGACTGTGGTAATTTTTGTTCAGGCTCGTCCACAAACTCCCCAATCTCAAAAGCCCAGAGAAACTCTTACTCTGGACCTGCTTGGCCTCCGGGAAACCCTTCCCAAGAACCCTATTCCTTCTTCCTCCTAGAAGGAGGACAGACCCACCCTGTCTATTTCTCACCACAAAAGATCGATGATAACTGTTACATCAATTCTTTCCAATCTATTAACTCAAACCCTTTATATTCTCCAGATAAAGAAAAAGAGATGCCACCCAAGATACCTTCCAAGAAAGACCCTGAAGATGAACATAATGAAGATCCAATGAAGATGATTCTCGCAAGACTGGCTGCATCTGAGCAGCAACAGCAGCTACTGAGGGAGCAACTCGAACAAATGAATGCTGGGGGAGAAGTGCCAATGGAAGCCGCATATAACCCTGGACAGTACAGAGTGTGGAACTATTTGCAGCCACCACAGCCAGAGATCCACTATGAACTAAAGCCACATTTTGTCAGTCAATTACCTCAATTCCATGGTAATACGACTGAGGAGCCATATGAATTCTTGAGGGACCTGGAGCTGATATGTTCTAATCTGAGGCACCCACAAGTCAGCCAAGACTACATTCGTCTCACTGCACTACCTTTCGTCTTGAAAGGGAAAGCAGACTACTGGGTGAAAAACTTGGGGGTGACTGTGACGACTTATGAGAGGTTCAAAAACCTCTTTCTGAAGAAATTCTACCCCTTGAGCCGGACCAATCAAATGAGGACCCGCATCACCAGTTTCTCTCAGATGCCCAATGAACCACTCTGTGAGGCATGGGATAGGTTTAAGGACCTGCTACAAAAATGTCCCTGCCATGATCTGGACAACAACATCCTAGTCCAATCACTCTACTCTGGCCTCAACCACGAGACTCAAGGGTTAGTTAGTGCTGCCTGCGGAGGGAATTACACATCACGTGAAGCTGAGATCGTCTGGAAAATACTGGAGCAGATGGCAGAAACAAGCCGGTCTCAAATTGCCAGTAGAGCATACACTGATTCCCTGAACACCCTTCAAGCCAAAGGCGGGAAGCAGACGGTGGCAGAAATAGCTGAGGACTTGATTCCAAGCATGCACTTTATTTCTGATAAATTGACAATTGTGGACAAGAGAATGAACGATATCGACAGTAGGATTTCCCAATTCCCAAAGTAGATGGAGGAACTCACCGAGAAGGTGTCCAAGATGGGGATGCCTAGTGCACCTACTGTCCCGATATATTACGTGCATCATGTCTAGGAGCAACCAGGAGCAGAGCAACAGCAACCATGGGCTCACGATCAATCCCACGACCAATTTTCCCAACAGTCGCCCCCACCGACTGAGACAGTCATGGAAGCCCCGCCCTTGACATTTGAAGTGAATGGCATCTGGTACACCCAGGACACTACCCGACAGGGTAATATGGGAGACCGTCAGACTTATCAGCGTCCACCCACTTTCTATAATGTCGCATTTCCTCCACAGCACACTACATCGTTCCAGCAGCCGAAGCAGCAGCAACCCTATAATTGCCAGAACCAATGCCATGTCACTCAGGAGCGGAAGGACCGTGGTCGTACCTGACCGGGCAAGGGAATCGGACCATGAAAACTCGGAAGATCAACCGGAGGATGTTTCCGAGGAGGAAGATGAAGGACGCCTGAAGATCCCAGCAGTAGATAAAGGGAAAGCATCTATGGAGTCTACAGAGGACCTTGAACCTCTAGTTGCTGCAAAAATACCTTTGTCACCTTTTCAGCAACCTGATTTTGATTATTATGATTGTAATAAAAAACTCCAAGTCGAATAAAGATGCTCTTATTTATTATTCTGATCCTCTATCTCCTGTCTCAAATGCTTCCATACCTTTCCCCCATGCCCTAAAGAAAGGAAAACAAAAGAAAAACATCAAAGATGACCCAGTCATGGAAAAATTCTGCCAACAAAACATCACAGTCAAAGTACCCTTTGATCAGTACGTGGCAGGTAATCCAGCCTTTCAGAAATACTTAAAGGCAAAATGCACTCCCACCAGGACTCGTATCAATTTGTGGAGACTCATATCTTGACAGTTGCCACCACCAAATGCGTCAGAAACCAGCATCTGCCAAGAAAGAAAAGGGATCTGGGCGCCCATTATGTGGAGAGTCACATTGGCGGCACAACATTCACACGCACACTTCTCGACAATGGATCTTCCATAAATCTTCTACCCTTAGCCTTATATTATCGATTGGAGTTGGGCCATCTAAAGAAATCATCATCTTTACTCCAATTTGCAGATAAATCCACTAAAAGACCTAAGGGAGAAGTGAAGAATGTCATCATCATTATCGAGGGTACAAAATACAAAGTAGACTTCACTATCCTGGACATGGAGACCCCGAACCATTGGAAGGAATCACAAATCATTCTCGGAAGACCTTTCTTAAGAACCGCTAAGGCTGTATTCGACTACGGAACTGGCATGATGAAATTCCGTTCTCCAGGCGGAGAAGTGGACTTGGAGATAAAACAAACAAAGTGGCAAAGGCCAGACTCCGAATCCACAACTGAAGATGCCGAAACATCAGAATGCAATCTCCTCAGAACCACTGGGACATGGGACCAACTGCCAGACATACAGGTAGAAAGCACATCCTCAGAAGAAGAAATAATACACGATGCAGTCTCTGAGACTTCTAGATCCCCAGATTATCACACACTTGACAACACAGAAATCCTCTTGGATTTGTCAATCCCATTACATTTGGGACAGTCAATCGATGATGAGTCGGACGCAGCTCTGGCCGAATTACCATTCTACTCTAGCAATCCGACTCACTTTTCTTCGGAATTGGTAGCCAACATCTCACACAATGATTCACCGCCAACCGATACTGAGCCAGAAGCAAAAGTCATTCAGCCAGACTTGATCGACAATTCAGAATTTCCAGAGCTGAAACCACTACCTCCCACGCTGAAATATGCATTCCTCAATGGACCCAAAGAAAAATTCCCTGTGATCATTAGCTCATCATTAACCGTGGACCAAGAATCCAGACTACTTGAAGTCCATGAGCGAAATCGAAAAGCCATAGGTTGGACTGTGTCGGATCTCGTAGGAATAAACCCCGCTCTCTGCTCGCACCAAATTTATGTTGAGGATAATGCAAGGCCTTCCCGTGAATTTCAGAGAAGATTAAACCCCAATCTTCGGGAAGTGGTGAAGAAAGAAATAGAGAAATGGTGCAAAGCAGGATTTATTTACCCCATTTCTGACTCCAAGTGGGTAGCCCCCCTTCATGTCGTCCCGAAGAAGTCGGGAATCCAGATGGTTACCAACGAGGAGGGGGTAGAGATCACGACCCGAGTACCCACGTCATGGCGCGTCTGTGTCGATTACCGACGCCTGAATGCTGCGACCAAGAAAGACTACTTTCCACTGCCATTCATTGATCAAATATTGGAGAGACTTGCAGGGAAAGCATTCTTCTGTTTTCTTGATGGGTACTCCGGCTACAATCAAGTAGCTATCGCTCCCGAGGACCAGGAAAAGACCACATTCACATGTCCCTTCGACACTTACGCATTCAAGCGCATGCCATTCGGGCTTTGCAATGCCCCAGGCACATTTCAGCGGTGCATGATTGCCGTATTTGCTGAAATGGTTGGTGATTTCCTGGAAGTCTTCATGGATGACTTCTCAGTTCATGGTGATTCATTTGATACATGCTTAGCGTACTTGGACCAAGTCCTTCAGAGATGCAGGGAGGTTAATTTGGTACTCTCCTGGGAGAAGAGTCACTTTATGGTGACTGAGGGTATCGTGTTGGGGCACGTCATCTCCAAAAAGGGAATGGAGGTGGACCCTGCTAAGGTGGATGTGATCAAGAAACTTGAGCCACCAACCAACGTCAAGTCAGTGAGGTCGTTCTTAGGGCATGTTGGATTTTATCGACGGTTTATTCCTGATTTTTCAAAGATCGCCCGCCCACTGACTGAGCTCTTAGGAAAAGACACCGAGTTTATTGTGAATCACAGATGTCTAGAGGCCTTCGAGCTCCTGAAAAAGAAAATATGTGAATCGCCGATATTACAAGCTCCCGACTGGTCTCTTCCCTTCGAGATCATGACTGATGCATCGGATTTTGCTGTCGGAGCGGTACTCGGACAAAAAAGAGATGGAGTTCCTTATGCGATTCACTACACGAGCAAAGTGTTGGATCCTGCACAGAGAAATTATACAGTGATTGAAAAGGAAATGCTCGCGGTTGTTTGGGCCCTGGAAAAATTCATATCATACATATTGGGCTCCAAGGTGACAATTTTCACAGATCACACAGCAATCATATATCTCATGGATAAGAAGGATGCCAAGGCACGACTTTTGAGATGGATCTTGTTAATCCAGGAGTTTAATTTGGAGATTAAGGATAAATCTGGAATAAAGAATGTTGTTGCTGATCACCTTTCCCGAATCGAGCAAAACGATCATCCTGATATTGGACCAATCAAGGAGACTTTTCCAGACGAATCGGTTTGCGTCATTGATTCAACCCCATGGTATTCCGACATAGTGAACTATCTTGTCTCCAAGAAGGTTCTCTATGGTTGGACCAAAAAAATGATTGATCGATTAAAGTCAGATTCGAGAAAATACCATTGGGACGATCCTTTCCTTTTCTATGAAGGACCGGATTGTGTCTGGAGAAGATGTATTCCTCAGGAGGAATATCAGAGTGTCCTCACACACTATCATTCTCTCGAGGCTGGAGGACACCATTCGGGAAAGAGAACCGCGCACAAGGTACTCCAATGTGGATTTTACTGGCGGACCTTATTTCAGGATGCTAATGAATTTGTACGGTCATGCCCGATTTGTCAAAGAATGGGAGGGACTATGGGATATAGAGATGAAATGCCCATACAACCAATGATTTTCTGTGATGTTTTCGATGCATTGGGGATTGATTTTATGGGTCCCTTTGCCAACAGAAATGGATTTGAGTACATCTTGTTAGCGATGGATTATTTATCAAGATGAGTAGAGGCTATTCCAACCCGAACCGCAGATAGCAAAGTCGTATGTAAGTTTATCAAAGATAACATCATTGTGAGGTTCGAGATACCAAAAGTATTGATTTCTGATGGAGGTAGCCACTTCGTGAACAGGGAGATGAGATCTTTGGCTAAGGAGTACAAATTTGAGCATAGAATAGCCAACCCATATCATCCACAATCTAATGGCATGGCAGAGGTTTCTAATAGAGAGGTGAAGAGCATTCTCCAGAAGTTGGTTCGTCCCGATAGGAAGAATTGGTCGAAACTGTTGGACCAAGTTCTATGGGCCTATAGGACAGCCTATAAGACTCCACTCGGTACATCACCTTTTAGGATGATCTATGGTAAGCCATGTCATCTTCCTGCAGAATTGATTCACAAATCTGAATGGGCGATCAAAAAGTTGAATTGGAGTTGTCACCTTGGGAAACTATGTCGAGACTTAAATCTGAATGAGCTAAATGAAATCCGAAATCGGGCATATGACAACAGTGTGATTTATAAGGACAAGGTCAAGAGATGGCATGATAGACACATTCGAGAGAAGACCTTTGTCCCTGGACAGAAAGTGTGGTTGTTTAATGCTCGGTTGAAGATTTTTCATGGGAAACTAAAATCAAAATGGACGGGTCCCTACATTGTCATCGATGTGCATACCAATGGAAGCGTAGATATTGCCGAACTCAAAGAGAATGCACAACCATTCTCAGTAAATGGACAAATGTTGAAGCCATACATTGAATCACCCAAAGAACAAACAGTTCAAGTCGAGGTCATCTATTTCACGCAGAGCGAGGACATTGAAAATCTATCTGATCATTCCCACCCTCCCTCCCGACCATATCAGCCTCCTTGTACAGCTTCTTCCTTTACTTAGGCCAAGGCCTAAGTATAGGGGGGGGGACCGATGCCATCTGTATATATCATTATTCTCCTGACTCCTAATTGCTCCATTTTCACCCTTCTTCCATACTTAGGCTGTCCACAGCCTAAGTATAGGGGGAACCATCATCCACCTGTATATACTCTAGTCATTCACATATCCAGACCGCTTCATTTTTCTTTTCATTTTTTCACTCCCTTACGCTTAGCCCGAGCTATGTCTTCTTTACGGTTCTTGTGCTCTGAGGACACATCACTCGCTAAGTATAGGGGGGTCTGTATATATACTTTGTATATATTTTACCCATATCTCGTACTTTCGCGTAAGTCTATATGTATTTACGGGGTGGGTACTAAATTGAAAAAAAGGCAGAAGGCTTCTTATTCTATTTTCTGCATAAAAAAAAACTCCCTTGCATAAAATGTGAAAAAAAAATGTGTGTCAGCATTTCACACCTGCACTTCATCCAACATCACATGCATCTGCATCTGTGAAAAGTCATTGGGTTCTGAACCGAGTTATGAACAGAAACCGAGAGTGGTCTGGGCTTGACCTTAATCCACCTAATTTTCAGAGGAACTTCACCGAGAAATAGGATTTTAAGAGCTTCAGGTCTTTTTGACTTAATACCTTAAGTTCCACATGACAATATACATCGTTTGACTCTTAGTGTCTAACGCAGTCTCTTCATTCTGGGTACAACTCTGGAATAGGGAATTAATTCGCACTCCCGCACTATGCACTTAGCTCAACCCAAATGGGATGTTGGAAGACTGTGTGAGTCTCTTTTTTGGTAGCGTGGAAATCTAAAGACCGGAGTACGGGTTGAAATAAAGCTTCGGAAAAAGGATGGACGGCTGGGCACAATTTTTTCTAAGACCCCAAAAAATATACGGAACAAAAAGATTCTAAATCCGTAGGGGCATAACAAGATCCAAGCAGAACCACCAAAAATTCCAAATACAAAGAAGCATTCTACCAAATAAAAATCCGACCAAAAAGAGTCCAAGCCTCAAGAAACCTGCAGATCTTGGTGGAGACTCGGCTACACTGGCCATCTTCACAAGGAGAGGTGACTACACTGGCCACCCTCCAGTTCTTTTCTCTTTCTTCTATCTTCTCCCTCATTCGATTGTGAACACAGCACGACGGACCTTAGAAGGAAATACCTGACTTCCCGAGGACGAGTTACTGGAGAGGAGAGGAGCATGGTAGTCTGGCATTCTGAATGGGAAGAGCTAAAACCCTTCACACACATGAGTCAGTTATTCAATATTCATAGGGTATACTTTGGGAAGAGGATTTATCTAAGATGACTTCTGAGCCGAAAATGTGTCAATGATGTGTAGAACTTGATGACTGTTGATTTTAAAATTCTAAGTCTCACAGAAGTTCCGCCACATTATTAATCCAAAGGTCGAGTTTAGTTTCACTTTCACCTTCAATTCATGGTCTTGGTATGGAACCCAGTCTCATTTCACTTCATGGCATTTCTTTTTGATGCTCAGGGACGAGCATGGTTTAAGTATAGGGGGATGATGAATCTCGGATTCATCACTCTAAGTCTCATTAATTAGGCTCAAGTCCCTCAAAATCAACTGCATTTCTGCATTTATTTCGCATAATTAGCATTCAGGCATGATTGCATAAGAATTGCATTTTAGCATTAATTTCTGCATAAAATAAGAAGCCAAAAATCCAAGCCAAAAGTGACCTGTAAATAGCCTAACTTCCCCTATTTTTAACTCCTTCATGCTAACACCGCATAACCCAAAACCACCTCCACTGTGTACACATCACTAACAAGAATAAATAAAAAATACAAAAAAATAATTAACCCAGGTAAGTGGACCAAAAACCCAAAACCTAGTTTTAGGATTTTTGGACTAAAAGCCCCATATCTTCCCCATCCAGTGTCCGATTTGATCTTACTCACTTTTGAACTAATGCACATTCAATTACCTTCAAAACAAGACCAAGTTCAAGTGAATCGGAGCTCGTATGTGAAAGTTGGGTTTTGGGCCTCTTTTGTACATTGTATTTTTTCGCGGTTTTCTGACCTATATTTTATGTATATATTTTCTTTATTAATAAAACATCAAAAAAAATTAGATTAATGTGTCTTTTATTTATCTTTGATTTTCCCTTATTTTTCCGGATTTTTATCTTGTTAAAAAATGACAAAAAAATTAGAAAACCAAAAATCAAGGTATTCTATGTACATGGCATACCCCAAAAATTCACTTTTTACATTTGACCGAATTTGGCTATGTTGCCTTCATGAAATTGTAGATATCGTCGAGACAAGCAATTCTCGTGAAGGAACTTTTTCAATCCGAGGTCATTTGCTATTTTTTATCGATTTTACAAAGTATTTTATCTCTGATTTTTCTGGTGCTGACACGTGGCAGCCCCAGAGGCCGCCACATGTCAGCCATTTTTCGCCCTTTTAACGTTGTTTTAAAAAAAATTAATTAAACGCCCGCACGTGCGTTGCACGTGCCCCCAGGCACGTGCTCCGCACGTGACGCGCCTTCTCCCCAGGCCCCCGCCACGTGGCCCATACCTGGCCGTTCGATCCCGGCCGATCGAACGGCTTGGGACTCATCTTCTATCCCCCAGCGAACCCCGGTCTCTCCGCCGTTGACCCCCTCCCTCACAACCACCGCCGCTCTCTTCTCCGACCAACGGTCTCCGCAACTCCCTCCGAGATCTCCGGCTGCCCTACCCATCGCCAACCCTATTTAAAAGCCTCGACCCTCCCCTCGACGCTTCATCCGACGCCTGCCTCAGGAACCACATCGGAAGTGACAGCCGCATCCCCCTCATCGGCGTGATCCGAGGGGTTCCCTCCTCGTCGCAGCTCCGCCCGAACAGCTGCTCGCTCCGGTCGATCTCCGTTGAGCCCTCTGCCAGGTTCTCTCTCTCTCTCTCGCGCGCGCTCTCTCTATCTATCCACCTTCAAAACTCGCCCGTTCCGCTCGAAGCTTCGCCCTACATCTCCATCCCAATCGACTCCTCCGCCTTCTACAACACCAACTCCGCCAGTCGCTCTGACAACTTCGCCTGCCCCCCGACCACCTTCCACGACCTAGGTTCCATCTCCGCCTTCGTCAACTACCCTCCGACGTTCTCCAGCTTCACCGTCATCGTCATCAACTCCGCAGCACCGAACTCCTCCGGCTTCGCAACTTCGCCCGACCTTCACTCGACAACCACTGGTGGACCGTCCCAAGCCATCGTTTTCTCCTCCAGCTCACGAGGCTCGCCTCCGTCTCCGGCAGCACGACCGGAGTCCACCACTTCGCCGCCGCTGCTACAGGACGTTGTTGCTCCTCCTCCGCCGGGCTGATCCCTCGACACCGCCACAAGCTCCCTCTGCGGTGCCGGAGCACCGCACTCGCCGGAGGCCCCCCCTCAACCGCTCCTCCTCCGACCAGGACCGGGCCGAGAGCCCGAGACCCTCCTCACGTGCGTCGCACGTGAGTGAGGGGACGTCTTGCACTCAGGCCCCTGGAGGATCCCCAGATTACACTACAGTCCAAGGGTCACGTGCACAGCACGTGACCACTTGGTAATTTACAGAGAAGCCCCAGATTCATCCACATTTTTTGCATGAGTCCCCGCCTCCAGAGGCACGTGCATTACACGTGCTCCGCTGGAATATTTGCAGAAACTCCCCCCTTTTTTAGGTAATTACTATTAGGTCCCCGTCTGCACTTTTATTTTTATTTATTTTATTTAATTATATTGCACGTATACCCCTGTGTTCTCCAGTCATTTTAGAACTATTCTCCACATCATTTTATTTATTTAAAAATAGCATTTTGTTCATCTTTTAATTCTCTACATTTTGACAGGCTGTGGACATTTTTGTGATTTACGGTTGATTAATAAATAATTGTTTTGTGGAAATTGGAATATTTTACCCAATCTGTGCTCTGAAATTCATAGTTAATTAACCGTTGTTCTAAAAATTCCCCAAAAATCATTTATCGTAGAGATTACTTTGATTAACATTGTGCTAAAAAATCTTTGCATTTGCATACATACTTTGTCCTGTATAAATCATCTTGCATATTTCACTATTTAATTTTTAATAGGTATTAAACTCCACATTTTCGAGGTCTCGGATTTTTCTAAGATCCATTACCTAGTGATAGATCTTGGATAATTTTATTTCTCGAAAATAAGTAGGTTTACTATTTATTATAATTAGATATTGAAAATCATTCTGTTTGCATTTAAAAATTCATAAAAAATTCATATTGCATCTAAACATTCCAAAAAAAATACAGTGCACTCATTTCATCGTCATTTACATTGTGGCCAAGTGTCCTACTTTTCGGACATCGTTTGATTGAAATTTACATTTTAGTCCCTAAAATAGGCCGAATTTGCATTTTACACCCTCTATTGCATTGAAAAAATTCCAAAAAAAACCGCCTTGAAAACCGAACTCAAAATTGGATAGACACAACTCTAGGTTGTTCCTTTGCCTCCTTATGATCGACCTTGGGACTTGCCCAAGTAAAATAAACATAAAAACCACTTGATTGAAATTGAATAAAATTTGTGGTTATTTCTTGACTTTTTCCGATCACCGCCTACAACGAACGACACATCATTATTAACACGAACAAAGATTAAAAACAACTTCTTAACGCGGATTTTACGGACTCGTCACAGCTAGAGAAGCGATGAGCTGTCGGGTGTTTGCTAGATGATTGGCATGCAGATGTGGTGTGTTTGCAAGAGACAAAATTGGAGACTTGGGACCTTCCTCAGTGGAGATCGCTGTCGGGGGCTATACTTTCATAGTTCAGAATGGTGGCCTCAAATGAGGCGTCAAGAGGCATCCTTGTTGGCTGGAATGACGACTTCTTGGAGTTGAGTGATCTAGTGGAGGCTCAACACTCGTTGTTGGTGGAACTGTTGCGCAAGGCAGACAGTGTTCGCTTTCTCCTTTCTGTAGTTTATGGGCCTTCAGGTGCACATGCTCGCTCGAGCCTTTGGGAAGAGCTCTCTCTGATCCGAGTGAGATATGATGACCTTCCTTGAATCATTGGTGGTGATTTTAGTGTCACTTTATTATCTTTGGATTGGCCTCGGAATCAAGGTGATTTGGATCTTGGTTCACCTGCTTTTAGAGAGTTTGTTGAGGAGCTCTCTTTTGAAGTCTTTTATGCTTTGAACTCCCATTTTACATGGCAGAATACCTCTTCAAGATCTCGGCTGGATCGATTTCTATGTTTGACGAAGCTGCTGGAGACCTTCCCGTTGGCGTCTATTAGGTCCTTTCCACATTGTCACTCTGATCACACACCTATTTGTTGGGATTCTAACGAATCGATTTGTTTGGGAAGCCTCTTTCTGTTTGAGAGCTTATGGCTCTTAGAAGAGGATCTCGTTTGA
Source organism: Ottelia alismoides (assembly GCA_037367405.1). Taxonomy (NCBI): domain Eukaryota; kingdom Viridiplantae; phylum Streptophyta; class Magnoliopsida; order Alismatales; family Hydrocharitaceae; genus Ottelia; species Ottelia alismoides. The sequence continues at coordinate 772,379 of JAZKJV010011797.1, read as the reverse complement.
AGGGGTATTGTTCAGTGTTGGAGGGGTATTGATTAGACTGGCTCGACATCCAAGGATATGGCATCTCGTTTGAAGGTACTTCGGTCTATGTTGGTGAACTTTTGTAGGGAGCTCAAGACTTACCGTAGTGGAAGAAGGGATTTAGCCCAGGCTGAAGTGACTAGGCTAGATATCATTGAGGATACCAGGGAGCTATCTGAGGAGGAGAATTTGATGAGGTCAACTCACCAACAGGTTCTTTTAGAGGATGGTAAGAAGAGAGAGGTAGAGTGGAAATGACGTTCGAGACAAACATGGTTGAGGAAAGAAGATGCGAATACGAGATTTTTTCATACGGTGACGAATGACAGAAGGTGGAGAAATTTGATCCATTCTTTGGAGGTTAGGAGAGTGCGTATGGAAGGAAGAAGGATATCGGGGTCGCAGTTGTTGAGCACTTCAGGGAATTGACTAAGAGAGTCCATCTCGGTGGGGTTCGTTGGCATGATAGAGATGTGCCTCAAGTTTCAGAGGACCATGCGTCACAGCTGGTATACTCTTTCACCCTTCACAAAGTCCATACAACAGTTTTGATCTTAATGCAGATGGCTCTCCAAGGCCAGATGGGTTCCCTATTTTCTTTTTCCGTGAATTCTGGAACTTGGTGGGACAGGACGTGTTAGTTGTAGTGGAGGAGTTGAGGGGGAAAAATCGTGGCTTTGATCGATTAAATCGGTCTTTAATTTTCCTATTACCCAAGAGGGAGGTGGTGGATCGAATTGAGGACTTTAGGACTATTGCTCTTTCAAATGCAATCTATCTCATCATTGCGGAAGTTCTTACTAATAGGCTACATGTTGTTTAGGGTGACATCATCAGTGACTTGGAGACAACTTTTGTTCCTGGCAGACTTATGATGGATGGCGTGATCATTGCCTCAGAGATTATTGCTTATTGGAAAAGAAGGAAGGTCAAAAGCTTACTTTGGAAGATTGACTTCTCCAAAGCATATGATAACGTTAGCTGGAAGTTTATCTGGGCGTCTCTTTCTAGATGTGGTTTCCCAGATGAATGGATCACCTGGATAAAGAGGTGTGTGACGACGGCTTCTTGCTTGGTGCAAATTAATGGAAGACCAGATGGTGGTTTTTTCCAACCGCGGAGGGGGGTTAGGTAGGGATGCCTGCTAGCTCCTCTCCTTTTTTATTATTGTGGTAGATGCACTGTCAAGGATGGTTACTCATGCAGCGGAGGGAAATTTTTTTCAGGTTTACAATTCAAATGAATTGTCAATCCCGATCTTACAATATGTTGATTTATCTGTGGAAAGTGGAGTCCATGAAACTAATGGAGTTGCTATAGTTTTGTAGTTGTTTGGGGTTGTCTCAGGGTTGAAACTCAACGAGGAGAAATCAGTTTTTATTCCCTTTTATCTTTCAGAGGAGGAGATCGAGGCATGTGGGGCATTCCTACGCTCACAACGGGGATCTCTCCCAATCACCTATTTGTGGTTACCTGTGGTGGATGGCCGTTGGTTGCATGTGATAAAGAGGCTTGAGAGCAAGCTTACAGGCTGGCGTGCATCTTGCCTATCACGGGGCGGACACTTGGTGCTCTTGAGGTCGGTACTTTCTGCAATTCCTATTTTTTTCCTATCCTCTCGCTTGCTCCCAGTGGGGATTCATAGACGGTTGGAGACATTGATGCGTATATTCTTTTAGGCATGTACTCCACTGGTTAGTTGGAAGATTGTGACGCTTACTGAGGAAGTTGGTGGTTTGGGAGTTCTAAACCTTGAGGTGATGAACAAGCCCTTCTAGATAAATGGGTCTCTCATATTTGAGGTAAAGGATCAGATACACTTTGTTTGCTAGTGAGGAGGATTTATGGTGTGACAGGGAGCCTAGAGTGGTGTCCCAGTAGAGTGGTAAGGCCTTCTAACGTCTGGCGAGGGGAGTGCTCAATGCTTCCTCAGATTTCTCCATATATTTAAATTCTGTGTTGAGGGATGGTGAAGAAGTCATTTACTGAACTTGGGCAGATGGTGCTTTTAGTGTGAAGAAAGCCGACAAAGTTTTATATACATCCATCGTTTTTGATATGGGAATTGCAATGCCAATATTAGGGCAAGTTTGATCTTGGAAGATTTTTAAAAGAGTGAAAATTTGTCTATGGTTGTTCGGGAGAGAGCCAGTAATGACCGGTGCTCGAAAGGCCATGCTTTTTGGTGCTAACTTCTCTTGCATGCGATGTGGAGAGGAATTGGAGGATGTGGATCATTTGTTCTTCTGTTGTTCCTCCTCAAGACAAATTTGGGCAGGGGCCAATTTACCTATTGTTGCATCCTCTGGGGCTAGAGACTTCTAGGAATCAATTGGATTGCCCGGAACTTGCACAATAATGGAGAAACATCATGCGACATCTATTTTGTGAACGATTTGGTTGGCAAGAAATGGAGCTATTTTTCGAGGAGAGAGATTTTATATCGAAAATGTAATAGAAGTACATTCCAGACTCCTACTTGGGTCTTGGTCATTGTAACCTTGTACCTAATTTGTGAATATATATTTTTGGGTGTCCACCTTTACGGTTCGACACCCTTTTTCCTTTCAAAAAAAATCAGCCCGCACATGCGTCATGAAATGTAGATTATAAAATCAGAAGGTCCTTAAAAAGTTTATGTGCGAGCGACAAGTTTGAAGCTTAACAACCAAAAGGATTTTTGCTTTCAAAATGTCCCTGGGAAGAACACACCCATTTCCAACCACAGGATTTGTCGCGGTACATGCATTGTTGATCCACAATGTCTTCTCACAGTAGTTGCAGTAACGTATGGATCCGTCCAATGGGGATCGGAAGACCCATATCGAGGACCGACTATCCCCGACCCTTTATGAGGATCGTCCGATCTCCATCAGATGGATTCTTGCATTACAACATCTGTTGTTTTACAGCAGAGGATCCGACCTATAGGAGTGAACTTTTTTCTTGGAGCATGGTGACTTCTGAACCTGCACCGTTATAGAGTTAGGCGACTTGGGTTGGACACACGCCGGACTTGCACATAAAAGGGAACCAAACCCAGATGATAGCAGAAGCTAAGACGAATTGAAGTTTACTTCTAGAATAAACAACATCAAAATCCGATTTCAGATTGGTTCAAGAAATATTCAGAACGAGCTGTTGATAAGAAGTTGTAATCACGAGAAATTCTCTCTATTGAGAGGTTGATATCCTGAAAGGCTTCTGTTCATCACGCTTTCCAGGTAAACCACCAAATTGAGACATTCCTACTTTGAAGTTGTCGATAATTTATCAGTTGTGCCCCTTTGAGATATCTCAATATCAGTTATGCCCCTATCTTTTTGGTAATATCAGTTGTGCCCCCGACTTCTTGCCAATATTTCACTTGTGCCCCTCAGAGGGGCATAACTGATAAAAGATTTTTATCAGTTATGCCCCTCTGAGAAGCACAAGTGAAATATTGGCAAGAAGTCGGGGGCACAACTGATATTACCAAAAAGATAGGGGCATAACTGATATTGCGATATCTCGGAGGGGCACAACTGATAAAATCCCTTAATTATTTGTACTCGTTAAAGCACTCGTCCAAATAATTATTCCAAGTGAATTGAATTGTTTTGAAATCCACAAGCACGGGACATCCATTTAGGGCAAGGGAAATCTTCGAACAAATTCTTAATATTCTCAGCGTCATTTCTTGCGTACGAAATAACGATTGATTGTATATAAAAAATCTAAAGTAGATCTTGTGTGATAATTTTCCCATACATCAACAACAGAATAAAGTATCGGACTCTTGGATCATAAGCTAATGTCCAGAACTTTGGATGGAAGGATGAGACAAACTCATCATTAACATAAGGGAGGCGAAAGTGTCTCATGCATTATAGTAGTGGAAATCGAATCAAATACGATCTAGGTCGACTAGTCATACTAGTCAATGGTGCGATTGAATTTAAAAAAAAAAACAATAAAATCACATGGCATGGGAACAATTCCTATGTCGTTTCATCATAATCATACCAGTATAGGTTTACCTCTTGAAGCGTGATCATGATCTCAAAGCCTTGAAAAGAAGACACATCAAGTCTCAAGTCCGATCCAACAGGAGAGCATTTGTGGGCGCCTAGATGAGATGCGTGCTTCCCACAATCCATCGCGACGATCTGAGCGGAGAACCTCCTGATTTTGACTCACAAAGTCTGACTTCTCCTTCACGTGCATAAGGTGCCAAAGAAGATGGAGAACAACAAGTGAGCGGTCTCGCAGTAGGGCAATAGCGTGACAACTATTATTCTCTCAAATAAGCGTTAGGGGACGGCCACAAGAGGTTGAGAGAGAGAGAGAGGGAATGAGTTGTTGCAATAGTTGCTTAAACTTAATTGTCTTAAAGAGGGCTAGGGTTAGCCTCTCTTCTATAGAATCACAGATAGTGGAGATGCACTCTTAATTAATAATCAATAGTTGAGATTAAATGATTTTACTTGTGCTCCAGGTAAAATAGAATTTAGAATTAATAATTCAATTATTAATTCATGCTCTAAAACATAATCTCAAAATAAATCTTTTTCATGAATAAAGAGGAAAGAAGGATAGCCTCCTTCCAAAAACGAGGAAAGGGAATAGTTTCATTCCTCATTAGCACCATGGACGTCCACCATGGAATTGGAGAGAAATTTTCTCTCTCCAATTAAATTGATGTAATCTTATTAAATCAAATCTTTATTCTTATACTTATTTTATCAACAAAATATCACCAAATAATTTGCATGTTATTTGTGATAATTGTAAACAGACCATTGATAATTATGAATCATATTCATGCATCCAAAACTAAATGCAAATCACATTTTCATGTAATTTCTCAATGTGAATCTGATTCAGATTAATATTTTATGAATCCTATTCATAATTAACTTTCTATAAAATATTGTGGACCACATCCACATTATCCATGACTATTGTAGATAATGTTTGATGGAGGGCCTTTGGCACTAGTCTGCTAATTAGACACGATAAGCAATCACTGCTCGACCAAGTGTGCCTCTAATCAACAATCATCCCACATAAAATTCAAGCGATCAATGTGTGTGAATTAAAATTTATTATCTATTACTACTACTATTAGTGAGTTTCTTCCTATCTACATGCCACGTGGCATTCTATTCTATTTTCCCTCACTTCCCACTCAATGTCGGCTCCCCACCCGATCTCTCTCTCCCCCCGATGAGTTTAACTCTATCCACCAGTCACTCTCTCTCCCTCCCTCCCTCTTTCTCCCTTTCTCTCTCCACTTTCTCCCCTTATCTCTCTCTCTTTCTCCATATATACTCCCCCATTTCTCTCTCCCTTCCCCCTCTCTCTACGTTAGATTTCTTCCCCCCCTCTCTTTTTGTATTTTTCTCTCTACACACACTCTCTCTCTCCTCGTATTCTCTCTCCACCCTTTTCCTCTCACTCCAATAAATCACATTTTATAAGTCTCATTTATATCAGTGTTTTGCTTATGTTATATTGTTGTGTTGATTTATTTTAGATCATTTTTTAATCAATTTTAGCGAGTCTGTGAATGAATTATTGATGATATTTTCGGATGTTTATATCAGGGTTTTTTTGGGGAATTATTATTTCAGATTTTTATATCAAGATTTTCTTCTGGAAATTGTTATTGTGCTATTACTTTTCAAAAAGAATGAATATAAGATAGTGATATGTATTTATAGTAGCTATTTAAGTGTGCATTTATTCTAATATATTGTTAACCATTCTTTCTTTTGGTGAAATTGATGTTTTTGTTGATGCGATGTAGTTTTATTCTTCTATATTCTTGGTCAATTTTTACCACTTTTTATGGGTTTGTGTGGGAATTATTGATGATATTCTCAGGCAATGAATAGTTATAAGCTATATGTAGAAAACATACTACATATATTTATAGAGAAAAATGGGGCTGCTCCCTGGGAGCTAATGGGGCTGCTCCCACCCCTATTTCCCCGCATTTTTTATTTTTTTGGAAAATAAAAATGTGTATGTTCATCACTACATCCCTCTAATATTCTATTAAAATTTCATCAAAAACAAAGACTCCTAGACCCTCCATCCAGACGTCATTTTTAACGGTCGTAGGATTTTTTAAATCGACCATGTTTGGATGGAGGCTGTAAGAATCTTTGTTTCTGATGAAATTTTAATAGAATGTTAAAGGGATATAGTGATGAATATACAAATTTTATTTTCCAAAAAAATAAAAAAATTTGGAGGAAAATGCGGTGGGAGCAGCCCCATTTTCTCATATTTATAACATCTCAGGATATTTCCTTTTTCAATCAATCATCATGCCATCATAAACCATATGCAGTTTCTTTTGAATGTATTTTCTTTTATATTAAAGTATCATTAGATAAAACAACAACATGCGTACTTGGCTAATTTATATAAAAGGATATGCTCTAGGTATGATGTCCTATTTCATGCACTTCTTGCCTTTAAGCCTTTCATTCTTATAGCTAATTGGGCACAATGCAGATATGCTCTCCTGTCTTATACTCCTTATGATTTTTTATCCAGATTTATGTATTTATTAAAATGACATGTAATTCTAAATGCAAATAGTGAATTTGAAAAAAATGGTTGCTTTTAATTTTGTCTGTCCATCACTTATTTGATTTGAATTTTTGACATGTTAACCACATCACATGTATGTCTCGTGTCTTCTACACATTATGTTTCTTTGTTTACACTTTTATAACTCCTAAAATAACCAACAATTCTAACTAAAAACAACGAATTTTTTTATATAAAGAATGGTATTTTGGTTTTGTTTTACCGTTGCTTATTTTGTTTCATATTTAAACATGTTCTTAGTTGATTCAAAATATAACATTGTAGTATAGTAAATTCGTTATATTACAAGTGACTCCTATGTTTTATTTCTAATATTAAAATAAAGAGTTTATATTATGCAGTGATGATGTATTTTAAATTTCTTTTTAGACGTATGATTATTTTAGCATGTTTGTGGAATATAGGCATGCATTATTAACTGGAACATAATCTATTACTATTACTTGAGTTGGATTTTTAATTGTGGTTATTTGTTTATGTTCAACTGGATTTGACTCCACAACTTGTGTTGCAATTCGGAACATTTTTTGTTGGATTTTCATTGTGCTTATTTGGATTTTTTTCCTTATTATTGTATCGCTAGCTAGGATGGGTATCTGTTGATTAAATATTTTTTTTTGTATAAAATTTTGCAGGTAGCTGATGTTAGAATCTAAATGATGTCCCCAAAAAAAGAAAGGCTCCCATTTTTTTAAAAAAATTCGCCAACAAAACTATGCAGTTGTTTCTTGTAATATATAAAATCAGGTGCACATTTTTGGACTTTTTGCTTTTTTGCTTTACCTTTATTTGTTAGAATATTTAATGCAACTTTCTTTTAAAGAAGTTATTATCAGAATCATAAGGTAGATGCCTTTTTAAAAATTTTAGATAGTTTTGAACATATAAATAATCATTATCAATTTTATTTCCATAAAGCACATATCTAAAATTTTAAACATCTTTCTATGTTTTTAACATTTCATTTTACCCCCCGCCGTGAAGCACGAGTATGCACCCTAGTAACTCTACTATAGATGAGTATATACGTACGTATGGTAGAGTATTTAACACAATGATCAATATGTGGTAGCACTAATAATTATTTATATATAAATAAAAAATATAATAATGTGTATTTGTACAATTATTCAATCAATTAATCAATTAACTAAAAAATGTTTTATGGGTATTTAATAAAATATAATAATTCTTCTTTATTATTTATATTAAAATTTTCTTTTTAATTTTATAATTTTTATTTTAATTTTATAATTTTTTTATTTTTTAAAATAGATAATATAAGGATATATATAACTATATATATTATACAATATAGGATAATATAATTACAAAGATGTCTAAAAAATAAAAAATCATATAATACAATATTTTTGTATTTTTCATATTTTACTAATATTTTTGTGATTTTTTAGAATTTTTTTTCTAATTTATAAGAATTTTTAAAATCCTAAATACACAAAATCATAGACTTTTTAAAAAGACTGAATGTTTCAGAGATCTAAAAATACCAAATAGAGTCAAAATTTTCCAAACTATTTTTAATAAATAATATATAATATAAAAAAAATTCAGAGATAGAAATAAATATTTTTGGATTTTAAAAAGAATTTTTATATTTTTAATAATGATTTTAGAGCTTTTTAATTTTTAGTGATTCTCTTTTTCAATTTTTAGGGATTTTTGGTTTGGAAGTAGAAAATATAATAATAAACAAAAACTAATTTTCCTTGGAAATTTTAAATTCAATTTTATTTTTTTGGATTTTTTTGAAGCAAACAGAAAATAAACCATGCTATTTTGATTTTTAATAAATATTAAATATGCCTAAAACAAAAATCAATTTTATAGCGTAAGAGATCTAGTAAGCATGCACATTATCCTATTTTTTACAATTTTTTGGGCACTGATGATATTTTTAGAAAATATAAAATAAACATAAAAATTAATGGAACTAGCTAGGGTATTTTTGTAATTAAGATAAAAGACAAGGGCATTTCATCAAAACACTCAAAAGTTTATAACTGAAAATTAAATTATAAATATTAGGCTACAAGTACAAAAACCAGGGAGGGTCTAACTACAAAATACGTAGCTCACGTGGGGGCCATGTGAGCTGAGCTGGAAGGAACTAAGTGTAATATGCCAAATGTTCAGGGGTCTCCTTGTAAGTTTTACACAAAAAGCATTCCTAAGCACCTACCTAGCATGGACTACATAGTAAATATCTTAAAGTGTGGGGTCCCAAGTGCAAAATAACCCAAAATTATTACATGCAAAAGAAAGTTTACTGTACTAAACTTTAAATAAAAAATGGTGGAGGGGCATCTGTGAAGTTTACCCAAATCAAATGAGAGCGGACGATGGAAGTTGTTCAACGCGACGCCACCTAAAATGATCCAGCGGCTATGGGGCATTTTGTTTCACCTTGGATCAAGCATTGAGATTAAACATGGAAGTCTTCCTCGATCCAACGACTCTGAGCAGTGGAGGAAGAACACGAAGAACTTCTCATCCTCCTCGCTTTGATCGTCGATTTCAACCAACTCTGGCCAATTTTTCGTCGTCAATAGGTGCAAAAGGTTTTTGAGGCTCCTCCGCAACAACAAACAACTTCAAATGTCTTACAAATCCCAACGATTGGAATCTAGAGGCGTTTCCTCCTCGCAAAACCAGGAGATGGTTCTATGGGTTCAATTCAACCTCTAGATGTTCTTCTAAGCTTGGTACCTACATAAAAAGTATAGGTGGCTCGAGGCGAAGATCCTCAGCCCAAAAAGAGCAGCTAGAGCTGAGTGGGGCGATCTGACGGTGAAGCTCAAAATCAGATTGAAGGGCTCTGGTCTTTATTTATATGCAAAGGCAAAGCTAGGGTTTCGCTTAGGGATTGCGCTCGATTCGATGAACCTTTGACCAAGAGAAAAGTGCTAGCATGATGGACATATGATCAAAGAAAACTTTTTGTGAAGTGATCGAGGGCAAATGATTAATGGATCAAACTAAGAAAGTCAGAAAAGACCGCATACATGCAACGCCTGATGCAGGTAGTGGGGTGGACAGAGCAGTTGACCTGGGTCAACCAGGGTTGCACCCTGGTTGGTCAACGTCAGCCGCTAGAAGAAAAATGAAACAGAATAAGAGGAAAATAATTGAAGAAATAAAAATTGATTTATTCTTGAAAAACTCAAAACAAAAATATTTTGGATATTTTATGTACTATTTAATTGTTATTTTTATTTATTTTTACAATGTGATTAATTATGTGTTATTATTCATTTAGTTATTCCTTGGGTATTTATTATATTTATTTAGTGTATTTTGATTTATTTAGCCTATTTCAATAATAATATCGTGTCTTATAGTATATTTAATTACATATTTACATAATTTGATATTTTTGTTTATTATATTAAGTAAATACCTATAGTATACCAACATGTTTATATTACCTATATATTTACTATGCATTATTTTTATCATTAAATTTTGATTATTTTATTTTTGCATCTTTATTTAATTTTGATATATATAGCATACAAGTTTATAAAAATATAAAGTGATCAAGAATGTACATGATAAATAAAGTGATTATTTTATACCGGCATATAGCACAATAGTGGTCCAAAACCTAATTTTTACATATTAACTCTAAATTAAATTAAACTACCTTTCTTAAATAGCTAATTAAAATTATATACAATTAAAGATGATTTTGGTGAATTTGGAGTTTATATGGAGAAGATATAGGTCTGTGAAGTTGGGGTTTGGGGTTTTTATTTTGAGTGTACATTGCATAAGGGGTATTATTTTTTTATGAAATAAATTTTGTATTTTTATAAGTATTTTTTATCTACAAGTTTCATGCACAAGATTTATTAATTTGATGTCCAAAATTAGTTGTATGAAATAGGTGCCAAAAATGAATTATTGAAGAATTAAAAATGAGGCTTTTGATGTGATTTCTGTACAATTCATCTGCTCTATCTCCTCCTACTTTATTCCTTATCTACTAAGTCATCATGATGATTGAGTTTCGGTGGCTAGGGTCATTCAGTGTCCTTGACATTTCATTCCTTTCCTTTTCTTTATTCTTTTATTTTTGCAATGAATACAATATTTATATAGTAATTTATATAGCTTTTTATACAACTTATTAGGTGTTTATTTTGACAAATTAACGATATATATATATATATATTCATTTAGGTAGGGTTTAAAGGCCAAAATGAAAGAATAAAGGTTATGAAATGGAGATTTATCACCCCCTATACTTGCCTTTGTTAGTCCCTAGCAAACACTTATGCCTATAAGTGCAGAAATAAAAATAAAGAAAAGAAAAATAAAGTACTGGATTGGTTGTAACTTTCAAACTTGTCTGCATAATGTCAAAGTTTAGAGCTTAGTCGGACCTTTGGATTTTTAGTTTGGTCGGAACCTTGATTGGGAATTAGACTTGAAACACAACAGCCTCTAGAAACCACCAAACTCTGCTCAAGTCTCCTCAATAGCCAGGTCAGAATAAGTCACCTCACATGCAAAACCTTGTGACTATGAATCCATCTTGGACACCATGTGTGATATGTAGCTCCCCTCGGCTGAAGCAGTAAAAGTCAGTCTTGGTGACCCTAATTTCCCAATCCAATAGCTTTTTCCTCAAGAAGCGAGGTATTCCCTTCTAAGTTCAAGTACAACCAGCCCAAGAAAAGGAGGTGAAGAGAATGGATGGTTGCTAGTGTAGCTACCTATTCGAAGATGCTAGACTAGTGTAGCCAAGTCATCCGACTGCAGGCCCACATGAATTTCATTTTGATGCTCAAGCTTGCTTATTTGACTATATACATATATACATACTTTGATGGGAATTATTTTTTCTTTAATTTTATCCATCTTTTATTTCTGGAGTTTTTTATTTTTCCATTTTTTTGAAATACTATATACAACAGCATTTACATAAAGGGTTTTTTCCTCTTGAGCTATTAGACTATCCATCTTTTGAAGCATTATTGCAACCCACAACATTCCGTCATTGGACCTCTTCGGTTCTGGATCGGGTTGGGGTACAATGGCCATAGATATGTGACTTCTGATGTTTCCACTGGCTTGTGTCTCATGCCGACAATTCCAGCCCTCTACCACTTCAACTGAGGTGAGCAAAGTGTATGGTAAAAGTATCCAAGTTAGGTCACTGTCAACACGAGTCATGCATGTGTTTCAACATATTCTACTTAGGCAATCAAGACGACATTGAACTAAGACATGTGGTTCCCAAAGAATTTAGCCAAATAGACCAGAAGAGCCTCAATTCTAGTGTTTCTAAGGTTCCTGTGATTAAATAGATTAAGGTCAAACCAAGCTCCAATCTCCATATTTTATTTAGACTAGCTCAATTATCATGTCAATCCTAAAAATGCAAATGCTATGTACAATGCAGAAAAAATATTTTTGTGATGATATTATCTGGTTTTGAACTTTTTATGGGATTTTTGAAAAAGTTTTACAAATTTTTATGCAGGTTTTTGAAAATATTTTGTGAGTTCTTTTGATTTTAAGTTTTTGCATATTTTTAGTGATTTTTTAAATGTAAAAGTGTTTTGTCAATAATTACGTGCAGCTATGTACATGAGAATGTATTTGTTATTCACAAGAATTAAAATTTAGGAATTTACAGGTTTGTATATATAGGGTGTGTAAAAGATCTTTATTTGCTTAAATTGTATACATAGTTATCAAAATAATTTGAAAAGATTTTCCCAAACATTTTGAAAACCTTATTTTGAAAAATAATTTGACAAATAATTTTTACAAACATACACATGTTGAAAATCATTTTGCAAAGATTTTTCAAATAGTATGTATAGGTTTTTCAGAGTATTTTGCAACTATTTTCAAAATCATTTGCAAATAGATTTTCATAATACTTTTATTCACACAAATAAAAGAAGTTTTTACAAACAAAATATTTTACATAGGTTGAAAATATTTACAAAATATTTTCCAAACAGTTTTCAAAAGATTTTTCAGAGGTTTTTCCAACCATTTTTCAAATATTTTTACCGAATTATTAATCAGTATATATAAAGAATTTATTGTGTTTTTTAATTTTTATTAATTAGCCATATTATTTGAAAGTACGAGTTCTGGCTAAAATATATACAGTATATATATTACCCCCTATACTTAGCTTGAGCTATGTCCTCATAGATCGAAGAGAAAAGGAAAACATAAACCATACTAGGTATAGGAAAGTCTATACTACAACAACCGAATATGAATCAGAAGTCCACCACCACCCCCTATACTTAGGATCAAAAAATCCTATGTATATTAGATTGTACGCAAAGCATGGAGGGTTGAGTGTGGGAATAAAAAATCAGTGCATTGGCATGTCTCCCCCATACTTGGGGTAAAATATCCCTAAGTATAGAAAGGATGTCAAAAGTTGAGGATACAGGCGAGAGATAAGCGAGGGGATTGAAGAATGGACACCCGTATACCCTCATCCCTCCTATACTTAGTTTGAAGTATATCCTAAGTATAGCAATGATGTATGGGTTGAGTGAAGCTTTTGGACGAATGAAAGAATACAAAACGAAAGAAAATTAATAACTAATCAAAGATATTTTTGATTGTTTTATCTAAATCTATAGATGATGCGGCTGGGAGTTCTTCTTCAAAGGCCACCTGAATTAAGTCAACCACGGCCAAGAATGTATCATGCTTGAGGTAAGGATTTAAAAGTTGTCTGATAATGATGAAAGGATGTGTGTCAGTTGACAATCCAGATATGACTATGCTTCCATAGTCGCACACATGCTTCACTACAAATAGCCATGTCCACTAGCTTTTCAACGTCCCTAGGAAACGTTTTAACTTTGCATCAAACAACCAGACTTTCTGACCCGGCTCAAAGGTCTTGCAGTAGATGTACTTGTCGTGCCACTTCTTTACCTTATCCTTATACATAAGACTATTATCATATGCATAGTCACAAAATTCGAGAAGTTTGCTTAGAGCTACTTTTCTATTCTTTGTCGTTTTCTTCGAATCCAAATTACGGATATTGATTTCCCATAAAGATTTATGAATCAGCTTGACGTGCAAATGGCATGGCTTGTCATATACCATGCGGTAGAGAGACATTCCCATGTGGGACTTTTACACAATCTGATAGGCCCATAGAATTGAGTCAAGCAATTGAGACCAATTCTTTCTATCTAGATGTACAAGCTTATGGAGAATCATATTGATTTCCCCATTCGAACATTCTTCCAAGCCATTGGATTGTGTGTGTTATGGAGAGGCTACTTGATGTTCTATGCAGTATTCTTGAGTCAACTTCTTCACCTCTCTGTTGATGAAATGGCTACCCCTATCTGATATAATAATTTTGGGTATCCTGACTACGCAATGATGTTTTCCTTCAGAAACCGGCAGACGGTGTGACTGTCGGTGGCTCGGGTAGGGATATCCTCCACCCAATGACTCGCATAGTCAACATCAAGGAGAATATTTTCATAACCCTGACTGTTAGGAAATATTTTCATAAAATTAATATACTTGTGGGGCATTATGTCTCTCATTCAAATGGTGCCACCCATATTCTGATAGTCAGTGCAATGCTTCACAAAATCCTCTGCATCTTTAAATAATTTGGCAACTAGAGGCTGCATTGAAGTACCTTTGTTGTTGTACATATGCTAGAGTGGTGTCCTCCTGATTCTTGAGTGTGAAAATGCTCGAGGACACTGTGAACTCCTCTTGAGGAATGCACATCCTGTAGACGCAATCTGCCTCCTCACAAAAGAGATATGGATCCTCCCACTGATAAAATAAATATCTGACAAGAACTTGTCTTCAGCTTGGGCCAATCTTGTGGACTTTTCTTGGATACAAGATAATTCACAATATCGACAAACTATGAGAGTGAAGTGACTGACAGAATTGCCTCACATGTAAAGGGGTCATTAATCGGTATAAGGCTCTACTCAGGAGTATCTAATTCTAGCAATCTGTACAAATGACCTGTCACCATATTTTTAACTCCAAGTTCATCACGGATTTCAAGGTTGAATTCCTGGAGTAGAAGGATCCATCTGATTAGCCTTGAATTGGTATCATTCTTAGCTTACAAGTAATGGAAGGCAGAATGATCAATATAAACATAACTTTGAATCCTAGAAGATGAAATCTAAACTTCTCCAGGGTGAAGAAAACTGTAAGCAACTCTTTCTCAGTGAATGTGTAATTCATCTATGTTTCATCAAGAGTTCTGCTGGCATAGTGACTCGCAAATGGAATATTGTCTCTCCTCTATCCTAGAACTGCTCCAATGGCGTAATCTGATGCATCTGTCATTATCGCGAATGGTGGAGACCAATTTGGCGGTTGCAGAACAAGGGCCTGAAGGATCAGATCTTTTAATTGCTTAAAGGCTTGGAGGACTGTGGCGTCAATAATAAAATCGACCTCCTTGCCAAAAGCTGAGTCAATGGTCAGGCGATTTTGCTGAAATCCTTGATGAATCTTCTATAGAAGTCTACGTGCCCAAGGAATGGCCGAACTTGCTTAAAATTGCTCGGTGGCTCAGGCTTAGAAATGACCTCCACCTTTGCAGGATCAACCTCCATACCACGCTTCGAGATGACAAGGCCTAGCATAATTCCCTCGATTACCATAAAGTAACTCTTTTCCCATGAGAGCACCATCACTACAAAAAAAGACGAGAATGGTGTGCAAATGATGGCTTGTAATGTGCACGTCATCTGTACGCCATGAGCACGCCCGTACACTGTGCGAGCACATGTGCTCATTACATACGTGGTTGCTGATACGAGAGTCACCCGGGTAGGTGGGCGAGCACCTGGGGACGCTATGCCCTCGCCCTCCTGTAGGCATGCACATATGTGCTCGTCGACATGATTGCCCCAAAAAAATATGACGATCTTGTACGGAGCCCTTGGCGAGCACATGTGCTCGCCCATACTGAAGTGTAGAAAAACAATATACAGGTTCGGCGAGGTTTAGATGCCCCGTCAAACCTATATGACCTGCCAATAAACCACTAATGGTGCTTAATGAGTCGATAAGAGTATTTATAGTATACCAGTTCGTCAATTAAATTAACTAACATTGGCATGTCGAACTCACACAATATAAATGAACATAGAATCTAAACATTCATATTTAAGAGCTAAATACTACAAATATATGTTCGAAAGGATCCATAATTAAAATTACAACAAATTATACTATCAAAGTTCATACAAATTGAAAGACATGCTAAAAGATCAACAACAAAATTAGCCAATAACAACAAAAATCACTTTTCTTTGATCTAAAAATTTTACATATTAATCCCTGCTTTGCTTTCTTTTTTTCCTTCTCCTTCTCTTTGAACCTAGCAAACATGCGTGCCTCTTCTTCAGGGTCATTCTCCTCCTCCTCTTCGTCATCTGATTCAATCTCTTTAGGTTGAGATGCACGCCCTTATGAACTATATTATATGGAGGATATATACATGTTATTTGTATTTTGAAGATATATAAATATAAAATTATTACCCATTATAAGTAGAATACTTACATGTACGCTGTGAAATCTTCTCGGAACTTCATCACCTGCTCTACCATCATCGCCATCTGCGACTCCATTGGCAATGAAGGTTGGGACGACTGCGGTTGTGTGTATGATGGCTGGGAGTATGCAGAATAGGAATGATGATGTTCCTCCACATAGTATGGAGGAAGACCAACAAGCGTCTGCTTCTTATTTGCCACACTGTCCCTCTCCTCCAACACCTTATAAAATTTTCATTGTTTAATATGCAATTATATAAAAAAAATGAATATAGTAAATTAGTATTTATCTATACCTGCTTTCAGATTGCTTTATCAAATGGTGGTTGCTCTCCAGTTGTATCACCACCCCATTTTTCTACAGATAGTACCAAATAACGATCCTAAAATACAAAATGAAATAGAGAAGAATAAGTTATAATATATCTTTCAATTGCAAGTAAATTAAAAGACTTACCAACAATTATCCTGCTTCAGGAGTGGACCCTTGCGACTCTCCTTCTTTCCCACTCATGTGAGATCTAGATCACCACTTCTGAAATGAGGGTTCTCTTTCCAACCAGCCTGCCTGAAAATAATTTTAAAATGTAATAACAACATGACATTATAATAAAGTAGACTTGAAAAATTAAATTTTATAGTGTAGCACCATCTCCACTCTAATCTGATTGTGGCTTTTAGATCCACTTGTCGATTTAATCCTTTGTTTTCTCCTTCCAAACTCCGCATCTGCAACGAATGCATCACAGAAACCCACCCATCTGCAAGGAATATGTTATGAATATTGATTACTTTAAAAATTATATCATAAATTATTTAAGAAATTCAATACCTATCCTCCGTACACCGTGCTGGTGGGAACCTCTTCATCTCCTCGAAATTCATCTCCTCGCATCCCGTCTTCGCATGCGAGTCACTCCTTGCCTTGAAAAATGCATTGCTCATTCTCTTCTCCACCAAACGACTAAGGCTCGACGATAAGCCTCCTTCCCCAGACACATAACTAAGCGATACCTACTCTGTAAATTACTGCAAAATATCAGAAGCAAACGTGACAAAAAATTTCTATATTATTTCTTAGAAATTATTCTTACCAGAAACATCTCAAACAATCTCTCCTGTTCTGTAGCAGGGATGCGACACCGTTTAAATTGCATGCTAGTCAAGTGTGTCTTGATTATGGTGGTTATCTCCTTTGCCACCCTGTTGCTATTCAAAAAATCCATGCATTTGGTAAAATTTGTAAACATTATACAATTTATTTGTTTAAAAAATTAAAATGACAAAATTTATTAAAATCTTACCTCCCATCTGCGATAAACTCTAAGAAAGGGTAGGACGTCGAAGTCTGTCCAGCTCCAGTAGGTAAAGGCACGGAGGTGCTCGGACGTCCAGAAGAAGGAGAACCAGAACCCATTGATGTCCGTGCAGGTATCAGGACCAGGACCGAGAATACAGCAGGAGCGGCTGAGGTAGATGGCTCTTCATATCCACCTACATAAAAGGTTGGAGAAGTATAATCAAGGGACTCGTAGTAGGCTATGACCTGTCGGACCTCGTCGGACTGTGAATCTAAAATAATTTCCAGGGTTGGCTGCCTACTAGATGAAGGTGTGTCTGAGGAGGATAGACGATTGGATGGATGTGATCCATGAGACCCGCCACGTCCAGAACCTGCCATGACAGTAATGATGGTGTAATAGTTAATTACATAGTTATTAATGAATATTTTAGCTAATTTGATAATAATAATATAATAAAACTTACAACTAATCTTCATCATTTATTTCAGTGAGATTAAAGGATATTTCTTCAATTTTTGAGTTTTCTGAATCATCATTTGTGGAGTCGGAATCATCTTGTAGGTCAACACATAACACCTCATTATCAACCAATCGAATCGATTCAATAATTGAGACTTCTTCTGTTAAGTTTATTCGTTCATGTATCGGTGTGAATGATTTATCTATGTCATCTTCATGATGAGTGTATTCATTAGAAATATAGCCTCGAGAATTTATCTTCATGACAGTTAAAGTTTCAACCCTCTTTCTCTTCGTTGACACTTGCGGGTGATAACAAACTTGGTCCGCTTGAGAAGCTAAAACGAAGGGTTCAAATCTACATATAAATTTTCTTGGTACCACGTCAACAATGTTATTTCTCCTTTCGAGTACTACACCTCCATTGGGTTCGTACCAATCACACAAAAATAGAACTACTTTATTAAAGACTAGAATACTATATTCTACTTCTAGTATCTCCTTTAAAATCCATAATAATTCATATGATCTTACTCATAACAAGATCCACGAACCATCACTCCTTGAGTCTGAGTTGTTAAATAATTACCCGAATTGAAGGTATGAAAAAGATAACCATTACTGGAGCAAGAGTTATAATATCGGACCTTATAAATAGGTCCTCCTCCAAAATATTTTAAAATATGAGTATAATAATCACCACCTTACAATTATTTTGAGCGGTCTATAACCCAAGTTGAAAATTGTTTCCTATATATGCTCAAAACTTCATAGGATTTTCCTCGATAATTTCCTTCCTAAATTCCCTAAAATTAGTAAAAGAAACATTAGAATTATTTGAAATTTAATTTGCATATATACATAAAGTAATACAAATACGTACTGAATATATGGTGTTATTTCTTAGCAATTGTCTAATACATATAACTCTGCAGCATCCTTCTCCTGTTTCGATAAGAAACGTTCAGTTGCCTTTCTTATGAGATGAGTGGAATGACGAAAAATACTGATACAAGGTTCTTCCTCTGAGTAAATTATCTCATTCCTCCTAAATCTGTTGTGGATTGTCTCCACATCTTCTGAAACATACCTAGTGCAGAATGTTGCGACTTCCTCATATATATAATGTGAACTTATTGATCCTTCAACTTTACTTTTATTTCGGACCTTTCTTTTGAGAAAGAACATAAATCTTTAAGGATATAGGTAAATATTTTATTTAAATATTAAAGAATGAAAGAATATTATAATATTTATAAATACCTTTCAAATGGATACATCCAACGATATTTTACCGACTCAAAAATTGACGGCGGAAATATCTTCTCCAAATTATACATAATCACAAGAATATTTTTAGGAAGATATCCCATCTTCGTGCGGTGTACGCGTGATGAGCATAGAACCTGAAAAAACATGCTGACATCTGATAGAACATCGACAATATTTTTGGTAATAATCATCTGAACACTAATGGTAGCAATCTTTCCGTGAAAACATAAAAGTCTTGACTTTTCATTCCCTTAAATGAAAATTTCTTTAAATCGACCAAATTGGAAAAATTTGATGCATATACGTCTGAAAACTTCAACTTAATTGTCCATTCGCAGACAAGCTTTACTTGATTTCTGTCTAATGTATACTTCGCTTTAGGAAGTTCAACCCTTCCATTATCATGTTCCTTTATATGCAACTCTGGCCGATTTCATATGATTTGTAAATCACAGCGAGACTTTACTGTATCTTTTGAGCGACCGGTTACATTCATAACAGTATAGAATATGTTATCGAAGATATTTTTCTCTATATGCATAACATCTAAGTTGTGTTGTATCAGTAACTTGCTCCAATATGATAATTCCCAAAATATACTCTTCTTAATCCAATTATGACTATCACCAAAATCAGGAAGATTTTTTATTTTATCTCCATTCTCTAAGGCTGATTTCTCCAATTTTCTGCTTTTTTCAACAACTCGTAGAATTCTGCAGACTCTCCATATGGTTCCTCATCATCTAAAATGCATCATAAATTCTGGACCCGCAACGTCCATAACCATATCTAGAAATGGATTAATATTGTCCACTTCTTTTAACTAATTCATCTTGTCCTGGTAATCCTCACCATATCTCCACCAAATCCAATATCATTCTGTGAAACCCATTTTATAAAGATGTAATTGAGTTTCACCCTTGGATCTCTTCCTCATTAAATGACATTTTTGACACGGACACAAGATAGTTCTGTCTGAATCCATGACACAGGAACCTTGTGCATAAGCAAATTCTATAAAGTCTTGAACACCTCTTTGAAAGGTATCTGTAACACGTCCATCTACTACATGCTTGTACATCCACTCTCTATTAGTCATTTTGACAACCTGAATAAAAAATTCATATTGTCAAATTAGATGGGAAGATTAAAGTTTTAGTTAATCTAGGAGAACGTGTGAAGAATACCTAAACCTAACCCATTGTTGACTTCAAAGATAAGAAGAGAAGGGTCTTATTTATGTTATCACTTAAGCCCGTACGTAAGGATTCAAACTTACTAAAAGATGCTCGTTGTCACAAGCTGTTTGTTTCTGAGGAAATTTCGACAGTATAACCCTGCACCTCTCCTGTATACCGCAAAAATCAATCACAATCAACTTTTAAAATAGTCATATTGGTGATTATTTCGATAGTAAATTATGATTTATTTGGTATACCGAAGAGGAAGGGGTTATGTAACCAAATTTCTATAAGAAAGAAACAGCTTGTGACAACAATCACCTTTTACTAAGTTTGAATCCTTATGGACCCCCTTAGTCTGGGACCTCCAAACTAAGGAAAAATAACATAAATGTATTACTTGAAGATCACTTACATCATACATTTGTACTTGCTACAAATGAGACTATAAAATAATTATAAAATAATTATTCATTTATGTAAGCCGGACATTTACGTAAATTTGGTTGGGTAACGATGGGGATAGGGATAAGTGTGATCCTAAATTAGTGCCTAATAAAGTGTTTGGCTCAATAGTATTGGATAGGTACCTGCAAAAAATCAAATTTTACACCTGCAAACATCAAAATCCACAACCACTGGTTTGGTATAAGCCATCCTAAAGTGAGTCCAATAGTGTTGTGAAAAAAATAACACAATTGGAGGTGATCAAATCCACCAATGTGTTGCACACGCCTCCCGGTGTGCCGGGCCACACACCACCCGGTGTGGAGGGATGCACTGTGTGTGAATGATTTTGTGCGATTTAATATTATAATAAGTGGTTAGTGTTTTAGCCTTATTATCAACCCAACTATAAGTTAATGTGATATACCTAGTTACATTAACTAGAATTTAATGTGATAATAAATTATCACAGAAGAAATGTTGGTGCATATCATATCTCATATCCATACTATATGAAATTGCCTAACTAATATTAAGGATGATTATCATATCTCATATCCACACTATATGAAATTGAGTAACTAATGTTATTCACAAGTTATACTAATGTTATTCGCAAGTAATACCTAATGTTAATTATTTAAACATAAATATATAATATCATGGCATGATATTCCTATATCGTAATTTTTGTCATTATAAAAAAATTAACTATACTAACAAGTGTAAATGTTGTAATGAACTTTCTATCCTTTATAATTTACAAAGTCTAGACCTAATGTTGATGAGTCATTTTATCTAATACCTACAACGCGTAAAATTCTACATGTAATTAGACAACCACAATCGAATATAACAAGAATGTAATGATCCACTCCTATCCTAAACACGTAAAAAACATTGAAATACGTAAGTTATATACAATATATCAAAAAAATCAAAAAATAAAACCTAAAACTATCAAAACAAGAAAAAATTTCAATGAAATTTTAAAAAACAAGAGAAAGGAGGAAGTATTATTCTAAAGGGTAGATATATATATATACTCGAAACACGCAAAGGGTGGGCGCCGGTGGTGGAGGAAAGGGTCGGCGGGTCACCGAAGGGGTTTTTTGGGGGAGGGTCGCGTTTGAGAATGAGGAAGAAAGGGCACCCGTCGTTCTGTTTACGGACCTGGGCGAGCACAATTAAGTGCTCGCCCATCCGTCCGTAGGTGCTTGCCCCAAAAATTCCAGGCGCTCGCGTTATTCGTGCATAAAATTTCAAATGGACAAGCACATACGGGCAAGCACATGTGCAATAGAGGTGCTCGCCCAGATTGGCAAACGCGCGTCATCCGACTGCCCATCAGAATTCAAACTGGTGAGCCACGTGGGTGAGCACATGTGATCTTCCGGTGCTCGCCCAGAGCCGACCGAGCACATGTGCTCGCCCAGGGGCCACAAGTCTGTGCACGCCAAATGTGTTTTTTTTGTAGTGCATGTTATCTTTACAACATCATTTCAGAACTCGATCTAAATATGATAAACATTGATCAAAGCCATCTTTGTAGGCCGAGAAATCATCCATACATCTGTTGAGAAAACTACTAACCATCTCTGCAAACACTGCCAACATGCATCATTGAAATGTTGTTGGAGCATTACACAAATCAAACGGCATCCTGCGGAAGCATACATCTTGAACTAACAATTGAAGGTAGTCTTTTCTTTGTCTTATGGGGCAATAACAACCTTATTATACCCAGAGTATCAATCCAAGAAGCAGAAATACTCCTTTGTGGCCAATCGCTCATCGATTTGGTCGATGAAAGGAATTAGAAAATTTCCCTTCTTGGTTGTTAAGTTCAAGCGTTTGTAATCAACACATATGCGCCATTATGTAGTAACTCTGGTAGCGATCTCCTCTCCCTTATCGTTCTTCACAATGGTGATCCTTTACTTTTTCAGCACAACATGTAGGAAGCTCACTTACTTTAAATCGAAGATGGGATAAGTGAAACTCGCAGCACACCATTTAGTGATCTCATTCATAACAACCTCCCTAAGATTTGATTTGAGTCTTCACTGAAACTCACGGGACGACTTGATTTCTTTTTTCAAGTAAATGTGATGGGAGCACAATGATAGATTAATCCCTCTAAGATCAGAAATTCTCCAGTCAATTGCTTTGCAGTTTCTTTCTAGAACTTCAAGAAATGAGATTCTTGTTACTATGTCAATTAGAATTGATGATTATAGGAAATGTGTTCGTCTCATCCGCAAGGAAGGCATACTTCATGTTTTCTGGAAGCTACTTGAGCTCAGGGGGTGTCTGAATTTTCTCACTGATAACCTCATGAACTGTGCAGGGAATTAGCGGTGTCAAATATGTAGTCCACATATTGTCCACATTTGACTTTGTGAGCTCTAAATCTATATATGCATAAAAATTCTCAATGATTGAATCTTGTTCTACGAATCCATAATAAAAAACATAAATGAAGTAAACAATTTTAAGTTATAAAATATAAAATGTTTATTATTTTCTATAGAATTTTAATATGATATTTATTTATTTTTGTGAGTTATTTTATTACTAGTTACTTTTTAGGGTTTTATTTATAAGTATATTAACATATGTTTTAATCTTCTATTTTTTATTTTTTATTCTATATTTTATTATTTTATATACATAATTTATATACTTGTTATATATTCATATATACATAAATATATTTTTATTTTTCTGTGACATTTTATACACGTAAATAAATAGAGATATTAATTATATAGGTGTGGGTATAGCATATTCATATATATATATAGACTATTTTATTTTTGTATCTTTTTATTGTTTTATTATATTCTAAATAAATAAACAAATATATTATAAATAATATTTACAAAATTATAAAAAAATACAATTATAAAAATTAAAAAGAATAAATAAAATGAATATTTTATCCACGTATATTATACAATAGAGTCTAAAACCTAACTTTTGCATTTTAACTCTAAATTAAATGAAACACTTTCATTTAAAAGCTTATTAAAAGGTATAAACAATTAAATTGATTTTGGTACATTTTGAGTTCATATGGAGAAGAAATGGGTCTGGGAAGTTTGCGTTTTGGCTTTTTAGTTTGAGTATAAAAAGTATAGTGTATATTATTTCTATGCGAAATCAATTTTGTATTTTTCTATGTATTTTTAACAATATTTTCGTGTATAAAGTTTTTTATTTAAGGCATCAATGATAAAAAAGAAAATAGGTCCCAAAATGCTATATAGGAGGTTAAAAATTAGGGGTTTAATGCATATTTGACCCTTTTCTCCCCCACTTTATTCTTTGTCGATCGAGTCATCAAGGTGTCTAGGTCTTGGGGTTTAGGGTCATAAAATACCTTTGGAATTTTATTTCTTTTTCTTTTATTTTTTCTTTTATTTTAGTTTTAAATAATGTATTTTTTTACAATATTTATATAATAAATAAATAATGTTAATTTATACAAAATAAGGATATTTACATTTATTTAGCTAAGCTTTAAAGGCCAAAATAAAAGAATAAAGATGACAAAATGGATATTTATTACCCCCTTATACTTGCCTTTACTAGTCCCTAGCAAACACTTATGCAATAAGTACAAAAATATAAAATGAAAGAAAAGAAAAGGAAAGGAAGTGGATTGATTTTAATTCTCAAACTTGTCTTCATAAAATCACAGTTTGGAGCTCAAGTCGGACCTTTGAATTTAAGGTGCGGTCGGACCTTATTGAGAAATGGATTTGAAACACAACAACCTTTAGGAATCACAAAACTGTGCTAAAGTGTCCTCGATAGTCAGGTTAGAATACTTAAACTGATATGCAGGCCCTTATGACTATGAATCTATCTTGGACAGTGTGTGTGATATGTAGCTCTCCTCGGTTGAAGCGGTAAAAGTAAGTCTTCTCTAAATGCGACCCTAATTCCCCAATCCAACAGTTGTTTCCTAGAGAAGCAAGGTATTCCCTTCTAAGTTCAAGTACAATTGGATCAAGAAGAGGAGGTGGAGAGAATAATGGACAATAGCTAGTGTAGCTACCTATCCTAGGAAGCTTGACCAGTGTAGACAAGTCATCCGGTTGCAGGCTCACATACATAAGACTTTGAAGAACAAGCTTTCTTATTGACAATACAGATATATACGCTCCGGCATGCATTTTATTTTCTATCTGAACTATCCATTTTGTGGAGTTTTTTTTTATTTTTCCATTTTTTTGAATACTTTATACGATAGCCTTACATATGGGTTTTTACTCTCGAGTTAGTATACTATCCCTCTTTTGAAGCAATATTGCAACCCACAACTTCTGTCTTTAGACCTCGTCACTACTCGATTGGGTTGGGGTACATTTGCCACAAATGTGTGACTTTCGATGTTTCCATTGGCTTGTGTCTCATGCCAACAAATCCAGCCCTCTACCACTTCAACTGAAGTGAAAAAAGTGAAAAGTGTAGGTGAGCCAGGTCATTACCAATAAGAAACATGTGTGAGATCTGAAATGCTCTACTTAGCCAGTCAAGATGACTTTGAACTAAGTCTCGTGATCTCAAGGAATTAAGTCAAGTAAACCTAAAGTATCTCAATTCCAGTTCCTATAAGGTTCCTGTGATTAAGTAGATTTATGGTCCAACCAAGCTCCAATTTTCAGATTTTACTTAGACTTCTTTTATTATGAAACTCAATCTCAACCATACAAACGCTACGTACAATGAAGAAAATAATTTTGCGATGCAATTTTCTAATTTTGAACTTTTTGTGGATTTTGGAAAGGTTTTGCAAATTTTTATGATTTTTTAAAAAGGATTTTTATTATGTACCCAATTATCAAATTAATGTGAAAATATTTTTACAAAATTTTTGAAAACTTTATTTTGCAAACTAATTTGACAAATAATTTTTAGAAGTATTAACAAAATTTGAAAATCTTTTTGCAAAGATTTTTCAAACAATATAGATATATATTTAAAAAATTTTTTTGCAACCACTTTTCAAAATCATTTGCAAATATATTTTTAAACATTTTATTCATAGAAAGAAAGAAACATTTACAAACTAAAACATTTTTATAGAGGTTGAAAATATTTAACAAAATGTTTTCAAAAAATTTTTGAAAAGGTTTTTCAAACTATTTTTCAAGCATTTTGCAAAAAAAATTAACATTATTTATTAATAAGTATATAAACAGAATTGGGAATGCGTGTGTATTAATTTGTATTAAATAGCCGTATTATTTGAAATACCAAAGTACGAGTTATGGCTAAAGTATATACATCCCCCCATACTTAGATTGAGCTATGTCCTCATAGATCAGAGAGAAAAAGAGAAGACGTAACTCGAAGTGAGTATTGAAGAGCCTATACTACAACGACTGAATAAAGAATGAAAGAATAAAGGAATGAATGAACGAGAAGTCGATCGTCCCCACGATGATCGTAATTTCAATCTCTTAATTTAACCATTTTAAGTGAATAAAAAGAATGTGTTCGTTGTAGTCAGGCGAAATAGGATTTGTCAAAAATCACTAAATTAAAATAATCAATTAAATAAAAGCGGTTATATTTTTTATTTACTTGGGCGATCCCAAGGTCGAACTTAGGGACACGAGCCTCTTAAGTGAAAAATATAGACTCTTATTATTTAGGTCAAGTGTTAAATTAAAAATCCATAGGTTAATATGCACATGAAGACACGATGCAAACCATGCAAACACATGTAGATAAATTTTTAGACTCTTTTTATTTGATTTTTCATAATGCCATGATTTGCAAATGTAAACAAGTACGAATATGCCCTACCTAGGTGCAATCATTGAGCAATTAATATGTAAGCAATTTCAGAATATATGTACAAAGCAATCTGCATTGACAAGTTACATAATAGCATAAAGATCATTGGGAAAGTGACACTATGTAATTAGAATTAATCAACATAATCCAAAGTGTCAAAATAGAAAGATAGCTATGCCAATAGAATGATCATAAAACAAGCTTCGAAACACAACTGAAATCAACTCAAACGGAGCTCGAATGATCAATATATTCTCAAAAGAAACTAGGGGCATAAACACAAGAAAAACATGAAAAAATAGCAAACATGTCCTTGTAAGGACCTAAATGTAAATTAGGCCTTCCCTGTAAATTACTCACACACGTAGGGTAGAAGTGCAATTATTAAAACCTAGAGGGGGTTGGTTGCAATTTACCCCAGGCACGCCTGGGTATCATGTGCTTCAGAACCTGAATGCAATTTGAAGAAGTTTCAAGGGCCTCCATGCAAAATTTTCCATCCCTCACGTGACTGGCACGTGGGAGCGAGGCTTGGTCGTCTTCGTAGGGTCAGACATAGGCTCAGAAGGTTCGAGCGATCTTGAGCACTGGGTTAGACATGAAGCAAGGCTTGGAAGGCTCGGATGTGGCTCGAGAGTTCCGATCTTGGAGGTCTGGTGATGCGTCCCATCGCTGACATGTGGTGGGATGTGAACCACCTGATCATTAAGATGGGATGGTGGCTGTATGAAGGTGGGGAGGCGACGCGACTCACTGTGGGTATTTCGATCTCGGAGATCAGACGATGCCTGGAAGCTCAAGGATCATCGACGTGGCAGAAGTATCGCCGTTGGATGAGCACCGAGTATGCCATCCAACGACCCCTGTACACCCTGGAGTTCCTCCCTCCGCCACGGGGCTGGCGACACGTTCTGAACTTCGGTGAAACCATAAGAGCTCCATCATCGTCTCCCATCCTTTGTGCTGCTCTATGGAAGTCGCTGGAAGTGCTGGTGCGATCGTCGGAGCGAGGCCAAGCCACTGGACCACTTGGAAGGGGCTGGCGTCAAACCATGGCCGGACACAATGCTCGGGAAGAGGGCTCCGACGATGGTTCCGACCATTGATGAATGTACATGCCGTGTTAGTCCAAATAGCTGAAGCGCGGTACTCGAGCAAAGTGGGTGCGTAGTGAAGTGAGATGAGGGTCATGTGGAGATGAAGAAATGAGTGGGTCGGTTGTCTGAGGGAGGCGGAGGGATCCGAGGTTGCGGAGGAGCGAGAGGGTGTGTGGAGATGAGCGTAAAAATGGTTGATGTATGGTGAAGCTAAGTCGATGGAAATTGGAGTGTGAACAGGTGTGCATAGGCCTAATTAAATCAGAGAATCGAAAGGAAAATTCAAAGAAGGCACAAAGGACTTACCCGGAAGGTTTGGAGGACGGTGGCATGTGCTTGAGCTCCTAGGCAAGGCTCCGGTCATCGCTGGACCCCCAGGCCATCGGGGGTAGCTCGTCGGCAGCAGAGCACCGAGGCATAGCCTACCATGGCTATGGGTCTTCACCGGATTTGATGGCGGTCGTCGCGACCTCAATCCGCCCTCCCCCTATCACAAGGAGGAGGAGAGGAGCTATGCCGAGACCCACATAGAGGTGGATAGGTTGAAGTGCGGTCGATGGTGGGTTATTTGAAGAGGCGAGGAGGTGATGGATGATGTGAGTAGCAGAGGTGCTATGGAGCACGAGGGAGAGGGGTGAGTGGTGATACGTGCCCTGCGAGGATGACGGAAGAACGAACTACATAGAGGAGTGGTTAGGCATGGAGAGAGTGGCTAAGAAGACGGGGGAAATGGGAAGGGGGGACGGGTTGGCGAGGTTAACAAACGTAGGAGAGAGAGGGGTTGGAGGTAGGACATGGGTCTTCAGCCATTGGAACTTATGATCCAACGGTTGAGAAGAGGGCGCTAAAGGACAAACCCGATCTGATCGATGGAGGGCAGATCGAAGGGTGCAGAGAGTGCCACATGTCATGATGAGAGGAATGCGATAGCAGACAACGGTGTTGCGATCTAGGACTTGATCGAAGGGTTGAGGATGGAGCGGTAGCGTACGATGGCGATGGAGGTTCCAGGACACGGTTGAGCTGCTACGGATGAGGACATGTGGCAAGAGGAGATTTAGGCAGGAACGAATTGTTGTGATGCGGGTAGGGCTTGGATCAGAGGGTTGCGAAAGGATGTGCGGATCGGTGGCTGGGATGGAAGGAGAAGGAGGCGATCGAACGATGTTGGAAAGAGGGTGCATGGCGCACAAGGAAGCGTGCCACGTGGCGCAACCAGAAAGCACCACGTGGCCTAATCAGGTTATCCAGATAAAAAATATGATAAATGTGCGAGAAGGAGACCGAATTTGGAAAAACTTAAAACATGAAATAATTGTAGATCTTGATGCGATATACAAGTTTCATGTTGACCAAAAATGGAAACGATGTCAAACAAAGGGAGAAATATTTTTATGAGTGCTTTTAAGGGTATAAAAACACTACGATTTTAGTTTTATTATTTTTTGCATTTTAAATTTATTCTAAGGCTCATCTATATACAATAATTTATCTGGTTTTTATTGACACTAGTCTAAGCTAGGGGGTTAATATCTGCGACTTAATACAGTGAAACTGAGTTTCATCACCCCATTATACTTTGAATGAGATAAACCTAAGTATATCATGTTATATCTACATGCAGGGAGGGTCGATGGTAGGAATAGACAGATCAAAACTTAGTCGGTTTCCCCCTATACTTAGGGTGAGATATCCCTAAGTATAGACAAGAAAGGGAGGCAATGGAGGGGATCAATACAAGAATCAAATAAAATAAGAGAAAATATACGAGGGGAGGATATACGCATCACTCCCCATATACTTAGGATAAAAGAGGCCTAAGTATTGGCAACAACAAAAGTGATGAAATAGAACGAAGAATGAACAACTCGAGGTATACACCCCCATACTTAGGACAAAGTAAGTCCTAAGTATAGTAGTGAAGAATGGGTGACACCTTTCGGAATTAAAAGAAATTGAAGACGAAAAGAAGAAAAGAAGAAATATCACTCAACTCATCCACCTCCCCTATACTTAGGAAAAAGTACGTCCTAAGAAAGGCAAAACACAAAGAATGAGGTGGATGAGACAAAACGATAGATTGAAAGAAGAAAATGAAATCGGATATACAAAGAGATGGATATACAGAGATCAAGAAGGCAAAAAGAGTACCTTCTTGCTTGACTGTTGAGGAATGGATCTAATAAGGTGAGGTCGATATCCGGGTCATCAGCAGACAGAAACCAATCAGGATCGAATTGATGAAGGTCCTCAGTAGTATCAAACTGGAAAGGCACGAACTGATCAGTGGAAGTAGTGTGGTCGTGCTCGACCTGGGAAGTCTCTGGTAGGTCACAATCAATAGGTAAGAATTCCATATTAAAGAAGTATGGTCAAATTCATCCTCTGCAGTCTCTACTAAGTCTGCCCTCCGCTCTAAGGTGTCTATAGTGTGAATACCGCATAAGTCATCAATGCATCTCAACTTACCAAGGGGGAATTCCAAGGTCTATACTTTCCGAATCTTCCAAGGAATTCTCGGATCTCATAATAAACCATCAAAAGGCAAACCTCTCTGATACCAGCATCAAGGTCATAGTCCTCGGGGATGGCTAACACAAGTACACTCATCAGAAGCAGGTCTTTGGTCAATAGTGGGTTCAGTGATCAACACATCACTCTCGTCAGCAGAACGAAAGCGAATCTCTCCATATCCATAATCAATAGAGGCTTTCACAGATGCAAGGAAGAGTCATCTCAGCATGATTAGAGGTTGCTCCACAAGGGTGGAGGTCTCCATGGGAAATACGACAAAGCCAACAGGGAAGCTTATGCCCTGAATCAGAATGACAATGTTCTCTAGAATACCCTTCAGCCTCTTGATTGATCCATCAACGAATTGACAAATCATTATGGTTTTCTTAAGAGACCCTAGATGAAGAGATTGCACCAAAGAGAAGGGTATTATATTAATTGATGCACCACCGTCAAGGAGAGTGTGATCACAAGAATGTCCAGAGATGGTGCAACTTACACGAGGTGTGACAGTGTTCCCTTTCTGAATGTGTGGACGATGAGTGATGGCATAAGCAGTGGCCATGGTCAAAATGTGTCGCTTAGATATGCTCCTTCGCTTTCTCTTCTTGGGTTTAGGAGAAGATAATTGAGTCATGGACTTGCGAAGTGGGGCCTCAATGATCTTATGAATAGCTACCGCCACTTCAGGTTCAATCAATATTTTTTGAGATTTTGGATCTCCACCATAAAAGGGAGGAGATCGGAATCATCGTCTTCACAATAATGACTAAGAGCAGTCTGTACAGTGTCATACTTGCGGTCAAAGGTGGGAACTGAGGTGTGTGTGTGTGTGTGGTTGAGTATAGGATCTAGCATGGATGCTCTCTCCTCACAAAATGACTCGGCTATGTGTCTCCCAGGTTCTTTTTGGATTTTAAAATTTCTCATTTTTTGTATTTTGGGCGATTACAAACTCTCATAGGTGTGCTCAAGTGAATACATATCATCAGTCAATGAAGTGGCATGGTGGTTCTTATTTATATTAGTGAGGTCATCAAACATCTTCTTCATTCACTCCATCATCTGGGTCAAGTGATTCAAGAGTGGACTCCATAAGAGTTGACTCCAACAGCTCGGTCTCATGTGGGTAAGATGGAGGAAAATGTGAGGGTGGTGGTTGGTAAAAGTCTGAGGCCTGAAATAGTGATTGAGGTGGATATGCACAAAAAGCGAAATCAGGAGAAAAGTCCTCCAGGTAAAATGGTGGTGGACCGACTAGAGGGTACGAGGGATATGCAAAGTTCGGATAAAAATCACTCCAGTCGACCATATCTAAAACAAAAGAAATGGATTGAGAGAACATGATAGTCAAATCACGATGTCCAAGAAAAAGGTACAACTTCATAGAGAAGATCGAGTATGCACACAAACAAACACAAACAAATATACACAAAACAAACCCCTCAATTCACCTACTCAACATAATGAGGGCTGTGAAAGTTCGGTCTTTTTATTTTTTCGAATTTGAGTTAGGTGACAAACACAAAGTTGTAAAAACACATAGGTAGGCTTGGGATTGGGTACTAATCATTAATGTGTACGTAGCAAATAAAATACGAATGCAATGAGGGGGTTACTCTCCCCAAGAAAATGATATTTTTCTTTTTGATTTTAGGGTCGAGTAGAGTTAGTAGTACCAATTTTATTGATTATCATTTTTTTGTATTTTAATAGAAATGCACGAAACTAAAGAGGAGTCAAATCCTTTTAGATCCTATGTAATCAAATTCAGAGGGAGAGAGTCAGAAAAACGATGCAAGGCGAAAATAATATTGAATGCTAAGTAGAAATGCTCACTTTGCCTCCATCTCTCTTCATGCAAGGATGCTAAACAGAATTGAAACCTATCTATGTGCAATGCAACCGATGAAATTGCCCTATATAGAATATGTTATTATCGTGAAGTATCAGATGCTAGCTATCTAGATATAAGACCTAAGGTTCAATCTCAGAAGCTCATCGGTGCCCATCATAGCAGGTTTTGAAAGCAATTTGTAGAGCATCTCTTGACGTGCAGTCTCAAGTCTAAATAGTTAACAATTAGATTTGACTTAGTCCAAGAATGAATCTATAGGTACAAGCAAATATAACTAGGGCTTTGGACCTTAATCTATCGATAAGAGAATCTTAAAATGAGGGCTCAATCATACAAAACAAATAGGAAGAAAATCATGTAACAAATAAAAGAAAAGCGACAAAAATGTGACAAAAACCGTTGAGGCCCCCAAGTGAACAATCACTCTGATAGTGGACCTCGTGAAGTAGCATTGTCCTGGAGAGTCCAACTTATTACAATTAAAAGTCTCTCTCTCACTTGAATTTCAAAATAAAATAAATTAGAAATAAAATGGCATTGTCTTCAAAAATCCTCAAAGTCCTCTTTTGGCGCTCTTTCCTATCGGCTAGGTCAGAAAAACCGACTCCGCTTCACATGGGTGTGTAGGTGCTCCCAAGGAGTACCTCCTTTGATCCGTGGTCTCGCACAACAAGATCAAACAAGTAGGGTGATTAGATAGATCAACAATAATATCAAATAAAATGAAAAGGAAATAAAGAGACAAATGGACAAGAAAAAAAAGAACATGCAAAGGTCCAATCTATGCGACGTTGCTCTCTGGCAACGACGCCATTTGTTAATGTGGGTTTTTCACGGGTCAAATATATCCCCACAAGTTGAAGACAAATTCGTTGTGGTGACCCCCTAAGAAACCCTACTTCAGACAATAATTAACCCACAAATAAAATATAGCAATGCAAATAAAAATTGTGGAGTTAAAAATTATTTTATTTAACTCTATAGAATGTGCATATAGTGCAAATACATGGAGTAGACATAATAGATTGTGTAAGTGAATGCAAAAAATTGTTCTTTATCTCTTATCTTTTATTGTCTTTTTGGTAAACATGGGTAGAATCCCTAAGATCATATCATCCGCATAACGTTCATATTTAAGCCAGAGCCATTTAGAAGTCATCGCCCGATCGAGTACATCTAGAAAGATGTTCATCAATAATGGGGAGATAGGACTCCCCTGAGGTATTCCCACTCCTTTCAAGGAATAATCATTCCCCTTCCGGTCATATATCGGGCACTCCAAAAAGTTCTTCATAATCTTGAGTAGGGGATCATTGTCTGGGCCTAGAAAGGAATGAAGAACCGTCAGGAGCATCCTGTGATCTATGTTATCAAAACACTTAACTACATCTACTTGAAGTAGAAAAGAAAGGGGAGGCCATTCTTTGATCCTCGAGTGTACAGTATGTATCCCTCTCCCAGGTCGAAAACCACAGGAGTGGTTCGATAATCTTTCGTCAAGATAAAAAGATAGTACATATAGACAGGCATTGAAGAAAGGTCGATCCAAAGTATTCGGTTTAGTGAGGGACCTCCATTTCCCAGGCTTATTTGGTTTAGGAATAAAGAATCGAAGCATAGGGGAAAATCGATATTGTCCACAGCTAATCAAAGAACGAAGGGAAGCCCCATTAGAATAGCCTTGTCCAATCATATCAATGCTATGGGGCGTGGCGGCATCAGCTCCGGTGAGTGATGAAGGAATGTTGAACTCCTGATCCTGTGAGGGTCCCAGGTGGAATAGAGTGGATCAGGGCATAACAGAAGCTTAAGGGAGTGAAATGAGGGAGAAAATTGGGTCAGAAACAACGTGGGTCACCGTGGTGCGTTCATTAGAGTTAAGCTCCGACGAACTACGAAGGATCCTCGAGCGGCCTGAAGTAATAAATGGAACCTTAAGTGGCTAATGAAACCCTGTTTCATGCTCTTAATTCGTAGAAATTAACCCCCTATCTATGACTAAGGGTTTCATCTCTTAATTCGAAGAAATTAACCCCCTATCTAAGACTAAGTGTCAATAAAAACCAGATTAATCCATGTAATTTTCTGACCCCTTGAATAAATTAAAAATCTAAAAAATGACAAAATTAAAAATAGTAGTGTTTTTACCCTTAAAAATGCTCACAAAAATATTTTCTATCTTTGTTGAATCTCATCTACATTTTTGGTCAACATGTAACTTGTAGATCTCATCGAGATCAACAATTTTCATGTTTTGAGTTTTTCCAATTTTTGTCATCTTCCCCCTCATAATTCACTTTCTTCCTCGCAATAACGTGATTGGGCCACGTGGCGCTTTCTGGTTGCACCATGTGGCCCGCTCAATCACACGCCACGTGCCCATCATCTGCTGTCGTTGGATGGCTGTTTGGAGCTCTCCATCCGCACCGTTCATTCCCACCCATTTCCTGACCATTCGATCAACACCATGATCGCATCAAGGTCGTCTTACCGCGCCACTTCCTCAGCTCGCCACGTGGTGTCATCAATGCCATCCTATCTCCTCCATGCGCATCAGATCCCAACCGATCATCCCGCTTCAAATCTAGGCCCTTTGATCATGCTCTTGATCTCATCACCGTCGTTCACCTCTGCCTTCACCTAAGCACACCATGTGTCCAAACATTAGCCACCCGATCCATCCCCAATACCATCATCCCCACCACAAACTAATGCGCTACCCTCGACCCTTCAATCGTGCCCTCGAATGCATCTCATCCCTCCGTCAGCACCACGCTCTCAGCCTGCCAAGTGGTGCATTCTACGCCCTTCGATCACGTTGCTTAGATCTGATCTGGACCACTTCCTCGCGCCCATCTCTTAGTCGTTGTATCGCGAAATCCAACGGCTGGGACTTCTTCTTCCACCTCCAGCCACCTTCCTCGCACACTTCGCCCCTCTCACGCACCATCTTCCCCCTTCCTATTTTCGCCACTTCTTCCGCTAACCTCGCAACTTCCCGAGGAGCCCACGACGTAGCCCCATCAACCACCTTCCTCACGAGAATCGTAGGTGACCAAACAACTGCCGTCCTTGCTCCATAATTCCCATGAAAACCATGACCTCCTAAGGAACCACCACCTTCATTCCTTAAATACTCTGCCTCTGCCCGCCTCAAAACCTGTCCTCCTTCACGAGGGGAGAGTCCCAACCCTCCTCCACCTGCCTGTGAAAGGGGGAGGGGATAGGATCGAGCGAAGACGGTCATCATCCCCGGTGAGACCTGCCACCGTTCATGGTGGCGATGCGACAACTCCACCCCACTTGAGCTTCGAGGATAGGTTGCCCTCAACATGCGAAGACCCTGAGACACTCCAAGAGGCTCAAGCCCAGGCCCCTGATGAAGCGGATTTTGCGAGGGTCAAAATAGTCCACACAAGGCGGGACCGCAGTGTCGCTGAGCGACTGCTCACGAAACCCGTATCAATCAACAATTAACCCACAACAAGAATCAAACACTGAAAAGCGGTGCGGTGTTAAAATTTATTATAACTCTACAAAGGATGTGTATAGCGTGCAAGCAGTGTAGAGGTCAAATACAGGGAGAAGATAGGTAGAATAGGGCAAAATGCTCAAAAATGTGAATGTCATGATTTGCCTATTTATGCTATTTTTTGTGGGTTTTTATTTTATATTTTTTATTCTTTTTCATTTTTATATTTTTTTGTATTTTGATTTTGAAATTTCTAATTTTATATTTTCTTTCTATAATTTATTTTTTTATATTTTCTTTCTCTTTAAATAGAATATATATACAAAGTAAGAAAGGGAGGGATAAAGTATTTATAAAAATAGATAAAAATAAGCAAAATTCAGAAAATGAAATATTTTTGTGCTTTTTTATAATTTTCTATTGTTTTTGTGATTTATCTACATTTTTCCTATTTTTTGGTATTTTTAAAGGCAAAAATATTGAAAACGGTGGATAAAATAAAAAGCTGAAATTAAATTGAGGATGAAAAATATCAAACAGTGACAAAAATTCCCGAAATTAATTTTAAATAAAAGATAGTAAAATAAAGAAAATTTAAAAACAAAGATTGTATTTTTATGATTTTTTTGGAATTTTTACGATTTTATGAAGATTTTTAGAGTTTTATAATTTTTAGGAGTTTTCTTTTATATTTTTTTAAAGATTTTTGGACTGAAGTTAGACACTAAAATAAGCAAAATATAATTTTTTTAGAATTTTTCGAAAACGTTTTATAATTTTTATGTATTTTCTAATTCAAACAGTGTTGAAAATGCTTGTTTTTTATTTTTTATAAGTAATAAAATCCAATAAAAATGCAAAATAAAAATATAACGTGAATCTACGATGCAGCAGGAAGCGATGGCATTTTTTTGGTAATTTTTGGAATTTTATAAATGCAAGAAATAAATAGATATAACAAAAAGAAACTACACTATGGGCAAGGGCATTTATGTAAATATGAGAAACTGTAGGGGCATGCGTGTAAATTTCCACCAAAATTTATAACTAAAATAAAAACCTTCCTCGACTAAGCACAAATAGTCGTAACTCCAAGGACATATTCGCAAAATTCCCAAAGCCACGTGCACAAGGCACGTGACTGACAAGGACTAAAAAGTAATAACACAAAAACTTATGGTTCCGTTCGTACATTTTACAAAGGTTTTAAAACTGCCGATGAATGTTTAAATAGTAATTATTAAATACAAAAAGTGGCAGGGCAATAAATGCAAAATACCCTTGCCAAGCAGATCCAACGGCCGAAAGATAATACTTGGACACGCGTCACGTCAAGGATGCACGATACCCGTTCGCACGAACGACCCAGATTAGATGGATCTTGAACGATCCGACGGTTGATGCTGAACACGATCCGACGGTTCCAGGATGTGCTGATAGAACACTGGAGATCCGACGGCATAAGAGGTGCTTGGATGAACGTGTGAAGAACCAGCCACCGGTGAGGTTCGAATTGGTGATTCGAGCTCCTCTGACGGCTAGAAGCCCCTCCGACGGTCGCCAAAGTTTCTTGGGAGCTTCCTATAACAGACGACGACTTTAAAATGGCGGGTTAACCGCCGGCACACCGCCACAACGACCGAAGGAGGAGGATGCTCCAGGTTGCTTGGTCTGCGGCAAAAGCGACCCCCAGGTGAGTGCCTCTTGGTCCCTGGAAGCTACAAAGAAGATACACGCCAACAGTAGTTGTTCCCAGGGCAAATGTGGGTGATTGAATGGAGTAGGTGGCATAGAGCTTCGGCGAGAAGGTGGTGACGGTAATCTACTCAATAGATTGGCAAAATGTGCAAGTAAATCGAATCTAAGGTGGATGATAAGCGAGTAAATGCGAGCTGGAGGTTGTACTGTCACCACAACCCATCCGGAGCTTGGTCTAAGAGGCTTCAAGCGGGTCAAAAATGGTTCAAAGATCAATGGAGGGTGGGACTGGGTTTTTGAAAGAATGGTCGAGCAGCTCCAAGATCGAGATGTAGGCATCGATTCAGTGACGCAATCCCCAATAAGAACTATAGGCGTGTATCCTTCATCTATGGGGAGAAAAAATGCAGAAGGCTTTGACATCAATAGATGAAAAATCCAACCTCGAAAAATCCGCAAAAGCGGGTCAAAAGCAAGGTCTGACAATGAGGCAGAGGGGGAGTCAGACAGTTGACCCGCGGTCAACTGTTAGAAGGCCCTGGTTGGTCCACGTGTACCAACCAGGAAAATCCTCCTGAAAATTATTTTAGAATTCATTTTAAATTAGTAAGGGATTTTTTTATTTTTAGGTTATAAAATAAAAAATGTTTATTATTTTATAAATTATTTTATTATGACTTTTATTTATTTTTATGATGAATTAAATTACAAGTTACCATTTTAGGCCTATATAGGTATATATATCTATGTATTTTAATATTTTATTTTTATTTTGTATATTTAATTCATTTATTTTTTGTTTATTATTTTATAAATTTATAAAATATTTTTATACACTTAAATATATTTTTATTTTATTTTTCTGAGGTATTTTGTACACTTAATAAAATATAAGTATTAATTATATAGGTTTGTGTATTGGTATTATACCTATGTATCATATACATGTATTTTATTTTTGTCTTTTCTTTAATGTTTTATTCTGATTTTAATATACATATATATATATATATTATAAATAATATTTAAAATTATAAAAATATAAAATTATAAAAATAAATAATAATAAATAATATGAATATTTTAATATGTACACGTATACAATAGGGGTCCAAAACTCAACTTTCAAACCGTAGCTCCGCAAAATGCGAAACTACCTTCATTAAAGAGCTTATTTAAATTTATATACAATTAAAGTGAGTTTGATGCATTTTGAGCTTTTATTAGGGAGATACAGGTCTGGGAAGTTGGGATTCTGAAATCTTATTCAAATCGTAACTTTTTATCTATGTAATATTTTTGAGTGAAATCAATTTTATATTTTTCTATATTTAATTATCTACAACTTTCGTGTACAAAGTTTCTTTATTTGAGATATAAAAAGTGGAACAAAAAATAGCTCCAAAAATGAATAAAGAATGAATAAATTAAAAGGTATTTTTATTGTATTTTAGCCCTTATCTCCCCTACTTTATTCCTTGTCGACCTAGTCATCGAGATGCCTAGGTCTCGGGGTTTCGAGTCATAAAATATTTACAATATTTTATTCTTTTTCTTTTCTTTTCTTTATTCTATAATTTTGGCTTTAAAAATCGCATTTTATACAATATTTACACAATGATGCATAAATGCTAAAATGCCTAAATTAAGCCTATTTACACGCATTTACTAGGTTTTTAAGGCTAAAATGATATAATAAAGATGATGAAACATAGATTCATCATCCCTCTATACTTGCCTTTGCTAGTCCCTAGCAAACACTTATGCAATAAGTGCAGAAAAGAAAAACAATGAAAAGAAAAAGAAGAAAGGTGGATTAAGCTTAATTATCAAACTTGTCTTCACAAAATCAAAGTTTGGAGCTTAAGTCGGACCTTTGCAATTTTAGTGCGGGCAAAACCTTAATGAAACCGGATTTGAAATCCAACAACCTTCAAGAATCCTAAAACTCTGTTCAAGTCTCCTCAATAGCCAGGTCAGAAATATTTCAATTCATACACAAACCCTTACAACTATGAATCTGACTCGTACAGTGTAAGTGATGGTGGCTCTCCCCAACTTGAATGACAAAGAGACTGACTTCTCCAGCATGACAACCCAATGATTCCCCGATCCAATAACTCCTTCCTCAAGGAGTGGGGCATTCCCTTCTAAGTTTAAGTGGCAACCAGCTCAAGAGGAGGGGTGAAGAGAAGAATGGACGGTAACCAGTTTAGCTACCTATCCTAGGATGCAAGACCAGTATAGTCGAGTCATCCAGCTACAGGCTCACATAATTTGACTTTGGAACTCAAGCTTGCTTATTGACTTTACAACATATGTACATACTTTGGCAGACATTTTATTTCTGCACAGGCCTGTCCATTTTGTGTTTTTTTGGAATACTATATACAACAGCATTAACATAAGGAGTTTTTCCTCTTGAGACAGTAGACTATCCCTCTTTTGAAGCTTTATCGCAACCCACACTCTCCTGTCTTTAGAATTCCTCATCACTGGACAGGTTGGGGTGCACTTCCCTCCCTAGAGGAGGACAAGTGTTTCCACTTGTGTGTGTCTCATACCGGCAAATCCAATCCCCTCACCATTCCAACTGAGTTGAGCCATGAGAAAGGTGCAGGTGTCCAAGTTAGGTCATTATCAACAAGAGTCGTGCGTGCGTTCCGAAATACTCTACTTAGGCAGTCAAGAATCCATTGAACCAAGTCTCGTGATCCTCAAAGAATTAAGTCAACTAGACCTTAAGAACCACAACTCCAGTTCCTATAAGGTTCCTGTTATTAGGTAGATTGTAAGATACAATCAAGCTCCAATCTCCGGATTTTATTTAGAATTGATCAACTATCAAACTCAATCCGAAAAATGCTAATGCTATGCAAATGCTATGCAGAATGCACAAGATATTTTTGTGATGCAATTTTCAAATATTTTGAACTTTTTATGGGTTTTTCAAAAGATGATGCACATGCATTTTTTATTTTTCAAAAAGATTTTTCAAATGTATTTGGATTTTAATTTTGCAAATGTTTTTTGGGATTTATGAAAACAATATGTTTTGTCTAAAAACTAGGTACAAATATTTACACAGAAATGCTTCTTATATCTACAAGAAGTGGATTTTAAGAATTTACAGGGGTAAGTGGTTAATTTTATAAATATATATAGTAAATTTTAGATGTGGTGTATGTATTCCTCAAACTTATTTGAAAATCATTTTACAAACAATTTTTTGAAAACTATA
Organism: Ottelia alismoides; assembly: GCA_037367405.1. NCBI lineage: Eukaryota > Viridiplantae > Streptophyta > Magnoliopsida > Alismatales > Hydrocharitaceae > Ottelia > Ottelia alismoides. Next base: position 731,820 of record JAZKJV010011797.1, on the reverse strand, counting down.
GTCCAAAATAATTTTTACAAATATTTTACAAACATGTACACACATTTGAAAATCATTTTGCAAAGGTTTTTCAAGAAGTATGGATACATTTTTCAAATATTTTTGCAACCATTTTTGAAATCATTTGCAAAGCATTTTTTAAACATTTTATTTCACACAAAGAAAATAAACTTTACAAACCAAAATGTTTTTATAAAGGTTGAAAACATGTAACAAAATGTTTTAAAAATACTTTTCAAGAGATATTTCACAAAGATTTTCAAAATATTTTTCAAACATTTTTCAAAAAACATTTTCACCTGATTTATTAATCAGTAAGTACAAAAAGAATTTGAGGAATAATCAACATCTTTTTATTAAGATTTTTAATGAATTTTATTGGTGTAATTAGCCATATCTATTAAGAAAATACGAAAGTACGAGTTATGTCTAAAGTATATACATAGTATATACGACCCCCCTATACTTAGCTTGAGCTATGTCCTCATAGATCAGAGAGAAAAGAGAAGACATAACTCGTACTGAGTATAGGAAAATCTAAGGAATACATAAAGGAATGAATGAACGAATGAGAAGCTGATTGTCCCCCCTATACTTAGGATCAAATAATCCTAAGTATAGTAGATTGTACACCAAGCGGGGAGGGTCAAGGGTGGGAATGAACAGATCATACTCAGATTGTCTCCCCCTATACTTAGGGTAGGATATTCCTAAGTATAGACAGAGAGGAGACAATGGAGAGGATCAAAGAATAGAGAAACTTGGGGTGCACACCCCCTATACTTAGGACAAAGTATGTAGAAGACTGTCTACAAGGGGCGACACCTATTTGATAGATACAGAAGATAGAAAAGGAAAAGAAGAAAAGAAAAAAAGAAGGAAAGAGATCTGAAGATGGAAATGAGATCAGAGGATGTACACACCACTCCCCCTATACTTAGGGTAAAAGAAGCCCTAAGTATAGGCAACAACAGAAGTGATGAAACAGAACGACGAATGAGCACTCGACTCGTCCACCCCCTATACTTAGGACAAAGTACGTCCTAAGCAAGGCAAACACAAGAATGGGTAGATGAGCAAGACGGGAGAGGGACATAGATGAACAGAAGAGGATGTACCACAGAAATGGATGTACGCATGATCAAGAAGGTAGAAAGCGAACCTTCTTGGCGAGACTGTTGAGGAATGGGTCTGGTATGGTGCAGGTCGACATCGAGGCCCACAGTGGACGGAATCCGATCAGGGTCGACAGAGTATTGATCCTTAGGGGCCCTAGGGTGTGAAGGCGCAGACATGTGAGTGAAAGTAGTGATACTAGGTCTGGCCTTGGGAGTCTCGCTAATATCAAAGTGGAATGGGACGAACTCATCATCATCGGAAGTAGTGTAGTCAGAGTCGTCCAGTCAGGTGTCGTCCAGGTCAAAAACAAAAGGCACAAACTCATCAGTGGAAGTAGTCGAACTCTGTTCGTCCTCTATAATCTCAACCGGATCATCTTTCTCATCAAAAGGCCCGAATTCCTGAATAAAAGCAATCATATCAAATTCAGCCTTGGTCTCATCTGAGTCTAGGTGAACAGGAGCGGAGTCATCAGTGAAAGAAGTCAAGTCATGTCCGCCCTGTCTAGTCTTTAAATATGCCCTCCGCTCAATGGTATCAATCGTGTAAAACTTGTGGATGCCATCAACACAACGCCAAGTCCCCGAAGAAGGAACTCCGAGGTCTATGCTTTCCGAGTCTTCCTCTACGGGGAGGAATTCTCGGGTCTCAGTGGAATCCAATGAATAGCAAAATTCCATGATAGTCTTGTCAAGGTCATGGTCCTCGAGGTCAGCCAAGATGGGTGAAGTCGCATCAGGTACAAGACTCTCATCAACTGTGGATGTGGTGATCAACACTTCGCTCTCATCAGCGGGACAGAAGCGGATATCTCTTGATCCATAATCAATAACGACCCTCGCAGAGGCGAGGAATGATCGTCCCAGGATGATTGGGGAGTGCTCCCCTGTGGAGGTCTTCATGGGCAATATGACAAAGTCAACATGGTAGCTCATGCCCTGAATCGGTATGACGACATTTTCAAGGATACCCTTCGGCCTCTTTATTGATCCATGAGCAAATTGAATGATCATCCTGGTTTTCCTTAGAGGCCCTAAATGAAGAGACTGTACCAGCGAGAAGGGTAGTATGCTAATCAAAGCACCGCCATCTAGGAGAGTGTGATCACATGTATGGTCAGAGATGGTGCAGCTAATGAAAGGTGTGGCAATGTTCTTTTTCCTAGGAATGGGACGGTGTGTGATGGTGTGGGTAGTGGCTATGGTCAGAATGTGACACTCAGATCTGTTCCTACGCTTTCTCTTCTTGGGAAGAGGAGCAGATAAATCAGTCATGGTCTATTGAAGTGGGGCATGGATGATTTCATGAATGGTAGCCACCACTTCGGGTTCAGTCAATATTTTTTTGAATTTTTGAACCTCTTCCTTACAAGGGAGGAAGTCGAAATCGTCATCTTCACGAGGAATGCCAAGAGCAGTCTGTACAGCGGCATCCTCGGGGTCAAAGGTGGGCCAAGGTGTGAAAGGGAATGTGGTCAGAAAGTCTGGCAGATGGGCACTCTCCTCACAGTCTGAATCAACCGAGTGTCTCCCGAACTCTTTTTGGATTTTTAAAGTTTTCTCATTTTTTTGTATTTTGGGCGATTGTAAGCTCTCATGGAAATCCTCAAATGATTCCAAATCATCAGATCATGAAGCATCAATGCGGCTCTTATTAATGCAGGTGAGGTTGTCAATCCTCGACTTCATTTGCTCCATGAACTGGTCAAGGTCTCAAGTGTGGACATCGTGAGAGGTGACTCCAACAGGTCAGTCTCGGGTGGATGTGAAGATGGAAAATGCGGGGGGGGGGGGATTTGGGTAGAAATCCGAGTCCTGATACTATGGCTGTGGCGGATATGTACAAAAATCGGAAAAAAGAGGAGGAGGATCCTCCTGATAAAAGAGAGGTGGTCCGACTGGAGTGAACGAGGGATCCGTAAAGTCCAGATAAAATATGCTCCAGGGGTCCATCTCAAAAACAAAAGGAAATGATTCGAGATAGCACGAAGGTCAAGTCAAGAGAAGGTGAGAAAAAGGCGCAAATGCGCAGAGCTGATCTAGAACACACACAAGCAAGCACAAACAAACGCACACAAAACAAACCCTCAATTCACCTACTCAACTCGGTAGAGACTGCCAAAGAGCGGTTTTTTATCTTATCTATTTTAGAGTTAGGTGAGAAGTCCCAAAGTTGCACAAACACTTAGGGGGTTGAAATGGGATTTTGGCACTAATCCTTAGTGTGTGCGCGAGCAATGTAACACGAAGACAATGAGGGGATTTCTCGCCCCAAGACATTTTTTCCTTTTTAGTCGATTTTAGGGTCGAGTAATGTTAGCAGTCCCAATTTTATTTGTTATCACTTTTTTGATTTTTTAGTGAGAAATGCATGTGCCTAATGAGGAATCAATTTTACTTAGCACCTTGGTGGTCAAAATCAGAGGGAGAGGCGAAAAAGCAATGCAAGCAGCAAAACGATGATGTATGCTAAAGCGTAAATGCTAACCTTGCCTCCAACACTCTACATGCAAGGATGCTCTGCAGAATTGATACCTAACTACATGCAAGTGCAAAGCCGATGAAATCGCCCTAGGGTGAGAAGCTGCTATTAGCGGGAAGCACAACTTTCAGAATTTGACTAGATCCAAACGAGACTATAGGTACATGCAATGGTGATTAATGTGTTTGGACCTAATACTATCGACAAGCAATTCCTACAGCTAAGGCTCAATCACACAAAAGAAATAAAAATAAAACCGAAAAACAAAATAAAAAATGCGAAGAAAACACGAGAAAACAGCGATGAGCCCCCAAGTGAACAATCACTTGGAAATTAGGCCTGAATGTCCAGAGTTTGATGTACCTGTATTATTACAAAAATAAAGTCTCTCTCTCACTTAAGATACAAAAATAAATACAGAAAATAAATGCAACAACTAAGGTGGAGCTCGGTCTTCAAAATTTCTCTAAGTCTCCTTCGGTGCTAGGCGGGTAGACTGACACCGGCTTCACGTGGGTGCATAGGCACCTAGGGTAGAGTGCCTCCCTCGATCTGCGGTACCTCGCACGAAGTCAACAAGAGAGGGGGTTAGACAGCTCAAGCAATATATATCAAATAGAAAACAAATAAATAAAGCCGTAAAAATAGACGAACAATCACAAGCACAAGCAAAAACCTGAACTAAGTGCGGTTGCTCCCCGGCAACGGCACCATTTGATGAAGCAGATTTTACGAGGGTCAAAATAGTCCACACAAGGCGGGACGACAGTGTCGCTGAGCGACCGCTCACGAAACCCGTATCAATCAACAATTATCCCACAATAAGAATCAAATATTTAAAAGCGGTGCGGAGTTAAAATTTATTATAACTCTACAAAGGATGTGTATAGTGTGAAAGCAGTGCAGAGGACGAACACAGGGAGCAGACAGGTAGAACGAGGTAAAATGCTCAAAAATGTGAATGTGATGATATGTCTATTTATGCTATTTTTTGTGGGTTTTTAATATTATATTTTTTTATTCTTTTTAATTTTTATATTTTTGTATTTTGATTTTTAAATTTCTAATTTTATATTTTCTTTTTATATTTTATATTTTTTATATTCTTTTTATATTCTTTTTCTTTAAAAAGAATATATATACAAAGTAAGAATGAGAGGGATAAAGTATTTATAAAAATAGATAAAAATAAGAAAAATTCAGAAAATGAAACATTTTTGTGTTTTTTATAATTTTCTAATGTTTTTGTGATTTTTCTATATTTTTCCTAATTTTTTTGGCATTTTTAAAGGTAAAAATACTAAAAACAGTGGATAAAATAAAAAGCTGAAACTAAATTGAGGATGAAAAATATCAAACAGTGACAAAAATTCCCAAAATTAATTTTAAATAAAAGATAGTAAAATAAAGAAAATTTAGAAATAAAGATTGTATTTTTATGATTTTTCTGGAATTTTTAGGATTTTTATGAAGATTTTTAGAGTTTTATAATATTAGGAGTTTTCGTTTATATTTTTTTATGATTTTTGGATTGAAGTTTAGACAACTAAAATAAGCAAAATATAATTTTTTTGGAATTTTTCAAAAAATATTTTATAATTTTTTTGTATGTTCTAATGCAAACAGTGTTGAAAATGCTCATTTTTTATTTTTTTATAAGTAATAAAAGGCAATAAAAATGCAAAATAAATATATAACGTGAATCTACAATGCAGTAGGAAGCTATGGTATATTTTTGGTAATTTTTGGAATTTTATAAATGCAAAAAAATAGATATAGCAAAAAGAAACTACACTATGGGCAAGGGCATTTATGTAAATATCAGAAACTGTAGGGGCCTGCGTGTAAATTTCCACCACAATTTATAACTAAATTAAAAAGCTTTCTAGACCAAACACAAATAGTCGAAACTCCAAGGACATATTCGCAAAATTCCCAAGGCCACGTGAACAGGGCACGTCACTGACAGGGACTAAAAAGTAATAATCACAAAAACTTGGGGTTCCATTCGCAAATTTTACAAATGTTTTAAAAACTGCCGATGAATGTTTAAATAGTAATTATTAAATACAAAAAGTGGCAAGGCGATAAATGTGAAATACCCTTGCCAAGCAGATCCAACGGCCGAAAGATAACACTTGGACACGTGTCACGCCGAGGATACGCGATACATGTTCGCACGAACGGCCAAGATTAGATGGATCTTGAACGATCCGATGGTTGGTGCTGAACACGATCCGACGTTGCCAGGATGTGCTGAAAGAACACTGGAGATCTGACGGCGTAAGAGGTGCTTGGATAAACGTGTGAAGAACCGGGCCCAGGGAGGTTCGAATTGGTGATTCGAGGTCCTCTGACGGCTAGAATCCCCTCCGACGATCGCCAATGTTTCCTGGGATCATCCTCTAATAGACGACGACTTCAAAATGGCGGGTTAACCGTCAGCGCACCGCCACGACAATCGGAGGAGGAGGATGCTCCACGCTGCTTGGTCTGTGGCAAAAACGATCCCCAGGTGAGGGCCTCTTGGTCCCTGGAACCTGCAAAGAAGATACACGCTAATAGTAGATGTTCCTAGGGCAAATGTGGGTGATTAAATGGAGTAGGTAGCAGAGATGGAACTCGCTGGAGCTTGCTTCGGCGAGAAGGTTGTGATGGTAAGCTACTCAATAGATTGGCAATATGTGCGTGTAAATCGAATCTAAGGTGGATGATAAGCGAGTAAATATGAAAGAAAATGGATAAAGCAACCTCGATGGCCGAAGGACCAGAGATAAGGGACCTAAACGGCGGCGGCCCACTAGAGGTGGTGGAACGACGCCTCTGACTCGTCGAAGGCCTCCCCAAGGAGCTGGAGGTTGTGTTGTCACCACAACCCGTCCTGAGCTCGGTCTAGGAGGCTTCAAGCGGGTCAGAAACAGTTCAAAGATCAATGGAGGGTCGGATTGGGTTTTTGAAAGAATGGTCGAGCGGCTCCAAGATCGAGATGTGGGCATCGATTCAGTGACGCAATCCCCAATAAGGACTATAGGCGTGTATCCTTGATCTATGGGGAGAAAAAATGCAGAAGGCTTCGACATCCATAGATGAAAGATCCGACCTCGAAAAATCCGCAAAAGCAGGTCAAAAACGAGGTCTAACAATAAGGAAGAGGGGGAGTCAGACAGTTGACCTGCGGTCAACTGTCAGAAGCACCTAGTTGGTCCACGTGGACCAACCAGGAAAATCCTCCTGAAAATTATTTCAAAATTCATTTTAAATTAGTAAATATATTTATTTTTTTAGGTTATAAAATAAAAAATGTTTATTATTTTATAAATTTTATTATGATTTTTATTTTTTTTATGAGGTATTAAATTACAAGTTACCATTTTAGGCCTAAATAGGTATATATATCTATGTATTTTAATATTTTATTTTTATTTTGTATATTTAATTCATTTATTTTTGTTTAATAAAATTTTAAACTATTTTTATACACTTAAATATATTTTAATTTTATTTTTATGATGTATTTTATACACTTAATAAAATATAAGTATTAATTATATAGGTTTGTGTATTGGTATTATACCTATGTATCATAAACATGTATTTTATTTTTGTCTTTTCTTTAATGTTTTATTCTGATTTTAATATACATATATATTATAAATAATATTTACAATTATAAAAATATAAAATTATAAAAATAAAGAATAACAAATAAAATGAATATTTTAATATGTACACGTATACAATAGGGGTCCAAAACTCAACTTTCAAACCGTAGCTCCGCCAAATGCGAAACCACCTTCATTAAAGAGCTTATTTAAAATTATATACAATTAAAGTTGAGTTTGATGCATTTCGAGCTTTTATTAGGGAGATACATGTCTGGGAAGTTGGGATTCTGAAATCTTATTCAGATCATGACTTTTTATCTGCGTATTATTTTTTAGTGAAATTAATTTTGTATTTTTCCATATTTAATTATCTACAACTTTCATGTACGAGTTTCTTTATTTGAGATATAAAAAGTGGAACCAAAAATAGGTCCCAAAATGAATAAAGAATGAATAAATTAAAAGGTATTTTTATTGTATTTTAGCCCTTATCTCCCCTACTTTATTCCTTATCGACCTAGTCATCTAGATGCTTAGGACTCGGGGTTTCGGGTCATAAAATATTTACAATATTTTATTTTTTTTCTTTTCTTTTCTTTATTCTATAATTTTGGCTTTAAAAACCACATTCTATACAATATTTACACAATGATGCATAAATGCTAAAATGCCTAAATTAAGCCTATTTACACGCATTTACTAGGGTTTTTAAGGCCAAAATGATAGAATAAAGATGATGAAACATAGATTTATCAGCCCCCGCTCCGCCATTCGCCAAGTAAGCTCCTTTAATCTTCTTTGTATTTTCTTTTGACTTCTTCAAATTAATTAGGCTATTTCCTACTCCATCACTTTCCATGAGCCACCCCTTTAGCTCCGCCTTGCTTCCATCATTCACGCGCTACCCTTCGATTCCCTTCTCCTCCACCACGACCCCAGACCACTCCGACCCTCATCTTTGTCAATCTCGTTAGAGAATACGACCTGGGCCCTCTATTTCTTCACCCCTTATGGCCCTCAACCATTTCATTCATCTCACGTCACCAACACATTACTTCGGCTATAGATATAACCATGCAGGTGCTCAAGTCTTCAATAACCAGAGGCCTCGTCGGAGCTACCTTCCTGAGCTCCTTCTCCAGTGAATCAGTGTCGTCAACCTCCTCCAGACCTCGCCGCGTCACACCCTTGCTTTGAACTTCATTGACCATCCTCCAGCTACCTTTTGGGAGCAGAGCAAAGCTAGAGAGGAGGTGGCAGAGCAGCAGCATCTTCGCCGGAGTCATGGTTTCATCGCCAGACATCGCAGAGGAGGAGGTACAACCACCGTAGGATGCACCACCCGGTGGTCATCCAACGGTGTACAAGGATCCACATCGACGCATCTACATTATTCAGCCGATGTTCGATCAACGATCGGGTGGCTCTTGAGCATCCACGTATCAGCGCCGAGACCGCTCCGAGCCTCTTCCCCATGTCTTTAGGCTCGGAGCACCCGAGCCTCTCCCAAACCAGCCGAGCCGACATCCGAACCCGAGCCGCTAGCCGAAGTAGCACCGAAGCTCAAGAGCCCTCCGAGCCTCCTCCGAGCCTAACCTTCCACCGAACTTAGCATGCACGTGCTTGTCACGTGCTGGCAAGGGTAATTTGCAGGGACGCCCCTGCTGGTTCTTCACATTGCATACAGGTCCAGAGCTCGCGTGCAAACCACATGTGCCTGGGGTATTTTGCACTCATACCCTCATGGGTTTTAATAATTGCAAAATACCCCCATGCATGTGGGTTATTTATAGGGAAGGTCTCGAACTTTATTTTATTTGCATTTTAGTCCCTCCCAGGGACTTGTTTGCTCTATATATTTTATGTTTTCTTACATTTATGCCCCTGGCTTCACTCTTGCATATCTTGAGCATCCTTGCTTCGATTGAGTCGATTTCAGTGGCGTTTTGAAGCTCGTTTCATTGTCTTCTTGATGGCATGTTTATATTTCAAATTTAACACTATGAATTTTGATGTATTATTTAATAGCTAGGTGTCTTTATTGTATTGCTTCACATGCCTTATTTTTACATCAATGAAAATAGCTTAATGACTTGACCATGATTTGACTTGTGATTAAATGACTCAACAATTTTGATAATTAGGGCATAATTGCATTGCATTTAATTTCATTTCTTTGCATGTTTAAAATCAAAATAAAAATGCATATCTCGTGTTTATTTATGCATACTGTTGTGTCATCGAGCATTCTTTGACCTACTATTCATTAATCCAACACTTATCCTAAATAATAAGAGTCTAAATTAGACTAAAGAGGCGCGTGTCCTTGATAACGCTCCCGCACACTGAGTTAATTCGGTCAAATTAATGTTAAGTGTTCGTTGCAGTCGGATACGAGAGGTTAATCAAAAACCACTCAGTGATTAATGTTAAGTGATGATATTTTTTTACTTGGTGGAGTCCAAGGTCGATCTCAGGGAGGCAACTGTCTCCTTAGGTAAATTACAGCAATTTTTCAAGTGTTGATGTTCGAGAATCAATTTTTTTGGTCTTTTTAATTTTTATGCAGACATATGCGGACAAGGTGAGCCAATTTAGCGTTTAATTTGATTGATGTATCAAATGAAGTCCAAAAATAATAAAAATTGGCCAGATGATTATTTATGATGAAAATGACCTACACTAATCTTTTTGGAATTTTTCGACTCAAAATAAATTTTCTGTGAATTAAATGAACAGACAGAGTGATTTTCAGTATTTAATTTTTAATAAATATCAAATCACAATTTTTTCAAGAACTAAAATTATCCTAGGTGGGTCTAATGATAAGGGACCTAGGAAAATTAACAGGACGTAAATTTACTGTGAAATGAATTAATTAAAATTAATTCAAGAAAATCACTAAACTATTTATTTAGGCCTCGATATGCGTGCAAATGCTATGAAATTTGTATGGTGTGTTAGAAATGATGTCCTTAGGCTACTGTGATTTTTTCATAATTTTTGAAGGCACAGATAATTAATTAAAATTCAAAAGGCATCACTGGGCAAAATATGTCAACAATGAACCAATTAATTCATTAATAATTCAAATAAGCCCACAAAAATCAGACACGTGTACTAACAGATGGAGGACAAAATTTCCAACAACATGCAATTTTTAGAAACTCAAAATGATGAAAAATACACTCTAGGGACACGTGCAAACACAAGGGTGTAAATGCAATACTTGAAATTGAAACTTCAATAAATAAATATGCTGACAGGGACTAAAATGCAATTACCGATAACATGCAGGACTTGTATGCAATTTCTCCACGGAACATGTGCTCCTCACGTGGGGTCTGCTTCACAGGGACCTTTTCGTAATTTCCATAAGCTTCAGGGGCGTCTGTGCAAATAACCCAGGCCGCACGTGCTCCTCACGTGGGCGACCTAGGTTCGGAGGGCGTCGGAGGCTCGGAGCGAGGGTCGGGTCTTCTGGAGGTTCGGACTAGCCTCGGTGCAGCTTCGGGTCACCCGAGCCTAGGCTTGGTGGCCGAGGCTCGGACTCGTCTACGTGGCAGCCTGAAGGCCCTTGGATCAAGATGGATCCAAGGGATGTCGATGAAGTCGCGTGGCGGCTGGAGAGCCGTCTGATCCGAGGCGTGATCAACGGTCGCGGACGGGGGCGGTGAGTGGACTCGTGGCAGGGCGAGGACCGTTCGATCGGATGATCGAACGGTTGCTGCTGCGTCGTCTCGAACGGTCCTCCGCCACCTGCGGAGGAGAAGGCGGAGCTCCGGTGGGGCTGGGCTTGCTCCGCCTCGGTTGCCAGGCGTCGATGAAGAGCTTCGTCAGCTCCCACGTAGCTCGGAAGAAGCGGGAGTGCACGGCGAAGCCTCCGGTGGCCTCAAGATCCTTGGAGATGTGTTGGAGCTCTGCGTCGATGAAGCTCGAAGGGAGCTCCGGCGAGGCTCCGGCCAATGAAGAATTTAGGATCTGCAAGGGGTTAGATGTATAGCCGAGGCGTGCAGGTGTCCGTGGAGGGGGAGTGGAGTGATCGGCGAGGCCTGCAATGGAGTGTGATGGTCTGGCGAGTAAGCTCCGGCCAAACGGCGGAGCTGTTGGTCGGAGGAAAGTGAAATGTGTCGTCGGAGTGTGCGGAAGATACCGCGAGGATCGGAGCTTCGACGCGAAGCTCGTCGAGGTGATTTAGACGCGCGAAGATGGCTGGTGACGGCGAATAAAAACGGAGAAAAAAGCAAGAAAAAGAAGAAGAAGATCGGAGTATGAATGGAGGGGGTTACCTGGGGAATGGGGCTCAACTTTGAGCTCCAGGTCGTCGCTCAAGGGATCGGTAGGGTCCCGAGCTCGGGCAGCTGCTCGAGGGAGGCTGCAGCACGGCGGTGGCGGCCGTGGATCTCGCCGGAGTTGGATCTCTGTCTTCGCTCGACAACTCCACCAATTGCTGTCACCAATAGGTAGCTTGGAGCTCGAGGAACCTCTCTAGAGTGGCGGATGGGGGTGAACGGTGCCGGTGGCTGGATATTTATAAGGAGAAGGAGGTGGTCTGGCTGGGTGAGTGGCAAGGTTGGTGGTCGTCGTGGGGCGAGTATGGTGGAGATGGTGGTGCTCGAGGGAGCTGGCGAGGGAGAGGGACGAGTGGGGGACGTCGTGGGGAGGTCAGCGGCCGGAGGAGATGGCTGACGTGTGCCCAGAAAAGGAAAGGGGGCGCCCCTCCCGCAAGGAAAGGGACGTGGGGGAGAGGGGCGCCTGGAGGTAGGAGACGAGGTCTCCACCGTTGGATCTTGTGATCCAACGGTGGAGATCAGAGCGTGGTGAACGGGTATGATTAGATCTGGGGTGCCAAGATGAGGGGTTATGAGGGGGCCACGTGGCGCGTTGTGGCGAGGCGCGAGCGGATGGTTCAGATGAGAGGGTCGAGTAGATCTGAGGGTCGAGACTCACTGGAAGAGGGCGGCTGCGATGAGAGGATCGGGGACCTGATCAGGCGGCGCAGATGCGTCCACGTGGAAGGCTGAGAGCGCGGCACTAAGGGACGGTGGAGATGAAGTGTGGGGTGGATCTGATGGCTGGGAGATGGACAGGTACGTGGAAAGCCCTGGGCCGTTGGATCTGAAGGGAGATCCAACGGTGGAAGGCGCGGGCGGATGAGGCGAGGGGCAGCGGGCCGCGTGGCGCAACCAGAGGGCGCCACGTGGCCTGCTGTGAATGGCTGGAGGAAGAAACACGTGTAGAGAGAAGAGGAAGCCTGCAGGAATTAAAGAATCAAATGAAGAGCAAGCCACGGCTGAGACAGATGATTGGCAAAATTATATGCCCCCGTTTACTTCATTCTCACCTCAAGTAGGGACCATACAACAATTTACATATACACCTCCCGACTTGACCTTAGGGCATCATTTGATCGATCAAACAACCCGAATTGAGGGGCCTGAATATCATGATTTTCCAGACTTGATTGACTTTAGTGATCAAGCCTCCATTAACCAGCCTTCATTCGGAGAGCCTATACATTCACAGGAGTGGACTAATGAGCTAGACTTACTAGTCCCTCGTTCATTGACTCCATCATATGAGGCTCTGACCAATATCTGCCATTCGGATGGTCCATACTCGACCCAGAATTACTTGCCAGAGTCTAGGTATGTTGAGTATGAGACCCTAACGTCTCAGCAGTCTCCTCCAATTGAGTAGAACTCTTCCATGATTTGTCATAAAATTTTTGTGGAGGATGACATTTCCAGACTTATTGAGAAAAGTGAATCATTCGGTAATGAGTTGAGAAATGTCATGGAAATATTGAACTCAATTTCTGCCAGCTTGAGAATGAAAGTGGAAAAGGATATGAGTAATTTTGAGGTTGAAAGCCAAGCAAACATTAGGGAACCCACACCGTCTGTACAGCTGGAGTCCATTCTATCTCCCTCTTCTACTAACCACTTACCCTCCAATCCAGAGTCTGATCATTCATCTATCAAAAATACCAAAAAAATTGAAAAACCAAAAACCCATATAAAAATTGAAAATGAAAATGACCTAAAAAATTAGATCCTACCCTAAGGGAAGCACTCGATGAAGAACTGATTTTCAAACTTCCCTTAATAAAGGCCATAGATCACTTTCCCGACCTCAAACGATTTGTGAGAAGTAAATTGATGCCCAAGAGGTCGGGCAATAAGAGGACAAGGACTGAAAGACACATAGTGTCTATGGCCACCTCCTTGGTGATGGGGAGAAAGACCAAAAGCCGCAGAGTGAAGCGGTTGCCCCGAGTTGAGTGTAAATCAAAGACACCATCTTCACCCATGCGAGAATCGATGATGACTCACCGATAAATATCCTCACGACCTCTGTGTTTGACAAGCTCAAACTCAAGCCACTTAGAAAGTCGAGAGAGATCGTTCAGCTGGCTGACCGATCCATCAAACGGTCGAGAGGAAACATTTCAGTCATCGTTACTTTCCAAGGTGCTCTACTCCAGGTGGACTTCACGATCATTGACATCGAGCACCGAGGAGAGTTTTCCCAGTCTCCTATTATTCTCGGGAAGCCGTTCTTAGCCTTGGCTAAGGCGACTATAGATTGCGAGACTCGGGAAATCGATTTTACAGCATTGGGAGCGCTTCGACCTCATCCATTCTTTGATAAACTTTACTCTAAGGTGACCCGCACATCTGCTGACAGTCATGACCATCGAGAGGTAGATGAGTCTCACCTCTCTGCTACACCTGAGAAACCGACTGTCCGGACGATCGTTGGATCAGAGACTCCCCACACCTCCACTTTATCAACTGCTTGCACCACCATCGTGACAGCTTCTAAGGAAGACTCACGACCGGAAGCTATCATTGAGTCGGACACGATATTTGAGGATTGCCTTGATCATTTCAATGATCCGACACAAGAGCCCAATAATGCCAAGCCGACTGAGACCACTAGAACCTTCCCGAGACATGTGCTGACCCTTCAAGAATATTACAATCTTTATGGTGACTCGTCTGATGAGTAACCCATAGTCAGCACCACACCACGACCTGGACCTTCTAAGAAAACAACCCAGACAAAATTGACTCCACTTAAAAACACGGTTGCTCCCTCTTCTAGTCGGCTATCTAGTGAGAGGAAGTCGAGAATTGATTCCTCGAGGTGTTCTCCCGAACCTCTCAAGGCGCGTCGCTCTCCACTCCCCTTTCAATGATTCAGGTTCTAGAAAACCGACTAAGAAAATTTCCTTCAACACACCGGAGAAGGAATTTTCGGAAGAGTCCTCATCTGGTCCGGATAAGGTGATTTATATGAGTGAGCTCAGTTCGGCTGTTCTTAAGCCTTATCTAAGCAAGCAGCCATGTGTCGACCCCCGTTGGACGATCCCTACACCTCACTATTATTCATCTGAGGACGATTCCGATAGCGACACATATGTATATTATCCACCTCCTCGCGTCCGCAAGAAGGTTCGTCACAAACCTTCTTAATCCTTGTATATTCTCACTCTTTCTTGTACATACATTCTCCCCCTCCCTCCCCAGTGATTCGAATCACTCGTCCCGGTTCCATATCATCTCATGACTATACTTAGGATAACCAGATCCTAAGTATAGGGGGAGAGTGACCCGCATCTATTCATTGTACATCCTCCAGATCACATTGGGCCTCATACTCATTTCCTACCGATACTTAGGCTGACCGGAGCCTAAGTATAGGGGGGACCGATGCCCGCATTGATACTCATCCACTTCCCATCTTTCCCTCGTCCGCCCCATTTCTGATCTTCTTCTACACTTAGGCTGCCAGAGCCTAAGTATAGGGGGGCGAGACGACTTCTATATTTTTGTTATTTTAGCTCTCCTACGCTTAGCCCAAGCTATGTCTTTTTAGTCGCTTTCGTGCTCTGAGGACATAGCACACGCTAAGTATAGGGGGGCGTGTATACATTACATATATACTTTACCCATAGCTCATACTTTCGCGTATTTTCGCGTATTTTTGTATATATTTTGCAATAATTACGGGTGGGTAAAAGTTGAAAAAAAATTTTCAAATATAGGCTTCTTATTTACTCTTGCATATCATCTCTGCATAATAATATAAAGAGTCTTGCATTTTCATAGCATTACATTTCATCTCATCTGCATACTTTGCATATGCAAAGTGAAAAGTTAGTGGGTTCTGAACCAAGTTATCAGTAGATATTGAGGATGGACTTGATTTGACCTTAATCCACCTAATTTCAGAGGAACCTTATAAGAACTGGAGTTAAGATTTCATAGGTCAAGAGACTTAATTCTTTGAGTCCGCATGTCTATGTTCACATGTCATCTTAATCAGTCTAAGTAGAATATCTCGTGCATACGCAGGATTCTTATAGATCATGACCTAACTTGGACAAGCACTATGCACGTAGCTCTTCACTGATGAGGTGGTGAGGAGGTAGAATCCTTTAACTTGGAGTAGCACACGGGTGGAAACATCCGTCCTCCTCTAGGGAGGGAAGTGCGTCTCAACCTAGTCTAGTGGTGTTGACATCTAAGGACAGGGTGCTGTGGGTTGCAATAATGCTTCAAAAGAGGGATAGTCTACTGACTCAAGAGGAAAAACTCCTGATGTACATGCTGCTGTTGAAAAAAAAATTGCAAAAACTCCAAAAAAATCAGACAGGTTCAAGAAAAAATAATACCTGTCGGAGTATGTATATTAGCAAAGAAAATGCAGCTGGATGACTTGGCTACACTGGTCAGGCATCCCGGGATAGGTGGCTACACTGGCCACCGTCCATTCTTTTCTCTACCCCCTCCTCTTGAGTTGGTCGCACTTGAACTTAGAAGGGAATACCCCGCTCCTCGAGGAAAGAATTACTGGACCGAGTTATTGAGTTACCTTGTTAGAGGAGGCTGGTTCCGAGCCATTTCTGATGTGGAGAGTTACAAATCACTTACACAGTACAAGTAAAAATCATAGTCATCAGAAATTTGCGTTTGAGGAGTTGTTCTGACCTGACTATTGAGGCGTCTTGAATAGAAGACTTGTGGAACTTGAAGTCTGTTAGGTCTTAAGTCCAGGTCCAAATAAGGTTCCGCCATACAATTAATCCAAAGTTCGAGTCAGGCCCCATTTTTCAACTTTTGTTCATGACCTTGGTATGGAACCCAAAATCATTTCACTCTTGCATTTCATTTTAGTTGCTCGGGGACGAGCAAGGTTTAAGTATAGGGGGTTGATGAATCTGTGATTCATCACATCAAAAGTCAAAAATAGAGCCTTGTTCCCGAGAAAATAGAGGCATATTTCCTTTTTTCTTGCATAAATAACACTCATGCATGCATCCATAATTCATGCATTTAGCAGCTCATCTGCATTTAAATAAGAAGCCAAAAATCCCCTGTAAAATACCACTCCACCAAAATAACTTCTTCTCTATAATACATATGTATTATTTAATAATATAGGGAAGAATGCCAAAAATCACCCTTGTAAAATAGCCAAAATATCCTGAAAACCCTTGTACATTAAAACACACATAAAACCCTCATACAATCTCCTAATTAGGTCTACTCACTTTTAGATTACTACATATTAAAAGACCTTCAAAATGAGACTAATTTCATTGAAATTGGAGCTTGTATGAGAAACTTGGGTTTTTGGGTCATTTTGTATACTACACATGTATATTTATGTATCCTTGTATTTATGTATCATATTTGACCTTATCTCCGTCTTTGGTCAACATGAAACTTGTAGATCTCATCAAGATCTACAACTTTCATGTTTTGAGTTTTTCCTAGGATCTGCAAGGGGTTAGATGTATAGCCAAGGCGTGCAGGTGTCCGTGGAGGGAGTGGAGTGATCGGCGAGGCCTGCAATGGAGTGTGATGGTCTGGCGAGTAAGCTCCGGCCAAACGGCGGAGCTGTTGGTCGGAGGAAAGTGAAACGTGTCGTCGGAGTGTGCGGAAGATACTGCGAGGATCGGAGCTTCGACGCGAAGCTCGTCGAGGTGATTTAGACGCGCGAAGATGGCTGGTGACGGCGAATAAAAACGGAGAAAAAGCAAGAAAAAGAAGAAGAAGATCGGAGTACGAATGGAGGGGGTTACCTGGGGAATGGGGCTCAACTTTGAGCTCCAGGTCGTCGCTCAAGGGATCGGTAGGGTCCCGAGCTCGGGCAACTGCTCGAGGGAGGCTGCAGCACGGGCGGTGGCGGCCGTGGATCTCGCCGGAGTTGGATCTCTGTCTTCGCTCGACAACTCCACCAATTGCTGTCACCAATAGGTAGCTTGGAGCTCGAGGATCCTCTCTAGAGTGGCGGATGGGGGTGAACGGTGCCGGTGGCTGGATATTTATAAGGAGAAGGAGGTGTTCTGGCTGGGTGAGTGGCAAGGTTGGTGGTCGTCGTGGGGCGAGTATGGTGGAGATGGTGGTGCTCGAGGGAGCTGGCGAGGGAGAGGGACGAGTGGGGGATGTCGTGGGGAGGTCAGCGGCCGGAGGAGATGGATGACGTGTGCCCAGAAAAGGAAAGGGGCGCCCCTCCCGCAAGGCAAGGGACGTGGGGGAGAGGGGCGCCTGGAGGTAGGAGACGAGGTCTCCACCGTTGGATCTTGTGATCCAACGGTGGAGATCAGAGCGTGGTGAACGGGTATGATTAGATCTGGGGTGCCAAGATGAGGGGTTATGAGGGGGCCACGTGGCGCGTTGTGGCGAGGCGCGAGCGGATGGTTCAGATGAGAGGGTCGAGTAGATCTGAGGGTCGAGACTCGCTGGAAGAGGGCGGCTGCGATGAGAGGATCGGGGACCTGATCAGGCGGCGCAGATGCGTCCACGTGGAAGGCTGAGAGCGCGGCGCTAAGGGACGGTGGAGATGAAGTGTGGGGCGGATCTGATGGCTGGGAGATGGACAGGTACGTGGAAAGCCCTGGGCCGTTGGATCTGAAGGGAGATCCAACGGTGGAAGGCGCGGGCGGATGAGGCGGAGGGGCAGCGGGCCGCGTGGCGCAACCAGAGGGCGCCACGTGGCCTGCTGTGAATGGCTGGAGGAAGAAACACGTGTAGTGAGAAGAGGAAGCCGAATTTGGAAAAACTCAAAACATGAAAGTTGTAGATCTTGATGAGATCTACAAGTTTCATGTTGACCAAAGACGCAGATAAGGTCAAATATGATACATAAATACAAGGATACATAAATATACATGTGTAGTATACAAAATGACCCAAAAACCCAAGTTTCTCATACAAGCTCCAATTTCAATGAAATTAGTCTCATTTTGAAGGTCTTTTAATATGTAGTAATCTAAAAGTGAGTAGACCTAATTAGGAGATTGTATGAGGGCTTTATGTGTGTTTTAATGTACAAGGGTTTTCAGGATATTTTGGCTATTTTACAAGGGTGATTTTTGGCATTCTTCCCTATATTATTAAAGAATACATATGTATTATAGAGAAGAAGTTATTTTGGTGGAGTGGTATTTTACAGGGGATTTTTGGCTTCTTATTTAAATGCAAATGAGCTGCTAAATGCATGAATTATGGATGCATGCATGAGTGTTATATATGCAAGAAAAAAGGAAATATGCCTCTATTTTCTCGGGAACAAGGCTCTATTTTTGACTTTTGATGTGATGAATCACAGATTCATCAGTCCTTGAGTTCGACCTTGGGTTTGCCCAAGTAAAAGATAAATTCGACTGTTTGATTGGATTGTTAATTTAATTAAATGGTCTTTGATCGATCCAATTTAATCCAACTGTAATGACATTAGAAGCGTTAATTTCACACTATTAAAAGGCTGAATTCAAGGTCTGTCAATGGAGTCGTTGCCGGGGACACGACTCATCTTTTATCTTGTTTTGATTTTTATTTATTTAATTAAGTGTTTTCTATACGTAGGTCAATTTGTCCATGTTGTCTTACATCATTAAAAATTCTTTTCGATCGATATCTAACATTTGCTTTTGTATTAGGGCTCTAGATGTTCAAGGAGGAAAGGAGCAGCCCCCCTCCCCCATTGCGAGGAGCCACAGAAACAATTTTGGAGATGATTCAGAAAAAATGTCTCGCATTTTTTTTGTTTCATATGCATGTAATAATTCATTTTATAGCGGTCTATGATTGAAGACTCATGCTTGTAAATGAACGCCTTAATGTGGTTGTGTGGGATCGTCCCCACTTGATTGTCGACTTAGGACTAGGCACGCGACTCTTCGAGCCTTCTTTCACGTTTTTATTTTACGTGCTTGCTCATAGGTAGGACACACTTTAATAATAGATACACATAAACATCGCTTCACTTAGCCAAAATAAATGATATTCTTTCTCGCTAATAGAAGCCATGTTAGGAGCGGATTTCTCAACTTGCATACATTTGTTTTTGGTTTTCAATTCAGTTTGATTATTTACGAAGATTTTCTCAAGGCACTACATGTTTTCTCGCGTAGTCTAGATCATGATTTTTATCGAATGCATGGCTTTTTCTCGACCTTCCTTCCTAGATTGATCACCTAGGTTAATGGAAAATGGGAATGAGTGGTAGACGATGATTTCTTTATTTATGTGCTCACCTTAAATCAGTGATGACCTTAAGCAAAAAATTGGGATTGATAATTGCAAGTCAACCTAAAATGGAGTAAACCTTGTTTTGGGAGAGCAACACCCGTGTTTATGCAGGATGATTTTTCTTTGATATATTTCTTGATTCCCGTGTAAATCACCAATAAAACAACAAGATAATCAACCAACATTTGTTGGTTTCACGTGTGAGTTGGTGAAATCAAGGGGTTTTGCATGCTTGTTTGAGCCTTAGTTGCTACGATACCCTCCCCTAGACCCTAGGTACTCCATTCATATCAGACGATTCATCCGCTCATTTGTATATTCATCCGACTTTGTCGTTCACCTCAGGTCTCTCCCAACATAAATTCTCAAATCATTATACTTAGGCTACTCTCAGCCTAAGTATAGGGGGGACCCGAGTCCCCGTGATTTTTGTCTACTCACTTTCCTTGCCTCAATACTTAGGTTATTTCTAACCTAAGTATTGAGGGAGACCACCTCACTTCCCATATATTCTTCTAAACTTAAAAGGACCTATGGCCTTGTATCATTTAGTGATATGAGGACATAGCAAAGTTTAAGTATAAGGGGATATACCGTATATACAGTATATGTACTTTAGCTATATTGTGAAATATTTTGAAAAAATTTAAAACTTTTTGGCTTAAGTATAATCTTCTGAACTAAGTGGACAAATTATTTTCAAAGCTTTTCTATATTAGGTTACACTATTTTTCAAGAAAAATATTTTCGAAAATGATTTGAAAAATGAGTTTCTCTTATTTTGAAAATGTTTGAAATCTTTATTTTGTGTGACATGGTATTAAAAATTCTTTTTGATTTCAAGGAATGTTAAGTCTAACTGTGTTCTAACCTTTAATAAAAAACCAATAAAAAATCAAAAAATCAGAAGTCCTTTAAGAGTTAAATTGACTAGTAAATCCAAATAAGTAGCTGCGTTCAGTGAGGGTTCACCTTAGCAGAGTAGGTGGTTTAGAGGATATCGCGTAAGGCTCCGTCCTCAAGCAACAGGCTCCGGCTTATACTTATGCCTATACTGGCTGAACGCATATGCATATACTCATTGGAATTTAGGCAGTGATGATGTCTTTAAAGTTTTTTTTAAAAAAAATAAAAATTATTGAAGGAGTTGGATTAAATCCCCTACCTTTCACTTCCACCCATGATCAGAATTGTTCAAGGAAACTAGGTTTATGAGGTCTTGAGATTTTAGGTTAACCAGCCTTAGCCATTAGGTTCTTAGACTTAATCATCCACATTTCCCTAGGTCTTGCGTGCTATATTGCATGCTTAGTCTCCTACCTCAAGAATATGATCATCACATCACATGCACGACTACAATTTCGATGAGATGAGTTGAAATTTCACTTGGGGGACTGGGATGAGGGATTCTAGTCTGGACTTGATTTAATGATGCTCGAGGATGGGATAAAATCATTGAAGGCTTCATAAAACAAGAGTGTCAGCATTTTTAGCCAGTATGAGAACTTGGTTCTTATACTAATATCTTGACATTGACCTAAGTGCCAGGGTATGAAATAAATAAATATGTTGATCAATATGCGCCAACTGTTGGTAAAAGCAGTGGAGACAACCAAAAATATTACAAAGAAATTAAATGTCAAGGAAAAGCTCTCATTCCATACGAAGTCAAATATCAACAAGAGCTTCCACCAAAGGCGAGTGCTCCCAATCATTTTCAAAGTGTCCACTTGGACCACTACTATTAGTGAAGGATATGGTTTGATCCTCAAGCGCATCACGGAAGCGTGAGCGTCGTATTGAATACGACAAGGAGCGACTAGTCGGACTAGTTGCTCGATGCAGCGGAATTTAAAATTTTATACGACGAAACCACATGATCCAAGAACACTTCTCGAATCGTTTCGTCTAAACCACAAACAAGTAATAGGATTACCTCTTGAAGCGTGGTTGCGATCGAGTCTCTAAACGAAGAACCTCCTGTCTCAAGTCCGATACGACGAAGGAGACGCTTGCGTGCGCGGGGATGAACCATGTGCCTCTCGCAATCCATATTGATGATCCAAGCGGCGGATCTCCTGATCTCGACACACGAGATCCGACGTCTTCTTCATGAGCGAGGCGCACCGAAGGAGACGGAGATCCACGAGCAGAAGAACGGACAGCATAACGGCGATGCCACGGCGATGGAGAACCTCTTCATGGCATCCATGGTGGACGGCCATGAGAGGGAGAGAGGGCTGACGTCTCTTGAGAGAAAGAGAGAGAGAGAGAGATGCTCTCAAGCATTGTGTGTAAAATAGAGAGCATGGTATGCCTCTCTATTTATAGGGTTTTGGGATCCATGGATCTCAATCCATGTGACATATAAAATCAATGGATGAGATTGATTTATGTCAATCCAATGGTCAAGATTATTTGTTGGTAAAAACCAACAACTTGTGATTTAATTTTGATAAAATATATTTGATAAATCAAAATAAATATTAATACCAAATAAAATCAATCAAATAGGGAGAGAAAATACAAAGGAGATCAACCTTCCCCTTTTGAGGGTATCTCATGGATTCCCATGAGATTGCACATCTCCTTGATTTTCTCTCTACTTATTTTCCAACAACTATTTGTTGGGATTTTTATTCACTAAATAATTCTCAATTAAATTTGAGAATATTGCAATCTTGACATTGAATATTGCGAATCATATCACAACCCAAAACAACATGTAATTTACATTTTCAATTAAATATCCAATGTGAATCCAATTCACATTGACATTTAATTAACAAATGTATTACAAATATCTCTCACTTATATATTATAAATCACATTTATAATATATATGACTAATATGGACTATTGCTATCCACATTATTCATCCATGATAATTAAATCACATTTAATCATCTTGGATCTTTATTCTCCTGTTCTCAAATAATATGAATCACATTCACATTATTTACATCTTTGATAATCAAATCACATTTAAATTATCTAAGATAACTCTCCTTATAATTTGAATCAAATTCATATTATTCATGATAATTAACTCACATTTAATTATCCATTTTCTCAATGCTCGGATACATATATCAACAATAGAATTTATCCATGAACTCTTTCAAGGATAATGTGCTTTCTCCGCGAATACATGGAGATAAGGACAGGACGATTGTATTGTTCCACGTATAGTGACATGGATATTGAGATCATGTCTCAAATCCAGATCTCGGGCCTCCCATAGATGCTTGATTAAATCAAGACCGCAAATCTAATCTTCTCATTGAATCTGAATCACATTCAGATTAATGTCCAACATTTGGACTAAGATCATATTACTTCTCTAATGAGAGGAGTCACTAAAATCCAGACCCGTTTCATCACTCCCTAGGAATGGATGCGTCATGGTTATACAACCGTTTATGATCATATCACCCTCAGGCATTCACAATACCTGTACATCCGGCATACTGGAAGACTCAGATTAAACCCGAAGTATTGGATCAACTTTATACTGTCTACTTCATGCTTTTATCAGTAAGTTTCTCATTCGATCATTGGGTGTCGGTATTGATCATATACTTTCCAAAGCATATATCATTCCTAGGTCTTGATCATATACTTTCCAAAAAGTATATATCAAACCAACAAATTCAGTGAAGCTTCCAAAGCGAGACGACCGTGCGCACGGAATTTGATTCCTCCCAATATCTCATGAGTGAGCTCATGTCTTCCGGTTCAGTAGTGAACCTGTATGATCCCTTTGAGAGATCGTATTACTCATATGCCCTTTATATGCACACCAGCGCGCCGATGTATAGACCTTGATTAGGCCATCAACCTATTGGTCTGCCAAATGTACATACTCAGACATATAGTAACACATCTGTTACCGGTCAGAGGATGTGTGCCTATATCATGACAGCTTATGATATAGACTTAGGTTATCTCGATCTCGTTAAGTCAACTCTTTGACCTAACTAATCTAACACCTCCGAATCTCTATTCCTATGCAGAGGACCTGCATCAAGAAGTCGGTCAGATATCAGCCTAACTGAGATAGGATTGCCATATCCTACTCAGGCTGGAGATCATCTCTTAACAATCATTTGATGGTGCTCGATGAGTCCTCAATCTAACTCATTAGATATTCATCCAAGCACCAGCCTCTATGATTCAATAATTGAATCAACAGCTGTATGATCATTAAGATGGCCATGGTACATAACCCTAATTGTACTAAGGGACCTATTATGCAAATTATTTACTCTTTATTTCAGATTATGGAGTGAATTGCAATAACATTTATTGCATAATGGCTCGCCGTGGGCTCGCATGTCCAACAATCTCCCACTAGCACAAAGAGCCATTAATGGGCTAATCATTTAAACCCACACTCATGTGACAATCATAGGCTATTTTAGAAAATAGCTAGGTAAGCTGATCAGTCACTCCGTTCCCATGAGACTACGCCAAGTCCTTTTACGACACTTGCATATCTCCTAGTAACAATGCTCGCATCCAATGCGAATGTTGCATCTCATGCAACCGATACTCAATTTTATTGGTTAATACTGTCCTTGACACTACATCTTATTAATTATCATTACCAGTATTCTCATAATCCTTATTAGAATACCTTCATTCCTGGAGATCTCTATCTCCTAGTTAAGACCCTTATGGATCACTATCTACAAGATCTTAAACTTTTGAAGATAAGACTTTGAGATCACTATCTCTAAGTTTTCATCATCTTTGAAGAATTATTATTACTTCAATTGTTTAATCTCCATAGCAGGATTAGTAACAGTTTACTACTCCCACTGCATGGCAGACATCTGGCTCTTGTACACATCTAGCATATACCCAGCTTCTCATAACTGATGCACAAGTGCAAGCAGTTCTAGCATTCACTTCCTCAACTCTTTGAGGTGCTATTCCTTTAGACAGGTCACTACCACATCTTAAGGGAAGGAAGCTTTTCTTGGAATTTTCCAAAAATGGAATAAGTCCAAGGTGTACTACTAATGTGACGATCCCAATACCCTCTTCTCTTTGCTTCTGAACGACTTCAGAATTAAGATCTAAGAGGTATCCTTGAGATCGTATCTCAAGGTATGGAACAACCAAATTATCAACCCTTATCATTTATTCTTATATCATTCTAAATGATTAGAATAATATCTACATTAAGCACGATGAACACAATGGCACTCCCACTAAGCTTCACATGGTTCATCAAGATTTTATCTGAAATCACAACATTTTTAATTTCATCAAATCTTATGTTCCAACTACAAGAAACTTATTGGAGTCCAAAGATGGAGTTCTTCAGCTAGCACAACTTGCTTTCCTCAACTATGAAGCCCTGGGGCTACTTCATATGAATATCCTCAGAGAGGTATTCATAGAGGAATGCAATCTTGACTCACACCATGAATATGTCATAGACAAGTTGTGTAGCTATAGTTAGCAATATTCTGATGGGTTAAAGCAAGGTCACTGGAGAGCAAGTCTTATCGCAAGCGATGCCTTCCCTTCGGTGTGTAGCTCATGGCTACGAACCGTGCTTTGAAGGTTTATACCTTCTCATCAGGTTCCCTCTTTCTCTTGAAGATCCATTTACACCTTAATGGGTCTGACCCACATAGTGGATCCTCGAGGGTCCATATACAACACTTGTATATGAAGTCTGCATTAGACTTTTATTTCTAACATCCATCTTTCCATGTCATGATCCTCAGGAGTTTCATCACATGAAGTCCGATCATTTTCAGATTTAACTGACACATGGAATCCATCCTCAAACTTATTTGAAGAGGTATTAATGTTTCATCTTTAATTATCTATTTTAGTTTCTGATTTCAGGAGTCTCGTTATCTTTTCAAGATTAAATGAGTTCCTTTACTTCATTTTCATCTTGATTCTCAAAAGAGTCATCCTATAAGAATCATATTCTCAAAGATGAGATCTTTTAAGAATCTCAAGGTCATAAAGTAGGTATCCAATACAATCCTTTATTTTCCTAATGAAGTAGCACTCTTTGGTGATAGATTCCAGCTTACTAGCTTGGAACCTTATTAAATATATATAATGTAGTCTCTACCACATATACATACCTGGAAACTAAGAGATAATTATGCTATGATTAATCATTGATCAAATCACGTCACACATGATCAATTGTATCTCCCTACAACTCTATTGAGTTAAGGTTCATTAGGAGGGGTGAGATAGAAATGATATTCACACCTCCATAAGGTATTCCTTGAATTCATCTAATAGGTACAAGCTACCTTGATTAGATCAAATTCATTTCATCTTCTTTCAAACTTTGATTCTAAACCAAAATTGTGAAATCTTTGAACATTTCAAAGTTTTCTAAGTGAAGAGAAGAAATCTCATATCACAAATAATCATTAATAGATATCACATATCCATAATGTTTATTCTGATATAGATGATTCATATTCATCAATACGTATAAGATCTTGAATACCTTAACATCTTACACCTTTCCCAAAGAAGGGTGTATTGGACATTTTACTCTTGAATACAATATTCACAAGTATGTAAGATTTGAACATTTAGACAATCTAAAGGTTCATCCCTTATCAGTCTATTGATCACATAAACAGACAAATGTCCAAAACATTATGTCAGATCATTGTCAAATGATCTTCATCCTCCTATTGATCTTTAAAGGTTTAATTTTCAGTATTAGAAATCTTAATGAACCATTCATTAATTTTCTAATTTTAGTGGAGTCCACTAGATGTAAGATTACTATCTGAAATATCTCCATCATAACCTTTTATGATAGGTCTATTCCAGATTTCATGTTTATTCCCAACATTTAGAAATAAACAATGAGTGTATTCTAATATCTAGGTCATAGAGACATTCTCTAAGACTAAGGGCTCCCACTGAAAATATGAAGTCTAATGATCTCATGGAAATTGTTGCAACATTTGCATCACTTTCAACATGAATGACCAATAAACCTTAAGATCAAATTTCTAATACATATGCAACCAATTGCAAGTGTGATTAGAAGATTGAGATACAATTATTAGACTTTATATTATCAAATAAGTAAGTCAATTTCAATGATTATATATAGATTTTTCTGATGTACTATCCGATTCCTTTTCTAAGGATTCTAGATAGATTTGATAGTCATACTATCAACACATCAACTTATTGCAGTATTGGCATTCATCCAACTCTTTGGATGGAAGCAATAGAAGTACAATCAACTCTTTGACTATACTTCTTACTTGAGTTCAACCCATGCTTCCACTACGCTCCCTTTATCTCTAAGCAACCATTGCTCAAGACTAAAGGATCTCTTATCTTAAAATCAAAAATTTCAATATAAGAGTATTTCAACACTTATACATGCTTCATTAAATTCATACAATATGAACATTATGAAGCTTCATGAATGACTAGAGTAAAGATAGTAGAATGATGACACTCATCACCTACATCCATCTAAACTCTTAAAGCATAGGTTCAGGTAGGTACTCAAACAATTTGAATACATTATCTCTAATAGAGCTACCATTCTACATGATGTAGAGAAACATGTCATTCATGATTAAATGTCAAGAGCACATATGTATGCCAGAATATCTTTATTGATTTTATAAGGATTAATTTGATAATTACGATCATCATCGACATGTCACTTCAAAAGTACATTCGATAAGATCAAGACTTATAGAGACATACAAACCCTAGGGTTTTTGGTCCTATTGTCTTATTTAATTATCACTTCTCATTATTATGAGGAAACTTGCACATTGCAACCACATACATTATGTGTCCAATCGCAAGTACAATATCTGGATCAAGGGTCCAATCCATGATATTCTACTGGTTATTAATGAGTATAACATTGAGTGGGTTTAATGAAGGATTATCTGAAATAAGTAATTTGCATAAGGGTATATTTATATATATATATATATATATACATGTTTTACTTTGAATTAGGAATTTTATATCAAAGTTGTCTTGCCATGTCTACAATGAAAGTTCATTCCCTTAATCACTTTCAATGTAAGAGATATACTTACCATTATATCTCAAGCAAGATCTGGGATCTCCTTCCTTATCTTTGTTGCGTCCCAATAATATGAGAACCCACAACTCGGATAAAAAGAAGCGGGAACACATTCCGCCTTGCAAGTCCAACTTGCATCTCCCAATTCGGTCTTTAATACCCGGACCCACCACCCCTAAGTTGATGTTGACTCGTCATTACCAACCGTCAACAGGAATACAACTCGCTATACTCAATCCAATATCACCCCAATAATATGAGGACCCGATATTGGGGTCACTACGCATACGTCCTTACTCTTTCGAGAAGCGACGAGCCCGATCCAAATGGATCATATGCAGGAGCTGTCACTTCGGATAGGCGTCTCCTACATATAATATCTGGCGACGAAACTCTTCGTCTTGACGGGAGACCATGGATGTCACTTTTGTGATCCTCCATATCGTATTCAAATTATAATTAATCATTATGAATCACATTCATTACGATTAATTCTTCCAAGGGAAATAATAACTCTATTCATAATAGAGTATTCTTAATTGGATATAATTAACTTAATCATATTAAATTAATTATTAATCAAATTCAATCAATCAAACTTGATTGTCTTACTTGAATATATATGGTATTATTCTCAAAGTACGTATTAATTCGTATTTTAATAATTAGAAAAATACATCTTAATCCCTCGGACATTATCCCGGCCCTACCCGCTGTCATGGCCAGTACCGGCAGGAGTGGGACGAACCGCATATGTTGCAACCCGCTACCCCAGCGATCCCCGACTAGACACCATATCCGCCTCGGGAAAGGATAATGCCAAATTGATTAATTTGTACTTGAGATGATCATCGGTTCTTCAACCGAAATTACACCATATAGTAATCAAACCAATTTTTGATTATAAGGAAATTTGCTAGACAAATTCTCAATACTATTCAAGCAAGGAGTTTGATCATTGTGTTTTCAATTATGATCTAGATCACATCTAATCAATTAATTGGTTGAGGCCAAGTCAATTAAGGAAATAATCATATTCCGATATTTCTCAAATATTTTCCATAATTACTTCATGAAATCAACAATTAATTTCACTAATTGACAATCACATGGTTCTTGATTAGGAAAGTAATTTCAGCAGTGACCCCTACTTACTAAAATTAGCATATCTCAATCAATTTAAATCCAAATTAAGCAAAGTAAGTTTCCATAGTTTGCTAACTTGATTTACAACAGAACCTATGTGATTTGCACGCATTTCGAGGCATCTCTAAACAGTAATTAACTCTTTAATTACGTTAAAATTCGCAGTTCCCGTAACAGTGAATACATGTTCATTAAAACAACCATATCTAGAGCAAACGAAATCCGATTTATGCAAACTCAGATCCTATGGTTTCCTTATTTAATGGGGAACAAAATTCAAGTATTAAATTCGTGTTTAAACAATTTAAACAGTGCCGAATTTATTTACTAAACAGATCTGCGAAATCAAATGCGAAGAAAACTTTCGCGACCTTAACAAACCCAAGTCGTCCTCGGTTAGCGAATCATATTCGAAACCGTCAACCTGGCTCTGATACCACTTGAAGGATATAGTTTGATCCTCAAGCGCATCACGGAAGCGTGAGCGTCGTATCGAATACGACAAGGAGCGACTAGTCGGACTAGTTGATCGATGCAGCGGAATTTAAAAATTTTATACGACGAAACCACATGATCCAATAACACTTCTCGAATCGTTTCGTCTAAACCACAAACAAGTAATAGGATTACCTCTTAAGAGTGGTTGCGATCGAGTCTCTAAATGAAGAGATCTCCTGTCTCAAGTCCGATCCGACGGAGGAAACGCTTGCGAGCGTGGGGATGAACCGCGTGCCTCTCGCAATCCATGTTGATGATCCAAGCGGCGGATCTCCTGATCTCGACACACGAGATCCGACGTCTTCTTCATGAGCGAGGCGCACCGAAGGAGACGGAGATCCACGAGCAGAAGAACGGGCAGCATAACGACGATGCCACGGCGATGGAGAACCTCTTCATGGCATCCATGGTGGACGGCCATTAGAGGGAGAGAGGGCTGACGTCTCTTGAGAGAAAGAGAGAGAGAGAGAGATGCTTCTCAAGCATTGTGTGTAAAATAGAGAGCATGGTATGCCTCTCTATTTATAGGGTTTTGGGATCCATGGATCTCAATCCATGTGACATATAAAATCAATGGATGAGATTGATTTATGTCAATCCAATGGTCAAGATTATTGTTGGTAAAAACCAACAACTTGTGATTTAATTTTGATAAAATATATTTGATAAATCAAATAAATATTAATACCAAATAAAATCAATCAAATAAGGAGAGAAAATACAAAGGAGATCAACCTTCCCCTTTTGAGGGAATCTCATGGATTCCCATGAGATTGCACATCTCCTTGATTTTCTCTCCACTTATTTTCCAACAACTATTTGTTGGGATTTTTATTCACCAAAATAATTCTCAATTAAATTTGAGAATATTGCAATCTTGACATTGGAATATTGTGAATCATATTCACAACCCAAAACAACTTGTAATTTACATTTTCAATTAAATATCCAATGTGAATCCAATTCACATTGACATTTAATTAACAAATGTAAATTACAAATATCTCTCTCTCTTATATATTATAAATCACTTTTATAATATATATGACTAATATGGATATTGCTATCCACATTATTCATATCCATGATAATTAAATCACATTTAATCATCTTGGATCTTTATTCTCCTGTTCTCAAATAATATGGATCACAATCACATTATTTACATCTTTGATAATCAAATCACATTTAATTATCTAAGATAACTCTCCTTATAATATGAATCAAATTCATATTATTCATGATAATTAACTCACATTTAATTATCCATTTTCTTAATGCTCGGATACATATATCAACAATAGAATTATCCATGAACTCTTTCAAGGATAATGCGCTTTCTCCGCGAATACTTGGAGATAAGGACATGGCGATTGTATTGTTCCACGTATAGTGACATGGATATTGAGATCATGTCTCAAATCCAGATCTCGGGCCTCCCATAGATGCTTGATTAAATCAAGACCGCAAATCTAATCTTCTCATTGAATCTGAATCACATTCAGATTAATGTCCAACATTTGGACTAAGATCAGATTACTTCTCTACTGAGAGGAGTCACTAAAATCCAGACCCGTTTCATCACTCCTTAGGAATGGAAGCGTCATGGTTATACAACCGTTTACGATCACATCACCCTCAGGCATTCCCAAAACCTGTACACCCTGCATACTGGAAGACTCAGATTAAACCCGAAGTATTGGATCAACTTTATACTGTCTACTTCATGGTTTTATCAGTAAGTTTCTCATTCGATCATTGGGAGTCGGTATTGATCATATACTTTCCAAAAGCATATATCATTCCTAGGTCTTGATCATATACTTTCGAAAAGTATATATCAAACCAACAAATTCAGTCAAGCTTCCAAAGCGAGACGACCGTACGCACGGAATTTGATTCCTCCCAATATCTCATGAGTGAGCTCATGTCTTCCGGTTCAGTAGTGAACCTGTATGATCCCTTTGAGAGATCGTATTACTCATATGCCCTTATATGCACACCAGCGCGCCGGTGTATAGACCTTGATTAGGCCATCAACCTATTGGTCTGCCAAATGTACATACTCAGACATATAGTAACACATCTGTCTCCGGTCAGAGGATGTGTGCCTATATCATGACAGCTTATGATATAGGACTTAGGTTATCTCGATCTCGTTAAGTCAACTCTTTGACCTAACTAATCTAACACCTCCGAATCTCTATTCCTATGCAGAGGACCTGCATCAAGAAGTCGGTCAGATATCAGCCTAACTGAGATAGGATTGCCATATCCTACTCAGGCTGGAGATCATCTCTTAACAATCATTTGATGGTGCTCGATGAGTCCTCAATCTAACTCATTAGATATTCATCCAAGCACCAGCCTCTATGATTCAATAATTGAATCAACAGCTGTATGATCATTAAGATGGCCATGGTACATAACCCTAATTGTACTAAGGGACTTATTATGCAAATTATTTACTCTTTATTTCAGATTAAGGAGTGAATTGCAATAACATTTATTGCATAATGGCTCGTCGTGGGCTCACATGTCCAACAATTAGGACCAGGAGTCGGGCTTGCGCCAAAAAAGGGCTCTACATCGTAAATGCTACAAGTCTGGGTGCAGAAGGTACGATAGGTACTAGAAAAAGGCACACCCTAGTGTATTACCAAGAAAACAAGTGTAGATGACTCCAACTTCTCTTGACGGACGCACTGATCAACACTAAAAATATGTGTTGCGTAATAAGGCACTAGAGAGAATCCTTGTTCCAATGAGAGGAAGAGAAGTGATGAATCTCGGATTCATCACTCTAAATCTCATTAATTAATCTCAAATCCCTCAAAATCAACAGCATTTCTGCATCTATTACATAATTAGCATTCATGCATGTTTTCATAAGAATTGCATTTTATCCATTATTTATGCACAAAATAAGAAGCAAAAAATCCAAGCCAAAAATGACCTGTAAATAGCCTAACTTCCTGGATTTTTAACTCATTCATGCTAACTCCGAATGACACAAAACTACCTCCACTATGTACATATCATAAACAAGAATAAATGAAAAATACAAAAAAAATCACTAACCTAAATAAGTGGACCAAAAACCCAAATCCTAGTTTCAGGATTTCCAGACTAAAAACCTCATATCTTCTTCAACCAGTATTAATTTTAATCCTACTCACTTTTAAACTATTGTACATTCAATTACCTTCAAATCAGACCAAGTTCAAGTGAATCGGAGCTCTTATGTGAAAGTTGGGTTTTGGGCCTCTTTTGTACATTTTGTATTTTAGCGATTTTTGACCTACTATTTTATGTATATAATTAACTCAGCCATGGCCGGTCCCAAGCCCGGGTAAATGAGGAGGGTTGCGCGTTAGGTAGCCGACAGCCAGCGCAGGAGAGATAAATTCGTTAATAGTGTTCATAAAGTTCTTCTAAGAACACTATTTATGAATTTATCTCGAAACCGTTCGGATAAATTCCTAAATAGTGTTCTTTTAAGAACACTTTTTAGGAATATATCTCGAATTCATTCGGATCTTTTAAACATGGATTTAAGCATTGTCACAGACTATAAAATAGCGAAGAAGGAAGCAAAGAAGGCTGTAAGTGAAGCTAAGTCAAAAGCTTATGAAGTTTTGTATAAAAATCTCGACTCTAAGGAGGGTCAGAAGGATATATTCAGGTTGGCCAAAGCAAGAGAAAGAAAGACCAAAGACCTTTCTCAAGTGAGATGCATTAAGGACGAGGAAGGTCATGTGCTTGTTACTCAGAAGAATATAGAGACTAGATGGGAGCAGTAGTTCCATAAACTTTTCATTAGAGAAGGAAATAGAGAGATCACTTTAGGTGATCTAGCTAGTAGTAAAACTTACTTGAATCGTGCATGCTATAGACGAATACAAAGAAAAGAAGTAGAGGAGGCTTTGAAGGTTATGAGACCTGGGAAAGGTGTTGGACCGGATGACATCCCTGTAGAAGTATGGAAAGTTTTAGGTGAGCGTGGTTTGACTTGGCTTATGAATCTATTCAATGTTATTTGGCGAAGCAAGAAAATTCCTGAAGATTGAAGGAGGAGTATCGTGGTGCCTCTTTATAAGAACAAAGGAGACATTCAAAATTGTTCAAATTACAAAGGTAACAAGCCGATGAGTCACACTATGAAAATTTGGGAACGTGTGATCGAAAGAAGGTTGAGGCAAGTTTCCCAAGTAAAAGAAAACCAATTCGGATTCATGCCAGGTCGCTCAACTATTGAAGCCATCTATTTGCTGAGGAGAACAATGGAGATTTATAGAGCTAAAAGGAAGAATCTCCTTATGATCTTTATTGATTTGGAGAAGGCTTACGATCCGTCCCACGAGAGATACTGTGGAGAGTTTTGGAGAAGAGACAAGTACCTCTCCTATACATTAATCTCATAAAGGATATGTATGATAGGGCTTTATCTTGTATAAGGACCCTGATGGGGAAGACTGACTATTTTGATATCAACATTGGTATACATCAAGGTTCGGCTTTGAGTCCATTTCTTTTTACTTTGATTATGGACGAGTTGACAAGTCAAATTTAGTATGAGTTACCTTGGTGTATGTTATTTGCTGATGATATTGTGTTGATTGACGAGACTAGAGATGGAGTAAATGAGAAGCTTGAGGTTTGGAGACATGCATTGGAGAATAAGGTTTTCATATAAATAGGGATAAGACGAAATATATGGAATGCACCTTTGATGGAAGCAATGGTGAAGGAATCGAGGTGAAGATTGGTGACGATAACATTCAGAAGAGAGATTCTTTTAGATATATGGGATCTATTTTGCAACATGATGGGGAAATTTACAGAGATGTTACTAATAGAATAAATGCAGGCTGGCTAAAGTGGAGAGGAACCTCTGCTATTCTCTGTAATAAGAAAATTCCATTAAAAATTAAAGGAAAGTTTTACAAAGCATCCGTGAAACCTGCTATGCTTTATGGTTCTGAATGTTGGCTTGTGAACCATAGACATGCACAGAGAATGGCTGTAGCAGAAATGAAAATGCTAAGATGGATGTGTGGACATACATGTAAATATCAGATTCGGAATGATGCAATCAGAAAGAAAGTTGGTGTAGCTCTGATCGAGGATAAGATGCGAGAAAACCACTTAAGATGGTTTGGTCATTTGCAAAGAAGGTCAACTGATGCACCGGTTAGGAGATGCGAGTGTTGGGATGTTGAGCCGGCTAAGAGAGGGCGAGGACGACCCAAGAAGTGTTGGAAAGAGACTATACGAAGGGATCTTAGTTTTTTGGATATAAGTCCGAGATTGACCCAAGATAGATCTGAATGGAGGCGAAGAATCCATGTAGCTGACCCTACTTAATTGTGGGAATGTTGTTGTTGTCTTTTTCGTTTATCTTCTTTGATAAAAGTTTTATTAAAATGCGCGAAAATCCAAATCCAAATTGAGCTTTAAATCAAAGAAACAAATTGAGTCCGAGTCTTCATTAACTGTCTGTATAAAATCAGTCTTTTTCATGTTTTATTTTATTCCTTCTTTTTCTTAATTGATAAAAAAAATTAGGTTAATGTGTAAATATTTATCTTTGATTTCATCACATTTTTTCAGTTTTTTATCTGTTTTAAAAATGACAAAAATCAAGGTATTCTATATACATGGGATACCCCAAAAATATCACTTTGTGCATTTGATCGGTTTTTGTTTTGATGTCTTCATGAAAGTTGTAGATCTCATAGAGACGAGCAATTTTCGTGAAGAAACCTTTTCGGTCCTAGTCATTTACTATTTATTATTGATTTTACAAAGTATTTACTTGCGGTTTTTTGTGGTGCTGACATGTGGCAGCTCCTGGAGCCACCACGTGTCAGCCTTTTTCGCATTTTTATTAATTAGTTTTTATAAAAAAATTAAAAGGGCCCACACATGCGAGGCACATGCCTCCCAGGCACGTGCTACGCACGTGCTTCCCTCTCTCTCTCTCTCCCTTTGCCTGCCACGTGGCCCCTTCTGAGCCGTCCGATCTCGGTCGATCAGACGACCCGAGGTCTTCGTCTTCCAGCACCCATCCCCTTGGAACCTCCGCCGCTCCTCTCCGTGATTTTTACCGGAGATCTCTCTGCCGTCGTGTCCCGTGTCTCGCTGATCGGCCTTCACCGGATCTCGTCAAATAAATCTGGTGTGATCAATCCCCGACTCTCTGATTCCCGTAACACGCTACATCCTAGATCTCTGGACACCATCACCTTGTCAAAATATTCATCAAATCCCCGACATCTCCCTTCCTCTTCTGGCCTATGTCCCCTTCCCTATAAAAGCAACAGCACTGCCCTGGTGAACCCCCATCCGTCGTTCGCCAACTTGGTCGTGACAGTGAACACCATCAGCGTGATCCGAGGTCTCTTCAGCCTCGTCGCAGCTCCGCTTCGACAGCTGCCTTTGAGCCCATCTCTGCCCAGGTACTCATCCTTCGCTTCATCCTTTCAACCTCTTCCGCTCTTGATCATCAGCTCCACCTTTCGAGTACCATCTTCAAACCATCACCCATCGATCGCTCGCATTTCATCACACTCCGCCACCGCCTTCGCGTAAACATCATCTTCGGCTGACTCCATCTCCACCCAGAGCTCCATCTCGGGGCATATCTGCCATCACATCATCAAAAACTCCACCGGCAGTACCTCCGAGCTTCAAGCTTCGCCAACGACGACAGCTCTCGCCTTCATCAAGCCACGACCACCTTGCTGGTCAACGCGTCACCGCTCCGCCAACGACCGCCGCTCGCCGCTCCTCTGACGACCCCTGGCCGTGTGTCGACCACCCGTGCCCGTTCGATGAACCCAGCAAGCATCTGAGCCGTTGATGCAACAACAGCCCCCAGCCGTAGATCTCATCTTCATCGATGGTCCAAACGAGATCCGAGCCGAGCATCGAACCAACCTCCTGACCAGGAGCCTCGACTATCCAGAAGCACGCAAAACATGCCACGTGCAGGCCTGTGCCCGAGCCTCTATCCAAACCACCTCAACACGTGGGAGCCATGTGACCAGCAGGATATTTGCAGCAAGGACCTTGGAAGTTTTCTTAATTACACATTAGCTCCCGCCGACCAAGTCATGCGCGTGGCGTGTGAGCCCTCTGGAGATTTTGTAGAAAGCCTCCAACGTTCTTGGTAATTACAACTAGGTCCCCCTACATATTTCATTTATATTAATTTTATTGCATCTGTACCCCTATCTTTCCCCTTTATTTCGAACAACTACATTGTATTATTTTATTTAACCAAAAATAACATGATGTTTGTCATATAATTCTCTACAGTTTGACAAATTGTGGATATTTTTGTGATTTATGGTTAATCAATAATTAATTATTCTGTGGGAAATTGCATAATTTGCCCATTTCTTGCTCTGAAATTCATATTTGATTAACCGTTGCTCTAAAAATTCCCAAAAAAATCACGTATTGTAGAGTTAATTATGCTTATTATGCCCAAAAAAGAATTGCATTTTCATGCATAGATTGCCCTGTAAAAATCATTTTGCATATTTGAGTGTTTGATTTTTAATAGATATTGAAACTAGTATTTTCGAGGTTTAGGATTTTTTTGAGGTCCATTACCTAGTAAAATATCTTAGATAATTTTATCTCTTGAAAATAATTAGTTTTAATATTTATTGAAACTAAATATTGAAATTCATTTTGTTTGCATTTGAAAATTGATAAAAAAATTCATATTGCGTCCAAAATTTCCAAGAAAATTACAGTGCATTCATTTTGTCATAATTATCATCTCGATCAAGCTTCATATTTTTCAGACATCATTTGAGCGTAATTTATTTTTTAGTCCCTAAAATCGGTCGAAATTACATTTTGCATCCTTTATTGCATTAAAAATTCCAAAAAAACTGCCTTGAAAACCATGCACGAATTTTGATAGACATAATTCTAGGTTGTTCCTTTGCCTCCATGTGTTTGACCTTGGGACTTGCCCAAATAAAATAAACATAAAACCACGCGATTAAAAGTTGAATAAATATTTGTGATTATTTTCTTGATCGATTCTGATTGCTGCCTACAATGAAATGACAAAATTATTATTTTTACGCACAAATCAATACATCTTCTTTTTAAAACACCGCATTTCGGACCCGTCATATGGCGTCGTTGCCGGGGATGAAAACGGCTTAGTTTTTTATTTTGAAAACTTTCATTCGGTTTTCCGCATTCGGGTAGTCTGATCCCTGAATTTCTCATTGCAAATTCCATTTTTTCCTGCAATTTATTTTATTTTATTTTCAGCATTTATTTTTCTCGTTTTATTTTTGAGTCACTCTCTTTCACAAATCTTTCTTATTTTTCTTGCGAGGTAGCCGGCGTACGTGGAGCGGTTTTTCAAGAATCGAAGCATCTTCAATGACTTCCAAAAAAGCCACAATTAATTTAAGATCGAGTTGAGTCGAGAGAGAGCGTAGAGTCTAGGATTTTGATTTCTGCAAATTTTTTAATTTTTGTAATTAATTGCTTATTTACAACGGTGTTTATTTGGACTCTCGCGTGTGTAAAAAGACCTTAAACTTTTTCCGTAGTGTGTCATGGCCTGTTTCACTCTCCGGTGAGGGTGGGGCCTGACTTGAGTGGTGATTAAGATAGACCTGTACATACGGCTCTCAGAGTATTTTAATTTTTGATTGTGCTCGTAGGAATTAGGTCACACTTCACCATTAATTGAGATTCACATTAGATCGTTCAATTTAGCCAAATTTAACTCAATTCTTTCCCGCTAATAGAACTTTCTGATTAGGTACAGCTTTTCATCGGCTTGAATTCATATAGGTTTTTTTAGTTTTTGTATAGCATCCCACATGGAGATTGGAAGGATTCACCTTTAGTCTTCTAACTGAGCATTCATCATAGTTTCTCGCGTGCATCGGCTTTTCCCGAATTTCTCCCTCTTGTTTTATCACATAAATTTTAAAGGAAATTGGGACTGGATGGTAGACATGCATTTTTGCTCATTTAAATTCTTCAAGTGATCACCTAATTAAAATTGGGACTGTTAAATATAGCTGACTTCAAATAACCCATAAAATCAAGAATTTTTGCGGGAGAGCAACCCCGACCTTGGATGCTTTTATTTTTCTGAGTGAGCGAGAAACGACACTTAAGGCTAGAGCCCAAACTCGGATTTTCATATTGACTACTGATTCTACCAAAAATGATTAGCTACTTCTCAGTGAGGATCTACGAGTAGCCGATAAATGGTCCGGATTTCCTTAGCAGAGTGGGTGGTTTAGAGGACACTATGTAAGGCTCCGTCCTCAAGTAACGGGTAGCCGTTCTACGATCCGTACTTACTCCCATACTGGCTGAAAGTAGATGCAACTAGTCGTAAGAATTCGGGCCAGTCATTACGAAAATTTCGGCACCTAACAGCTCGCTAAATTCTTTCAAGGATTATCTTATCACCAACTAAAAATTGAAAAGATAATAGCCGAACTCTTACGGCTTCATATTGTGAGTTGGTGAACCCAGGGTTTGATTTGTATTTGCATTGGTGTGCGTGAACCGATATCGAAGATCAAAAGCTGCACATTTGATAAAATTTCTTTTGACTATCGTGTGTAATCAACTCTCTCCTTTCTTAATTTAAACCTCATCATGGAACTTTTTTCCAAAAACTCTCCAAATCCAAATCATAAAAATTAATTCGTCTTGAACAAACCCAATCCGTCATTCATTTTAGCTCTTTCAAAAATGGCTAAACATTTAAATGAAAATCCATCAGAGATATACTATGAAAATGAATTTGTCTCGGTTAGGCCCAAATCAACTAAATCCTCTTCTTTCAATAATCCTCCAACATTTGCGAGAGACTTTCACCCGCGGATGAATTCGACCCCTCATTGAATTCCTACTCGAATCATCCAACCGCACATAACCACCTACCATCTTGGACTGAATCATCTTATTCTCGGTTTCTCGCTAGTGAACCATTTCAATATCAAAATACCTTTGTGTCTCACGACTGGTCGAGAAACCAAACCCAGATGGAAAGACCCGCACGTAATGATCATCAGTGTTGGATTAACTGCAACGATCAAATCCCTATTGACCAACCCGAATATCACTCATTTAATCATCCTATACATACAGAGGACCACATGGATGAGATCGACACATATGCACCCTGTATGACCCCATTATTTGAGGATACGATCAATCAAGACCATGGGAGTAGACTCTACTCAAACTAGGATGGCATGCCCGATTCACGACATGTTGAGTATGAGACCTACACATTCCCGCAAAACCCTTCCACTGAGCAGCCTCCCCATAATTTTTGAGGAGAAGTTTTCAGAAAATAATATGTCAGATATTCCGAGAAACTCTCCTCTCAACACATACAGAAAAATGGAAGATGAAATTATTGAATCGCAAAAACACACATCGACTGCTCCCATGATTGGTCATGAACATAATTTTAAGAGTGATATTTCGAGGATAAATAAAAGATTTGAATTAATGGAGGATATATTTCAAAAATTTACCGACCGATTAATCTCAATCTCAGGTGGCTCGGATATAAAATTGAATGAGGAAATGATTGGATCTAAGATTGAAAATTTTGAGGATATTCAGAAATCTAGGGACGATTCTGACAGCGGCACTTCTGCTTATTATTCCCCTAGACATAACTATGCCTCCGACTCTTACTCTGAACATCAGAACCCCTACTAATCTGAGGAATACACCACATCACCACACCACATAGAAAATACCAAAAAATGGGAATATTTTAAAACACCAAAAAAATCAAAAATCCAGAAAATTTCATAAAAATTCAGACTGAAGAAGATTTGAAGAATTTGGATCTTGCTTTACGGGAAGCACTGGAGAAACGATTGATTTTTGAACTTCCCTTTATAAAGTCCATTGAACACTTCCCCGACCTTAAAGGATTTGTAATGGGAAAATTAAGGATCAAAAAGTCAGAAAGGATACGGACAAAGACTGAAAGACATATCTTGTCAATGGCCTCCTCCATAGTGTTGAGGAGAAAAACCAAGAGCCGCATAGTGAAGCGGTTGCCCAGATTTGATTGCATAATCAAAGACATAATTTTCACTCATGCTCGGATTGATGACGCTTCACCGATCAATATCCTCCCGACCTCTGTATTTCACGAACTCAAACTTGGACCGATCAGGAAGATAAGAGAGATTATTTAATTGGTTGACCGATCAATAAAGTGGCCGAGAGGAATCATTCTTGTCATCATGACATTCCAAGATGCTCTGCTCAGAGTAGAATTCACGATCATTGATATTGAGCATCAAGGAGAATTCACCCAGTCTCCAGTTATTCTCAGAAAGCCATTCTTAGCATTGGCTAAGGCAATTATTGATTGTGAGACTCAGGAAATCAATTTCATAGCATTGGAAGCACTTCGATCTGTCCCAGTCTTTGAGGAATCAGAATTTTCTGAGGCAACCCACGAAGTCCCCGACTGCCGTAACCATGAAGCGGTAGAAGAGCCCTACCCCGCTGCTATACATGAGATAGCGGTTGTTGATGAGACTATTGGTTTAGAGAATCTCCCTCCTGCTCCATTCCCAGGTGCTCTCACCAGGGAGAATCGAGTATATGAATCATATGATCCGGAGACTTATGCATGGGCACACCCTGGGTCAACCTATTCTGACTACATGGATCACATCACCTTGACATAGGAATGCTCCAATGTCAAATCAATTGAGAATGAAAATGCATAGACTCTTCCCAGTATTTCAATTCCCATGGATCTAAAAATAGACAAATCCTTCTTCTATGATCCTGAGACATATGCATGGTCGCACCCTAGAGCAACCTTCTCAGAATATCTTGACCAAATCATCCCAAATTAAGAGTGGACCAACATTCAAGAGACTAAGAACAAACATGCAGGCCGCACACCGACCAAGGAGAAGAATTCCAATGGTTATTCATATGGATACTCAAGTGAACCAACACCTCACGAGGCAAGAAAAAGAAAGTCACCTTTGACCTTTCGGAGGAGGAATCAACTGATGATCCTTCATCAGGATCGGAAAAGGTAATCTACATGAGTGAGGTCTTCTCGACAGCTCTAAAACCATATTTTCTCAAGGATCCAAAATTTGATTCTCGTTGGACAACTCCCGTTCCTAACTACTATTCATCCAAAGCTGATTCTCCTACCCTCTTCAAATCAATGGAATTATCTCTTATGAGCTAACTGAGACTGGTGCTTCTGAGTATTCATCTGAGGACAAAGCGCTTGATCTGAAGAAGGAACGAATTAGGAGGAAACAACTGAAGAAACAAAAAGACCGGAATATTTGGAGTATGTCCACTTTCAAATATTATTCCTCTGAGGATAATTTCGATGATGGATATCTTTCATCTGACTCAAACACTTCATCCACTATCCATCATGATTTTTCTAAGGATGGCACTGATAATAGTTGGAAATCATATGCTTCATCTCCATCTCATCATTACGATCTCCCACTGCAGGCTCATAAAAAGATCGGCCAAAAACCACCTTAATCATCGGCTACCCACCCTCCCTCCCGACTACATCGATCTCCTTCTACAGCTTCTTCATCTACTTAGGTGAAGCCCTAAGTATAGGGGGGACCGATGTCATCTGTATATACCATTTCCCTCATAACACTCCTTCTCATGATCGCTCCATATCTACCCTTCTTCCATACTTAGGCTGACCAGAGCCTAAGTATAGGGGGAACCGATGCCCATTTGTATATACTCTCCTCATTCACATACCCCGACTGCCTCAATTTTTTGCTCTTCTTTTATACTTAGACTGTCCACAGCCTAAGTATAGTGGACGTTCCGATCCATCTTTTTCTTTTTCTTTTTCACTCTCTTACGCTTAGCACGAGCTTTGTCTTCTTTACGCTTCTTGTGCTCTAAGGACACATCACTCGCTAAATATAGGGGGTTTGTATATATACTTTGTATATATTTTACCCATATCTCGTACTTTCGCATAAGTCTATATGTATTTACAGGGTGGGTAGTTAAAAAAAGAAGAAAAGAAAAGAAAAAGAAAAAGAGTTTTGCTACTAAAACTAACTGTGCCCAAAATTTTTGAAAAATAGCTTCTTATTCATTTTTGCATTAAAAAAACTTGCATAAAAATCACAAAAAGAAAAAATGTGTATGCATTTCATACACCTACACTTCATCCAGCATCGCATTCATTTGCATCTGTGAAAAGTCTTTGGGTTCCGAACCGAGTTATGAGCAAAAACTAAGAGTAGTCTGGACTTGACCTTAATCCACCTAATTTTCAGAGAAACTTCACTGAGAAATAGGATTTTAGAAGCTTCAGGTATTTGACTTAATTCTTTGAGTTCCACATGACAATGTGCAGCGTTTGACTCTTAGTGTCTAACCTGATCTCTTCATTCTGGGTACAACTCTAGAATAGGGAATTAATTTGTACTCTCGCACTATGCACTTAGCTCAACTGAGACGGGATGCTGGAAGACGGTGTGAGTTTCTTTTCTGGTTGCGTAGAAATCTAAAGACCGGAGTACGGGTTCAAATAAAGCTTCGGAAAAGGGATGGACGGCTGGGCACAATTTTTCTAAGAATTAAAAAAAATGTACGGAAAAAAAAGATTCTATATTCATAGGGGCACAACAAGATCCAAGCAGAACCACCAAAAATTCCAAATACAAAGAAGCCACTACCAAATAAAATATCTGACCAAAAAGGTCCAAGCTTCAAGAAAACCTGCAGATCTTGGTGGAGACTTGGCTACACTGGCCAGCTTCACAAGGAGAGGTGACTACACTGGACACCCTCCAGTTCTTTTCTCCTTCTTCTAACTTCTCCCCCCCAATTCGATTGTGAACACAACGCGACAGACCTTAGAAGGAAATACCTGACTCCCCAAGGATGAGTTACTAGAGAGGAGGGGAGCATGGTAGTCTGGCATTCTGAATGGGAAGAGCTAAAACCTTTCACACACATGAGTCGATTGTTCAATGTTCATAGGGTATACTTTGGGAAGAAGATTGTTCTAAGATGACTTCTGAGCCGAAACTGTAGAAATGATGTGTAGAACTTGAAAGTTGTTGATTTCAAAATTTTAAGTCTCACAGAAGTTCTGCCACACTAATAATCCAAAGGTCGAGTCTAGTTTCACTTTCACCTTCAGCTCATGGTCTTGGTATGGAACACAATCTCATTTCACCTCATGGCATTTCTTTTTGATGCTCAGGGATGAGCATGGTTTAAGGATAGGGGGATGATGAATCTCGGATTCATCACTCTAAATCTCATTAATTAAGCTCAAATCCCTCAAAATCAACAACATTTTTTCATCTATTCAGCATAATTAGCATTCATGCATGTTTTCATAAGAATTGCATTTTATCCATTATTTATGCACAAAATAAGAAGCCAAAAATCCAAGCCAAAAATGACCTGTAAATAACCTAACTTCCTGGATTTTTAACTTATTCATGCTGACTCCGAATAACACAAAACTACCTCCATTATGTACATATCACTAATACGAATAAACGAAAAATACAAAAAAAATCACTAATCCAAATAACTGGACCAAAAACCCAAACCCT
Source organism: Ottelia alismoides (assembly GCA_037367405.1). Classification (NCBI taxonomy): domain Eukaryota; kingdom Viridiplantae; phylum Streptophyta; class Magnoliopsida; order Alismatales; family Hydrocharitaceae; genus Ottelia; species Ottelia alismoides. The sequence continues at coordinate 687,713 of JAZKJV010011797.1, read as the reverse complement.
AGTTTCACGATTTCCGGACTAAAAATCTCAGATATTCCCCATCTAGTGTTCATTTCAATCCTGATCACTTTTGAACTAATGTACATTCAATTACCTTCAAAACAAGACCAATTTCAAGTGAATCGGAACTTTTATGTTAAAGTTGGGTGTTGGGCCTCTTTTGTACATTTTGTATTTTAGCGATTTTTGACCTATTATTTTATGTATATAATTAACCTATTTTAGTTCATTTCTTTTTTGTTTGTCTTCTTTGATAAAAGTTTTATTAAAATGTTCATAAATCCAAATCCAAATTGAGCCTTGAAATCAAAGAAACAAATTGAGTCCGAGTCTTCATTAACTGTCTATACCAAATTGGTCTTTTTCATGTTTTATTTTATTCCTTCTTTTTATTAATTAATAAAAATCCAAAAAAATTAGATTAATGTCTAAATATTTATCTTTAATTTCATCATATTTTTTGCGGTTTTTATCTGGTTTAAAAATGAAAACCCATAAATCAAGGTATTCTATATACATGGGATACCCAAAAAATATCACTTTGTGCATTAGATTGATTTTGGTTTTGATGTCTTCATGAAAGTTGTAGATCTCATCGAGATGAGCAATTTTTGTGAAAACTTTTTCGATCCTAAGTCGTTTACTATTTATTATTGATTTTACAAAGTATTTATTTGCAGATTTTTGTGGTGCTGACGCGTGGCAGCTCCTGGAACCACCACGTGTCAACCTTTTTTCACATTTTTATTAATTAGTCTTTATAAAAAAAAATTAAAAGGGCTTGCACGTGAGAGGCACGTGCCTCCCAGGCACGTGCTACGTACGTGCTTCCCTCTCTCTCTCTCCCTTTGCCCGCCATGTAGCCCCTTCTGAGTTGTCTGATCTCGATCGATCGGATGGCCCAAGGTCTTCATCTTCCAGCACCGTCCCCTTGGAACCTCCGCCGCTGCTCTCCGCGATTTTCGCTGGAGATCTCTCCGACACTGTATCCCGTGTATCACTGATCGATCTTCACCGGATCTCGTCAAATCAATCTTATACGATCAATCCCCGACTCCCTGATTCCCGTAACGCGCTACGTCCTAGATCTCCGGTCGCCATCACCTTGTCAAAATCTTCATCAAATCCCCAACATCCCCCTTTCTCTTCCGGCCTGTATCCCTTTTCCCTATAAAAGCAACAGCACCGCCCAGGTCAACCCCAATCCGCTTCGCCAGCTGCCTTGCTCTAGCCATACGTCGCCGTTGAGCCCATCTCCGCCCATGTACTCCTCCTTCGCTTCACACTTTCAACATCTTCCGCTCCCAGTCATTAGCTCCACCTTTCGAGTACCATCTTCAAACCATCTCCCATCGATCACTCGCATTTCATCGCACTCTGTCACCGCCTTCACGTAAACATCGTCTTCGGTCGACTCCATCTCTACCCAGAGCTCCATCTCAGGACATGTCTGCCATCATAGCATCAGAAACTCCACTGGCAGTACCTCCGAGCTTCAAGCTTCGCCAAAGACGACCGGTCTTGCCTTCATCAAGCCACAACCACCTTGCCGGTCAACGCATCATCGCTCCGCCAACGATCGCTGCTCGCTGCTCCTCCGACGACCCATGGTCGTGTGTCAGCCACCCGTGCCCATTTGATCAACCCATCGAGCATCTGAGTCGTTAATGCAACAGCAGCCCCTAGCCGTAGATCTCATCTTCATCGATGGTCCAGATGAGATCCGAGCCGAGCACCGAACCAACCTCCCGACCAAGAGCCTCGGATATCCAGAAGCACACAAAACATGCCACATGCAGGCCCGCGCCCGAGCCTCTATCTAAACCACCTCAGCATGTGGGAGCCACGTGACCAGTGCGATATTTGCAGCAAGGACCCTGGAAGTTCTCTTAATTACACATTAGCCCCTGCCGGCCAAGTCACGCGTGTGGCGTAAAACCCCTCTGGAGATTTTGTAGAAAGTCCCCAACGTTCTTGGTAATTACAACTAGATCCCCCTTGTATATTTCATTTATATTTACTTTATTGCATTTGTACCCCTTTCTTTCCCCTTTATTTTGAACAACTACATTGCATTATTTTATTTAACCAAAAATGGCATGATGTTTGTCATATAATTCTCTACAGTTTGACATATTGTAGACATTTTTGTGATTGATGGTTAATCAATAATTAATTTATATGTGGAAAATTGCATAATTTGCCTATTTCTTGCTCTGAAATTCATATTTGATTAATCGTTGCTCTAAAAATTTCCAAAAAATCACATATTGTAGAGTTATTTAAGTTTAACATTATGCCCAAAAAAGAATTGCATTTGCATGCATATTCTGTAAAAATCATTTTGCATATTTCAGTGTTTGATTTTTAATAGGTATTGTAACTAGTATTTTCGAGGTTTAGGATTTTTCTGAGGTCCATTACCTAGTGAAAGATCGTAGATAATTTTATATCTTGAAAATAATTAGTTTTAATATTTATTATAATTAAATATTGAAATTCATTATGTTTGTGATAAAAAAAATTCATATTGCATCCAAAATTTTCAAAAAAAAGTACAATGCAATCAGTTTGTCATAATTATCATCTTGGCCAAGCTTCATATTTTTCGGACATCATTTGAGCGTAATTTACTTTTTAGTCCCTAAACTGAAATTGCATTTTGCATCCTTAATTGCATTAAAAATTCCAAAAAAAGATCGCCTCGAAAACCGCGTACGAATTTTGATAGACATAATTCTAGGTTGTTCCTTTACCTCCTTGTATTCGACCTCAGGACTTGCCCAAGTAAAATAAATATAAAACCACGTGATTAAAAGTCGAATAAATATTTGTGGTTATTTTCTTGACCGATTCCGATTGTCGCCTATAACGAAACGACAAAAATCATTATTTTTACGCATAAATAAATACATCATATTTTTAAAACAGCGCATTTCAGACCCGTCGAGAAGAAATGACACAATCCTAAATCCCTGCATTATCTGGCCTGCCACCTCCACTTTTAAGTCTGACAACTAAAGAGATGGTGGATTGGATGCAATATTTGGTTTATTCCCTAGAGTTGAGGGTTGGGTCCTTAGGAGAGTTTCTTGGACCAGTACCATAGGTGACGTTTTGACTCTACCTTCGTGAATGCAGTCAACACTAAATGTCATATCCTTAGTTTATATGTATATACGCGAGAGTCTGGAAAACTAGAGGAATTGGATGCCTCTTGATTAAGGCTGGGTTGAGCTCTGATATTTTGGATCTCTAAAATTGAGAAAACTTGAACAGATCAGATCCTGTACGCACATGCACAAGGGGGTTAATCCAGCTCATTCATTTTTTGTGATGCTCAGGGACGAGCATAGTTTAAGTATAGGGGGTTGATGAAACCCTGTTTCATGCTCTTAATTAGCAGAAATTAACCCCCTATCTTAGACTAAGTGTCAATAAGAACCATATTAATCCTTGTATTTATCTGGCCCCTTGAATAAATTAAAAATAAAGAAAATGACAAAATTAAAAATCGTAGTGTTCTTACCCTTAAAAACGCTAACAAAATATTTTCTATCTTTGTTGGATCTCATCTCCATTTTTGCTCAACATGAAACTTGTAGATCTCATCGAGATCTATATATTTCATGTTTTGAGTTTTTCCAAATTCGGACTTCTTCCCCCTCATAATTCACTTTCTTTATCGTAATAATGTGATTGATCCACGTGGTGTTTTCGGGTTGTGACACGTGGCCCACTCAATCACGCGCCACGCGCCCATCATCTGCTTCCATTGGATGGTTGTTTGGAGCTCTCCATCAGTGTCGTTCATCCCCGCCCATTTCCTTACCATTCGATCAACTCCATGATCCCATCAAGGTTGTCCGACCACGCCACTTCCTCAGCTCGCCACGTGGTGTCGTCAACGCCATTTGATCTCCTCCATGCACTTTAGATCCCAACTGATCATCTCACTTTAAATCTTGGCCCTTTGATCATGCTCCTGATCTCATCACCGTCGTTTGCCTCTGCCTTCACCAAGGCGTGCCACATGTCCAAACTTTAGCCACCCTATCCATCCCCAGTACCTTCATCCCCACCGCACACTCCTGTGCTACCCTCGACCCTTCGATCGTGCCCCCGATTGCATCTCATCCCTCCGTCAGCGCCATGCTCTCAGCGTGCCAAGTGGCGTGTTCTACAACCTTCGATGACGCTGCTTAGATCTGATCTGGACCGCTTCTTCGCGCCCATCTCTTGGTCATTGGATCGCGATATCCAACGGTCGAGACTTCTTCTTCCACCTCCGGCCCCTTCCTCGTACACGTCGCCCCTCTCATGCACCATCTTCCCCATTCCTATTTTCGCCACTTCTTCCACTAACCTCGCAACTTTCTGATGAGCCAACAACGTAGCCCCATCAACCACCTTCCTCGCGAGCATCGTGGATCATCAAAGAACTACCTTCCTTGCTCCACAATTCCTGCCCAAACCATGACCTCCATCATCACACCACCGCCTTTGCTCCTTAAATACTCTGCCTCTGCCCGCCTCACAACCTGTCCACCTTCACGAGGAGCGTGGCCCAGCCCTCCTCCACCTCCCTATGATAGGGGGAGGGGCTAGGATCGAGCGAAGATGACCATCGTCCCCGGTGAGACTCGTTGTCGTTCATGTAAGCGATGCAGCGGCTCCGCCCCGCTTTAGCTCCGAGGATAGGCCATCCTCGACGTGCGAAGACCCTGAGCCTCTCTAAGAGGCTCAAGCCCAAGCCCTCGCTCTGCCATTCGCAAAGTAAGCTTCTTCAATCTTCTTTGTATTTTCTTCTTATTTCTTCTAATTAATTAGTCTATTTCCGAATCCATCACCTTCCATGAGCCACCCCTTTAGCTCTGCCTTACTTCTACCATTCATGCACTACCCTTCGATCCCCTTCTCCTTTCTCCACAACCCCAGACCACACCGACCCTCATTTCCATCAATCTTGATGGAGAAGACAACCTTGGCCCTACATTTCTTCGCCCCTTACAGCCCTCAACCATTTCAGTCATCTCGCGTCACCACCACGTTTCTTCGGCTATAGATCTAAACGTACAGTGCTCGAGTATTCAATAACTGGAGGACTCGTCAGAGCTACCATCCAGAGCTCCTTCTCCGATAAATCAGCATCATCAACCTCTTCCAGAGCTCGCCACGTCACGCCCTTGCCTTGAACCTCATCGACCATCCTCCAGCTACCTCCTGGGAGTAGAGCAAAGCTGGAGAGGAGGTGGCGGAGCAGCAACAACTTCGCTGGAGTCCTGGTTTCGCTACCAGACATCGCAGAGGAGGATGGTACAATCACTGTAGGATGCACCACTCGGTGGTCACCCAACGATGTATGAGGATCCACGTCGACGCTTCCACATTATACAGTCGTCGTTCGATCGACGATTGGGATGCTGTTGAGCATCCACGTGTCAGCATCGAGACCAATCCGAGCCTTTTCCCCATGCCTTTAGGCTCGGAGCTCTCGAGCCTCTCCCGAACCAGCGAGCTGACATCCGAACCCGAGCCGCTAGCCGAAGCAGCGCCGATGCTACAGAGCCCTCCGAGCCCAATCTTCCATTGAACCTAGCTTGCACGTGCTTGTCATGTGCTGGTGAGAATAATTTGTAGGGAGGCCCCTGTTGGTTCTTTATATTACATCCAATTCTAGAGCTCACGTGTAAACTACATGCGTCTGGGGTATTTTGCACTCATATCCTCACAGGTTTTAATAATTGCAAAAATACCCTTACGCGTGTGGGTTATTTATAGGGAAGATCCCGAACTTTATTTTATTTGCATTTTAGTCCTTCCTAAGGACTTGTTTGTTATTTATATTTTATATTTTCTTGCATTTATGCCCCTAGCTTCACTCTTGCATATCTTGAGCATCTTAGCTTTGATTGGGTTGATTTCAGTGTCGTTTTGAAGCTCATTTCATTGTCTTCTTGATGGCATGTTTATATTTCAGATTTGATACTATGAATTTTGATGTATTATTTTAATAGCTAGGTGTCTTAATTGTAATGCTTCACATGCCTTATTTTTACATCAATGAAAATAGCTTGATGAATTGACCATGATTTGACTTGTGATTAAATGACTCAAGTGTTTCAATAATTAGGGAATAATTGCTTGCATTTAATTGTATTTCTTCGCATGTTTAAAATAAAAAAATGCATATCTCTTATTTATTTATGCATATTGTTTGTCATCATGCATTCTTTGACATACGATTCATTAATCGAACACTTATCGAAAATAATAAGAGTCTAAATTAGACTAAAGAGATGTGTATCCTTGATTTTGACCTTGGGCTTGCCCAAGTAAAATATAAATTTGATCGTTTGATTGGATTGTTAATTTAATTAATTGATCTTTGATCGATCCAATTTAGTCCGACTGCAATGACATTAGATGTGTTAATTTCACACTATTAAAGGGATGAATTCAAGTTCTGTCAGTGGTCGAGAGCCACGAGATGGATACCTCGCGATAGAGGACCGTCGGAGATGATGGAATCCGTCCTTACTTCACTCCTCCACATGCTAACAAGCGAGGCGAGCGAGCTATCACCTCACTCTAGCCTTCGCACATCAATTGAGGTGAAGAAAATGGAGAAAAGGAGTTCAAAAGATGGCGGAAGGTGGAAGCTTGAGTATATACAGGCTGGTGGAACAAGGGTGAAAGATCGAGGCAAATAGCTCGGTGCAATGATGCAATCCTCAAGGATTTGATCTGACGTGATAGAGTATAGATCGAGGTGAAAAAGTGGAGAAGGAATCGCTCCAAAAGAATGCAAGTTGTGAGCTGCAAAAATCGAAGAAGTGAAGGGTCAAACGAGGTCTAACAGGGCTACAAGGCAAGTCAGAGGAGTTGACCAAGGTCAACTAATAACACAACCTAGTTGGTTCATGTGAACCAACCAGGAAAAAGCTGAGCCGAAATTATTTATAAAATCATTAATAAATAGTAAATAAATTAATTTATTTTAAGTTAGAAAATAAAAATGTTTATTATTTTCTGTAGTATTTTAATATGATTTTTATTAATTTTTGTGAGTTATTTTATTACAAGCTACTTTTTAGAGTTTTATTTATAGGTATATTTACCAATGTTTTACATATTTTATTTTTTATTTTGTATTCTATATATTATTATTTTATATAAATAATTTATATATTTATAAGTTATTTATATACATAAATATATTTTTATTTTATTTTGTTGATGTATTTTGTACACTTAAATCAATAGAGGTATAAATTATATAGGGTTGAGTATAGTATATTCATCTATGTATTTATATAGACTATTTAACTTTTGTATTTTCTTTATGGTTTTATTCTATTATAAATATGTACATACACTATAAATAATATTTACAAAATTATAAAAAAATAAAACTATAAAAATGATAAAGAATAATAAAATAAATATTTTATTCATGTATATAATACAATAGGGGTCCAAAACCTAAATTTTGCATCCTAATTCTAAATTAAATGAAACCACCTTCATTAAATGGCTTATTAAAAGTTATATACAATTAAAGATAATTTTGGAATATTTTGATTTTATATAGAGAAGATATGGGTATGGGAAATTTGGGTTTTGGATTTTTATTTTGAGTATAAAAAGTACACTGTATACTATTTTTGTGTGAAATCAATTTTATTTTCTATATATTTTTATCTACAATTTTCATGTACAAAGTTTCATTATTTGTGGCCTAAATGATAATGAATAAAACAGGTCCCAAAAATGCTAAATAAGAGGTTAAAAATTAGGGTTTTTATTGTATATTTGACCTCCATCTCCCCTACTTTTTTCCTTGTCGATCCAATCATCAAGATGCCTAGGTCTCGGGGTTTAGGGTAATAAAATACCTTTGGCATTCATTCCATTTTCTTTTCTTTTCTTTTTTCTTTTATGTTGACTTTAAGTAATGTATTTTATGCAATATTTATACAATAAATAATGTTTTTTATTTTTTACAAAATAATGATATTTACATGCATTTAGCTATGATTTAAAGGCTAAAATAAAAGAATAAAGATGATGAAATGGAGACAATTTAAATTGTGTTTGCACTTAATAAGACCTCATAGTACAACTAGGGTAATGTATCATCGAAATCTTGACATTACACAATTGGTTATTTAAAGATTTAGATCATAGAGGTTTATTCAAGGTTATAGATCTAAATAATTAGATAGAGGGCACAACATACATCATCAATTGATATTCAAGAATGATATCTAATTTGAGAAAAGATGTCAATCTTTTTTAAAAAGTTATTTATGACTGACCACTTGATGTAGGTCCTCAAATATAAATAGAGATTTAGAGATATCAGATAAGTCATGGCAAGGTATTGACTAGAAGTCAAAGTGTTGATAAAAGGTCAGCATGTTCACTAAAAGGTCAAAATATTGACCAAAGATCAAATTCAGATCAAAGAAGTCCAATGTTGATCAAAATTCAATATATTGATTAAAAATGAAAATGTTGACTTTAAGTCAAATATTGACTTGATGAGATCGAGATACTAAAGACATGTATTGTATATCGTCACGAACATGCATACATCCTTTGACTAGAGACAGATACACATCTATATGTCCCATTTTACATATTTTGAAGACCATTAAGTTGATCGACAAAGTCTATGTATAGATGAACTCGCGTACTTATGAGGAAATATGAGATGTATAATCTTCCGAAAGAATCATATAGATTAATTCTTTTTGAACTAGTATTGGAACTCGCTCATGAGACATTAGGTCACAATCAATTCCATTCATGGTCATCTTGTTTAAGAAAAAAGATAAGACTTTAAAAATATTAATATATGATTCTGGAAAGTAAATGATTGATATCATCACCCAATAATCTATTGAAAAATCTATTGATAAATCCTAGAAGAAGACAATCAAACAAGGTTCTAAACTTTTGATTTATTTGAAGTCTTCTAAGTTGTGGAAATGTTTAAGTATTGGGAATACTTTCAGTTTATATGATCATAATATATTACATACCATGACACTTCCATTCCGAGGAAGTTATGAAATCAAGTGGATTTTAGTCATTTTATTTGTGCCTAAATAACTATGAACTAATTATATTAAATCTCAATTTATTGAACCCATTTTTAGTTCCATATGGTCGAAGAAATGGTTTGAAATGGATTCAAAAGCTTAGAAATGGATATGAAATGTCATTAGATGTAAATCTAAGTATCATGTCACTATATGTGGATAATATAATCTCCACGACATTATATCCAAGTATACACAAATGTTTCACATGAGTCATAATTGGATTATAAGATGTACATTGAGATATCAAATATCAAGATAACAATAAAATATTATCATCATGGATAAAATTTTATTTGACAATATGTGAATATGATTCACGTTATTGGAAATTAGCTAATATGTATAGAGATCCGTAATAATTAAAGTTGATATGAATATGATTCATACTTAGATACACGAATGTGATTGACATAAGTAGATAACTATAAATTGGATTTATATTTATATTTTGGACTAATGACTTGGATTTATTAACTGAGAGGAAATTCTGCTAATTTTTCCAAAAGATAATTGAGAATTATCATCATAAGATAATTCATGAATTATTATGATATAATTAGTAAATTATCTCAAGTGATAATTCTATAATTACTATAAGATAACTAGTGAATTATATTAAGTGATAATTCTAGAATTATTAAAAGGATAATTGATAATTATCAATAGATAATTTAACTATTATCATAAACCAAGCTCAAAACTATAAAAGGGAGGCTTAGCCTCCTTTTGCAGTAATTCATTCAATTCTAAAATGTGCTTTGTAGTTCTAAGTAGAAAGAGGAGAAAATAGAAGAGAGTTGTTCTCCTTAAATTCTCCTTGGTCATGCCACAAATAGCCCCACCAAAACCCTAGATGTCCATCAAAAGTGCCTCTCGATTCCTCTCCATTAACAAGGCCAAGTAGAAGAGGAACCACCTTCTTCTTCATGCTTCATGTAGGTGAAGCAGAACTTGATTTTATGCAATGAAATTAGGAGTTAAAGATAATACTAGATCTCTTTTTTTGTGGGACAATTTGGTGGAGAAGATTTCTTTGGAAGCAATGTGACTCATCATCATGCATGCAAGTAAAAATGTCCGTTAGATCAAACTTGAGCTTAGGAGGTCTCTTATTTTAGGGACTCACGCTTCTAAAAGTATTCTGCGATACTCTTGTGATATTGCGAAATGATGTGGAAATTATTTCTATTACCATGTGGTTTGCCATTTGCTATCAATTTTTACATTTTACGATTGCATAGGTACTAGCATGTTTTGGTGATGTGCCCTGTCACCCCCACACGAGAAAAAAAATGGGAGGAAAATGCAGGGGCATTCCATATACACAGGTTTAAGGCGTTTAAAACACAAGGAGGGATCGAGAAACGATGAGAAGGGCAAAGTTGTAGGAGCTTACGTGTTGGGTATTGTGCATAGGGGTAATACACTGAGTTTGAGTGGAACCGAAGCAACGAGGAGGCTTTATTACCCTAATGATGAAAAGTTTTGGTGATAGTTGTCAGTAGTTAGAGGTGACAAGTTTGAGGGGGTTGGACATGATGTGTTGGGTGTTAATTGATTTGATATGGGTTTGCCTAAGGAAGAGATGACTACAGTTTGTCTCTTGATTTGATCAGCTTGTTTTGATGTCATTTGACTTGAGAGTGGGATTAGGGTTTGAGTAACGTGTGTGTGTGTGTATTATGGGGGGTACGTGTTTCAGAAAGTATCATCTGCACCTTGATATTGATTTTTCGTGGGCCACTCGAAATGAGCTGAGGACGGGCGAAGCTTAGGGATTCGACCCACAATTTTGGTAGATTATGATTTCGTACCGGTTTCTGGAGTTTTGACATATCAATAACATGTTTAATACGCCCATTTTTATATGGATAGTAAGGTCCAATATTTTGGGCTTGGGTTCAAAAAAGTGAGTTAGGAATAGGATGTGTTTGTGAAGCTTGTCTTCTCCCCCATTCAGAAAGAATTTTTTAGGTGGAATTTCATCTTCCAAGGGTACTAGTATGTGTGAGGTGGTCTGGGTAAAGAGAGGATGGGAATAGGGATAGAAAAAATGGAAATTTATGGAGGAAAGGACTTTTGATTCATCCAAGGTGTATACTTGTTCAATTTTTAGATTTGGTTTCTCAACTTTTAGGGATAGATGAGGGAAGACAGAACTTTAGTCTGAATCTAATCCTCCCTAATAATGAGATGTGATCTTAGTGGCTCCATTGGGATTACAAGTTTTATGGTGGCAGTGATTTTCCATGGTTCAATTGATAGGCTTAACGAGTTGGTATTCCTTGGACCAATCGATGTCGGAGTTGTTGGCTTCCATCTTCGTTGGGACGTTGACAATTTTCAAGATAATGAATCTTTGGTATAGTCCCTTAGGAATTGAAGTAGGTCTTTGTGTTGAGGAGAAACCTCGGAAGTTACATTTTATGATCAGGGAGAGGGGGTAAAAGTGGAGTGTGGGACAGACTGGGGAAGGGGGCATGGTAGAGGGCGGTAAGAGAGGAAGAAGAGGGGGAAAGAGGGGCATGCGGCATACCTATGGAGAGGAGGCCTGACCAAATATTAGGATGATGGAGGAGTAGATGCCATGGTGTTAGTGCCATCACCTTTTTTCTTGGTCCTATATACATCGCAAACGTGTGTGTAAGTATGTGTGTGTATATGTGTGTGTACGTCTGTGTGTGTATGTATGTATGTATGTATGTATGTATGTATGTATGTATGTATGTATGTATGTATGTATGTGTGTGTGTGTATGTGTGTGTGTGTGTGGGTGTGTGTGTGTGCACGTTCATATGTATGTATGTATGCATGTAAATCAAAGGGATTAGATAACCATTATTATCATGGTATCATTCCAACTTCAACTTATTTCAAGACATGTACATCAAGATGGTCAAATTTTATTAGTTTGAAAATTATTGTAATTGATCCATTTTAAACGGCATGTTAGAAATACCTATTTTACGTTAAAATTAAAACATATACCCCCACTTATTATTCTACGTAAATTATATCATAGTTTCATTTTAAAAATCAAATAAATTAATAAAAGTAGGTGGGAGCATTTGTTATATGTTGTATGCATGCATGCATGTTTGCATGTATATCTTTGTATGTATATTTGTATGTATGTATGAATGTATATATACATGTAAGTATGTAACTAGATTTTTAGGTCAGTTCGCAACATCCCGTACTCAGGAGACAATCCAAGTAAACCAATGACCTCAATGATCATAATACATCTATCAAATAAATGATTTCCGATCTCCAGTTGTTGTTTGCATAAGTAACAATGATTTACCAAGGTAATATTAAATTACTTAATATGTCATAAGTTATGACTTTGTTGTGTGTGGAACAACCAAAGAAATTAAGTTACTTTAGGATCAAATTCCAAGACCCAAAATCGATTGTCAAAAGAAGATTTGACCCCCCACGGTCAACAAAAAAGTGATAGATTTTTTTATTGAGGGACATTCGTTTACAAGATTCCAGCGTCGGAATGAAATTGTGTCCGATTCATCGTGAAGCAATGTGGTTTTAATGACTTCAAAAATCTTTTTGATTGGGAGGCTCTGGATAGAAGGATAAGCGGAATGTGATTTTGAAGGCACTTGATTCAATTGAATCTTGGATTCCAGATTCTTAACCCCTAGAAGACTGAACTATGCTTATCTTTATGAGAGTTAAAAAAATAGCAAAAACCTCTCTCAAAAGCTTGAAACAAAGGAGTGAGTCCGACCATAATTATGAGCGTTGATTGAATTTCACAAGTATAGTGTGCTTTCCGTACTAGGGATTTAGATGTAAAACCTCGAAGATTCAAAGTAATCGAGCCTCCAGAGAAAGATGAAGCATTGAGGAGACCCTTCAACCATGTATTTTTGTAGTCGACAATGTTAATGGCATGTCTAGTAAGTGAAACAACTACCCAGGACCTCACGAGGGTCTAAGAGAAGTCAAGCGTGTCGATGGGGCGACTGCTCACGAATTCCCGAACCATCTCAACAATCAACCCACAATAGGGTATTAAATAAAAAAAGTAGTGTGAATTAAAATTTATTATAAACCTTACTATAAAATGCGTATAGTGACAAGTGGAGCAGGGTGTCGAACATAGAGAACACATGATTTAGCACTATATATTATTTATAAATAAATAATATAAATATATGAGTATATATAACTATGCTTAATATTTACCAAATGAAGTGGGTTTTTTATTTTTTTAACTAATAATAATTGTTATATAAATATTTTTATAATTTTAAATATTGATTTTTTTATATTTTTATATTTTCTTTTTCTTTTATTTTATAATATAGATATTTATATATAGGCTATATATACACTATAGGCTAGGTTAGAGATAAATATTAATAAAAATAGTCAAAAATAAGATAATAAAGTCTTATGGGTTTTATTTTTTTACTATTTTTGTGATTTTTTAAAATTTTTTTGCTAATTTTTATATATTTTTAAAGTCAAAAATACCCAAAAACAGGGATTAATTAAATACCCGAATTTAATTGAGATATAAAATATAAAATAGTAGCAAAATTTGTCCAAATTAGTTTTTATAGATAGATGATAATATTGAGAAGAATATAAGATAGAAAATATATTTTTTTGGATTTTTGAGAATTATATAAATTTTATAAGTGTTTTTAGGGTTTTTCTATTTTTTGAGTTTTCTTTTATAATTTTTAGTGACTTTTGGTCTGAAGGTTAGAAATACATAAATACACAAAATATATTTTTTAGTAATTTTTCAAAATGTTTTTATATTTTTATAGGTTTTATATTGCAAACAGGAGCTAATCGTGCACTATTCTATTTTTAGAAAATAAGAATGGGCATAATGCAAAAATAAAATTATAACATGATCAAACATGCATCCAGGTATCTATCCCTATTTTTTGGTGATTTTTAGAGCATGGCAACTAGTTTTAATAAATCGAAAATTGCACACAAAAATTACTTGACCAGGCAGGGGTATACTTGCAAATAAAATAAATAGCAAGGGCTACCATGCAATTTTTAACCCAAAGTTAACTCAAATTTTTAAACTTTATGTATAGAACAGTAATTACAAAAATACGTAGGGGTTTGGTGCAAATTTGACAACAAAAACGTGCCTTGCACGTGACTCTAGCGGGGACCAAATTACAATATATGAAAATTCTAGGGAGTTACATGCAATATATCCCAAAGTTTTTAAACTTCATAAAATATTTACAAGACCTTTAAGTAAATACAAAAATGCGGAGGTATTAGTGAAATTGTACCACTTAAGCACCCAGATCCGAGCATTAAGGAGTCGCCACATGTCCTCTCGAGCGGTTGTGATTGTGTACCCCTTCGTTTGAGATCAACGGTCCAGATTAGATCTAGACTGTTGTTCTTGATCAAACCCGGGTGAGAGGCTTGGAAGAACACTCAAGAACTCGACGCCGACGACCTTCGATTCGTCGATCCTTGCTCCTCCGGCAGGCTTTGTCTTCTCTGATGGGCCCAGCAGGTAGCTGGGCGTCCTCCGCATGCTCCTGCAAGGTACGATGGAGGCGATTGAACACTGCATGCTCTGATGAAGGTTAACCACCTAGATCAGCTCCATGTAGTGGATGAGGTCCCAAGAGTGTCCAATGCCCTGCAAAAGGCCACCAAAAGATCCTCGAGTGCGAGAGCTATTTTCTCGACCCGAGGTTTACACAAAACAAAAGGGGGAACGGAATGAAGGGGGAGCTCCGGTGAGGTAGCGGTGGAGGGAGCTCGAGTCCCTGACCCACAATAGATCTGGGTTTGGACAATGGGGGATTTCAGTGGAGAACAAGGAGGGGAATGTAATAGCGTAGGAAATAGGGCTATTCGATGGTCGGATCACGATGAATCAGTCTTGGAGCTCAAGCTCCAAGAAATTGTGGATTTTTATTTACATGCTAAATACTTTAATTAAACGTCAAAATAAAGATTGAAATTAGCATAAAAGTATATCAAGGAATGCTAGAGAATGAGGCTCAACTAGCCTGAGGTGGCCATGAGCAGGACCTATCGGCGGAGCTCTGGCAGTGATGGATGCACCTCCTCTAAGGGCTCTCATCACTGCAAATCACTACCTACTCCATGCTATCACCATGGGGAAGATCACATGGGTGATATGAGGGGCTAAAACCATAAGAAGAGGGATCAAAAAGCCAAAATGGTTCAGGGGTCGTATTTATAAACGGATTTTGGATGACTTTTGAGGAGATCTTGCTTGAGATCTGGCAAGGGTTGGTGGAGATTCTAGGATAGGCGTGGATGAGGGACGAAGTGGGCGCACGATGGTGGAAGTCTCGAGGGTAATGAGTGCTAGGAGAGGTGTACAGAAATGGAAGAAGAAGGCCGTCTCGTGACTTCTGACATGCCTCAGAAGGGAGACCAGATAGTTGACTCAGGTCAACAAGGAATCGCACCTGGTTGGTCCACGTGGACCAAGCAGGAAATTCCAAGACAAAAATACCTTAGAAAATGGACAATAAATATAGTTCTTTTTTTATTTTTATATTAGATAATAAAAAATATTTCTAATTTTCTGTAGTATTTTATTGATATTTTTATTTATTTATTAGAGGTGTTTATTTACAAGTTACTTTTTAGGGTACATATAGGTATATTTTCCTATGCTTTAGGTATTTTATTTTTATTTTTTATTTTTGATTTTATTATTTTTCTTTCTTAATTTATATATTTATATCTTATTTTTAGGTGCTTAAATATATTTTTACTATATTTCTCTGATGTATTAATACAGTAATAAAGTCTATTTATTATACATCTATAGATATAGGTATTTTACATAGGTATTTTCTATTCATGTTTTATGTTAGTATTTTATTTATTTTTTTATTGTAGTTTTAATATGTACATATATAATAAATAATATTTACAAAATGGTAAAAATATAAAATTGCAAAAATACTAAAGAATAAATAAAAGGAATATTTTAATCAAGTGAACTGTACAATAGGGGTCCAACACCTAACATTCACTCCTTAACTCCAAAATATAAAACCACCTTTATTAAATATCTTGTTAAAAATTATATCAATTAGAGGTGATTTTGATATATTTTGAATTTTTTTGTTTGTGAGATATGGGTCTGTGAAGTTCGGTTTTTGGAATTTTATTTTGTGTATAAAATGTATAATGTAGTATTTTCGTGTGAATCAATTTTGTATTTTTCTATGTATTATTATATACAACTTTCATATACAAAGTTTTATTATTTGAGGTATAAATGATAAAGAATAAAATAGGTCCCAAAGAGCAATTATTGACTTATTTTAATAAGTGATTACTCTATATTTTTTGTATAATTAGCAGCCCTATCCCCCCCTACTTTTATTCCTTGTCGACTGAGTCATCCTGATGACTAAGTCTCAAGGGCTAGGGTCACGTCAGTGTCCTTGACACTTCGCTCTTTTTCTTTTCTTTCTTTTATTCTTTTATTTTGGCAATAAATGCAATAAAATGTACAGTATTTTAATACAGTATTTGTGTAATTTAATGATCATTTATTTTGACAAATTAATTATATGTGCATGCATTTGGCTAGGGTTAGAAGGCCAAAAGGAAAGAATAAAGGTGATGAAATGGAGATTCGTCAGTAAGTAAGGAGTTATTAAACATTCGAAGATTTATAATCTCCACCCATCATTTGACTTTGATCTTATATTTTACCCTAGGATACCATTGCTTGAAATTGATTTTGTGTGTTTCTACACCACATAAGTTTTCTTCTAATTTTATCAGTCTTATCTAAGATAGTAATCGTGATCTTAAGATAAGACATGATGTGTGCAATAAGCATGGTATGTGAGGATTTTTAGAGAGTCACTCTTATGGATAAATGAAAATTTTGGACATTCCATCCTTGAATTTTGGTGTGAATTTATTAACAATCGACTCCCAATCTACTGCTTTAGTCAATATGTGGAAAGAGGAATCCCATATAGCATAAAGAGAATGAACCCATAGACCAACCTAGGAGGTTTTGTAACCTAGGAAGTTCAGAGTCGCAATCTTAATGGTCATAAATTCAGATTTTGAATCGTTGATTTTTAGACCTGAGAATTTACTAAAAATCCTAAGTGTAGAGAGGACTTCCTTGAGGTGGCTTTCGTCAAGTTCCATGAAATGAAAAGGTCATCGGCAAATTAGATGTTGGTGATCACGGTATCCATAACTTTTTTTAAAGAATCCCTAAATTTGCACATCGATGCCAATTTGACCAACAATGCATCAAGAAAGAATAGTGAATGTATTAATAGAAGGGGGAAACAGGTCACCATGATGGTCCCCGCGTTGAGGTTGGAGCCAACCCAAAGAAGAGCCATTGACTTTGAGACGAAACTCTCATGGTTTTCAAAAGCACAGATACATGATATGAAGGTACTTGGATACTTTGCTGATGACCATCAGAGTATAATTGACCCCTATGCGAAAGTCAATCATTAATATCAAGGCCTTTGTGCTTTCATGTGTGACTATGCACGAACACACACACACACACACACACACACACACACACACACACACACACACACACACACGTATTTACGAGTGTGTGTCAGTGTGTATTTGTGTATGTGACTATGCACGAACATGTACACATGTATTTACATATATGTAAATATATACATGTGTGTATGGGTGTAGGTTCATTAAGGGTTTCTACAATTTAGAATTGGATAATGAATTTAAATCAAGTATATTGCAATTATTTTTTTTTGCGTTAACGTGTTATTTAAATATAAGTCGTACAATATAATTCAATATAATATTAAATCTTTTGCATTTTGTAATTTGTAAAGCTTCATGAATACGGAAATATACATTTATTATATGCATAAATATTTTTATTCGAAGATATTTGACGGGAACAAGACCCATCAATATCGTCTCCTCTCGGATATCAGATGTTTGAAATAAAACCTCCCCGGATACGGGAGCAAATACACAAACGACTACCACCACCACGGGAGCATGTGAAAGAAAGAACACCAGATATAACGGTGGTCGGTCACCTCTCGAGACCACCGGAGAAGAAAGATCATTATAAGAAGAGGAAATACAACTCTCTCCGTTCCCTCAACTCTCTTATCTCTCTCTCCTCTCTCTCACTTTTCCCTTGCTGTGGTGTAGAGGTAATGCCTCCACTCCCCTCTTTATATAACCCAAATACAACCACATAGTCCTATTCTCAATAGGATTATAAATAGAATACAACTCAACTATTATTAGGATTAGGAGTCCAATCCCATTACGATTCATAATCCTAATTTGACTTTAATCCTAATAATCTCCCCCTTGAGTTGAATTATATCACGATCTCTTCATTGTCTAGAGTCTGCACCATGCCATCCTTATCATCTACAGGTCTCATTAGCAGGATCTCACCAAGTATGCGTGATGCACCCGTCATTGGGCACCCTCGATGTGCCCCCTCTTGGGCACTCTCACAACTCAACATTGTGCCTCATGACACGGCATCACAAATATCTCGTGACTAGACATTGTGCCGACATCCTCTGCTAAAGCAAATCACACTCGCTTCTCCTTTTTGCGCACTTCTACAGCAGAGATGCTGATAACCTGTTGCTCTCTCATCATACTTCTCGTCTTGGGAAAAATTGGGGCTCCATCACTTGTCACGACCCTTCCCTCGAGCATACACACCTTGTTCGATATCCTCGTCCCACGCATTACCACACGTGCTCCATTGCTCGCTCTGAGAACTCCCCCTTCAACGATGACTTGATGTCCTTGTGACTCAATCGTTCCCAATGAAATCAAATTTTTCTTGGTTGTAGGAATGTGTCTAACACATATCAGAGTTCATACTGCTCCATCAAACATGCAAAATTGCATTAATCCAATCCCCTTGATGTGGAAAACCTCTCCACATCCCATCTTGACCGTGCCATCATTGCATGCCTGATATGTAGTGAAGTGCTCTTTGGATGAGTATGTTGGACATGCGAGCCCACAGAGAGCCATTATGCAATAAATGTTATTGCGAATATCATTCCTGATCTGAAATGAAGAATAAATTATTTGCATAATAGGTCCCTTAGTACAATTAGGGTTATGTACCATGGCTATCTTAATGATCATACAGCTGTTGATTCAATTATTGAATAATAGAGGCAGGTGCTTGGATGAATATCTAAAGAGTTAGATTGAGAACTCATCAAGTACCGTCAAATGATTGTTAAGAGATGATCTCCGGTCTCAGTAGGAGATGGCAATCCTTTCTCACATAGGTTGATATCTGACCGATCTCTTGATGCAGGTCCTATGCATAGGAATAAAGATTCGGATGTGTC
Organism: Ottelia alismoides; assembly: GCA_037367405.1. Classification (NCBI taxonomy): domain Eukaryota; kingdom Viridiplantae; phylum Streptophyta; class Magnoliopsida; order Alismatales; family Hydrocharitaceae; genus Ottelia; species Ottelia alismoides. The sequence goes on along the minus strand of JAZKJV010011797.1, from coordinate 668,224 downwards.
AGATTAGTTAAGTCAAAGAGTTGACATAACAAGATCGAGATAACTAAAGTCCTATATCATATGTTGTCATGATATATGCATGCATCCTCTGACCAGAGACAGATGTATTACTATATGTCTGAGTATGTACATTTGACAGACCAATAGGTTGATGACCTAACCAAGTTCTATACACCGGCGCGTTGGTGTGCATGCAAGGGCATATGAGTAATATGATCTCTCAAAGGGATCATACAGTTTCATTACTGAACCAGAAGACATGAGCTCACTCATGAGATATTGGGAAGGATCAAATTCCGTGCATGGTCGTCTCGCTTTGGAAGCTTGACTGAATTTGTAGGTTTGATATATACTTTTGGAAAGTATATGATCAAGATTTAGGTATGATATACGCTTTTGGAAAGTATATGATCGATACCAACTCCCAATGATCAAATGAGAAACTTACTGAAAAAACCCTGAAGTAGACAGTATAAAGTTGATCTAATACTTCGGGTTTATTCTGAGTCTTCCAGTATGCAGGATGTACAAGATTGAGAATACGTGAGGGTGATGTGATCATAAATGATTGTATAACCATGACACTTCCATTCCTAGGGAGTGATGAAATGGGTCTGGATTTTAGTGACTTCTCTCAGTAGAGAAGTAATCTGATCATGGTCCAAATGTTGGACATTTGATCTGAATGAGATTCAGATGCAATGAGAAGATTAGATTTGCGGTCTTGATTTAATTAAGCATCTATGGGAGGCCCGAGATCTAGATTTGAGATGTGATCTCAATATCCAAGTCACTATGCGTGGAACAATACAATCGCCCTGTCCTTATCTCCAAGTATCCGCGGAGAAATCACACTATCCTTGAAAGAGTTCATGGATAATTTCATTGTTGATATATGTATCCAAGCATTGAGAAAATTGATAATTTAATGTGATTTAATTATCATGAATACTATGAATGTGATTCATATTATAAGGAGAGATATCTAAGATAATTAAATGTGATTTAATTATCAAAAAGATGTGAATAATGTGAATGTGATTCATGTTATTTGGGCACATGAGAAAAGGAGATCCAAGATGATTAAATGTGATTTAATTAACATGGATATGAATAATGTGGATAGCACTATCCATATTAATCATATATATTATAAATGTGATTTATAATATATTAAAGAGAGTATATTGTGATTTATATTTGTTGATTAATTGTTAATGTGAATTGGATTAACATTGAATGGTTAATTGAAAATATAATCACATTTTATTTTGGGTTGTAAATGAGATTCACATAATTTCAATGGCTTGATTGATGTTTTTCTCAAGATAATTGTGAATAATTTTTGTGAGAAATATTTACAACAATTGTTGTTGTAAATCTTGGAGATCTCATGAGATAATGAGATCTCATGAGTTTTTGAGGAGATAGACTCATTCTATCTCATTATCTCCAAGACCAGTCAAAGTGATTTAAATTGAGATTAATTATATTGACTTATCAATATAAATTAATTCAAAATTAAATCAATTATTGTTGTATTTTTACAACAACATCTTAGCCATTGAAAGAAACACAAATCAAACTCAACCATTGATTGTGTGTTGTCCATAGATTGGGATCCATGGACTCCCAAAATCATATATAAGAAGAGGCACCCCTTGCTCTTCAAAAGACACAATAATGAATGCTCTCTCTCTCTCTCCACATGCCAAGCCTCTCTCTCTCTTATAATGGCCGTCAACCATGGAGCCATTGTGAGAGTCGTCATCGATGCAATATCATCGTTATGTTTCCTGATCATCTACTCGTGGTTCTCCATCTCCTTCGATGTGTCTCTCTCGTGAAGAAGATGTTGGATCTTGTGTGACGAGATCAGGAGATCCATTGCTTGGATCATCAACATGGATTGCAAGGAGCACGTGATTCATCCCCGCGCTCGCAAGCGTCTCCTCCATCAGATCGGACTTGAGACAGGAGGTCTCTTTGTTTAGAGACTCTCTCGCAACCACGCTTCAAGAGATAATCCTATTACTTGTTTGTTGTTTAGATGAAACGATCCGAGAAGTATTCTTGGATCATGTGGTTTCGTCACATAGAAATTTTTAATTTCCGCTGCATGGAGCAACTAGTGCGACTAGTCGTTCCCGATCGCATACGATGCGATCCTCACGCTTTTGTGATGCGCTTGAGGATTTTCCCCATATCCTTCAAGTGATATTAGAGCCAGGTTGTCGAAGGTTTTGGATGAGATCCATGAACCTACGAAAATTCGGGCTCGTTTGGGTTCGTGAAGATTTTAGCATTTCAATTTTTGAAGCCCTGTCTTGTGATAAAATTTCGGCCATGTTTAAAATGTTTAAACACGAAAATTTAAATTATATAATGTTCCCCATTAATTAAGAAAACAGTAGGATTTGAGTTTGCATAATTTGGATTCTGTTTGGTCAAGATATTATCGTTTTATTGACCATATGTCCACTATTTCGGGGATGGCAATTAGAGACGTAATTAAGATGTTAATTATGGTTCTAAAACGCCTGAAAATGCATGTTTATCACATGGTTTTATTTTTAAATCAAGTTATCAATCTCTGGAAATTGATTTTACTTAATTTGGATTTAAAATGAATGAGATATGATATTTTTAGTTAGTGAGGGTCACTACTGGAAATTGCATCTTTATCTGAAACCTAGTGATTGTCATTTAAGAAAAATTACGAAATTAATAGTTAAATTCTTGGAATAATTGTGGATAATATTTGAGAAATATTAGAGAAATATTTATTCCCTTAAATTACATTGTCTTAACCAATGAATGATTAGATTAGATCTAGATCACCAATTGGTTGCTTAATATGAAATTTCCAACAAACATTGTTTTCATGAAAACTCTAGTTTATCCTACAATAGTTGTAGGACAACTTTTACATGCAAAACATTGTTGCTTGAATAGGATTGGGGATTTGTTTAGCAAATCTCCTTATAATATTATCAAAATGATTTTGATGAATATTATATGGTATAATTTCGGTTGAAAAATCGATGATCATCTCAAGTACAAAGTGATCTATTTTGCATTATCCTTTCCCAAGGCGGATATGGTGTCTAGTCGGGGAGCTTTGGGGTAGCAGGTTGCACTGTGTGTGGTATGTCCCACTCTCATCGGTACTGGCCATGACAGCGGGTAGGGTTGGTATAATGCTTAAGAAATCATGATGTATTTCTAATTATTAAAATTCGAAATAATACGTATTTGAGATAATACCATAATTCAAGTAATAATTAAGAATGTTTTTTGGATATTAATTGGATCATTAATTTAATATGATTATATTAATTGGAATCCAATTAAAATTAAGACACTCTATTATAAATAGATGTGTTATTTCCCTTGGAAGAATTTATCGTAATGAATATGATTCATAATGATTAATTAGAATTTGAATATGATATGGAGGATCACATAAGTAACATCCATTGTCTCCCGTAAAGGCAAAGGGTTCCGTCGCCAGATATTGTATGTAGGAGACACATGTCTGAAGTGACATCTTCTGCATACAATCGATTTGGATCGGGCTCTTCGCTTCTCGAAAGAGTAAGGCCATATACATAGTGACCGCAATATCGAGTCCTTATATTGATTGGGCGATATTGGATTGCGTATAGCGAGTATTAAGCATGTTGATGGTTGGCTCAATTAATGACGGGTCAACATCACCTTAGGGGTGGTGGGCCCGAGTGTTAAAGAACGAATTGGAAGATGCAAGTTGGACTTGCAAGGCGGAATGTGTTCCCGCTTCTTTTTATCTGAGTTACATGTTCTCATATTATTGGGACGTGAAAAAGATAAGGAAGGAGATCCTAGATCTTGCTTGAGATATATTGGTAAGTATATCTCTTACATTGAAAGTGATTAAGGGAATGAACTTTCAGTGTTGACAAGGCAAGACAACTTTGATATAAAAACTCCTAAATCAAAGTAAAATATGTGTATATATATAATATATATACACTTATGCAAATTTCGTATTTCAGATAATCCTTCATTAAACCCACTCAATGTTATACTCAATAATAATCAGTAAAATATCATGGATTGGATTCATGATCCAGATATTGAACATGCAATTGGATACATAATGTATGTGGTTGGCAATGTGCAAGTTTCCTCATATTAATGAGGAATGACAATTAAATAAGACAATAAGACATCACCTTAGGGTTCGTATGTCTCTATAGTCTTGATCTTTTATCGAGTGTACTTTGGAAGTGACATGTCGATGGTGATCGTAATTGTCGAATAATCCTTATAAAATCTAAGAAGATATTCTGGCACACATATGTGCTCTTGACATTTAATCATGAGTGACATGGTTCTCTGCATCAGGCAGAATGGTAGCTCTATAAGAGATGATGTATTCAAATTGTTTGAATACCTACCTGAACCAATATTTTAAGAGTTTAGATGGATGTAGATACGATGAGTGTCATCATTCTACTGTCTATACTCTAGTCATTCATGAAGCTTCATATTATTCATATTGTATGAATTTAATGAAGAATGTATAAATGTTGAAATGCTCTTACATTGAATTCTATTTGAATTCAACATAAGAGATCCTTAGTCTTAAGCAATGGTTGTTTATAGATAAAGGTAGCGCAGTGGAAGCATGGGTCAGAACCAAGATGGGAAGGATAGTCAAAGAGTTGACCGTACTTCTATGACTTCCATATGACATCCTAAGAGTTAGATGAATGCCAATACTGCAATAAGATGATGTGTTGATAGTATGACTGCCAAGTCTGTCCAGAATCCTTAGTGAAGGACTCAGATAAAGCATCAGATTAATCTACATATAATCATTGACATTGACTTACTTATTTGATAAGATAAAGTATGATAATTGTATACCAATCTTCTAATGACACTTGCAATTGGTTGCATATGTTTTAGAAGACTGGAATTTGATCTTCAGGTTTAATAGTCATCTACATGGATATTGATGCAATTGTTGCAACAATCTCTATTGGATATACAGACTTCATTATTTCAGTGGAAGCCCTTAGTCTTAGCAAATGTCTCTATGACCTGGATATTAGAATACACTCATAGTTTATTTCCATGAATTGGAAATAAACATGAATTCTAGAATAAACCTATCATAAAGAGTTATGATGGATATATTTCAGATAGTAATCTGGCATCTAGTGGACTCTACTAAATTAGAAAATTAATGAATGGTTCATTAATATTTCTAAAACTGAAAATTAAACCTTTAAAAGATCAATAGGAGGATGAAGATCATTTGACAATAATCTGGCATCAAGTTTTGAACATATGTCTGTTGATGAGATCAATGGACTAGTAAGGGATGAAACTTTAGAATGTCTAAAATTTCAAAACTTACATACTTATGAATATTGTATTCAAAGTAAATTTCCAATACACCCTTCTTTGGGAAAGGTATAAGATGTCGAGGTATTCAAGATCTAATACATATTGATGCATGTGGATCATCTATATCAGAATAAACATTATGGATATGTGATATCTATTAATGATTATTTGTGATATAATATTTCTTTCCTTCACCATTAGAAACCTTTGAAATGTTCAAAGATTTCACAATTTTGGTTTAGAACCAAAGTTTGAAGAAAGATGAAATGAATTTGATCCAACTTAGGTAGCTTGTACCTGTTAGATAAACTCAATGAATACCTTATGGAGATATGAATATCAGTTCTATCTCACTCCTCCTGATAAACCTAAACTCAATAGAGTTGTAGGGAGATACAATTGGATCATGTCTGACATGATTTGATCTATGATGAATTTTAGCATAATTACCTGTTAGTTTTAGGGTATATATGTAGTAGAGACTACATTATATATCCTTAATAAGATTCCATGCAAGTAAGCTGGAATTGAGCACTAGAGAGTGCTACTTCATTAGGAAAATAAAGGATGGTATTGGATACCTACTTTATAACCCTGAGATTCTTAAAAGACCTCATCTCTAAGAATGTGATTCTTAGAGGATGACTCTCTTGAGAATCAAGATGAAAATGAAGTGTAGGAATCCATTTAATCTTGAGAAGATAATGAGGCTTCTGAAATCGGGAACTAAAAGGACAATTAAAGATGAAGCACTAATACTTCTTCAAATGAGTTTGAGGATGTATTCCATGTGTCGATTAAGTCTGACAATGCTCGGACTTCATGTGATGAATCTCTTGAGGATCATGACATGGAAAGATGGATATTAGCAATATAGTCTAAAGTAGACTTCATATACAAGTGTTGTATATGGACCCTCGAGGATCCACCTATATGGGTAAGACCCATAAGGTGTAAATGGATTTTCAAGAGAAAGGGAACCTGATGATAAGGTAGAGACCTTCAAAGCACGGCTTGTATCCATGAGCTACATATTGAAGAGAAGACATTGCTTGCAATGAGACTTGATCTTCAATGACCATGCTTGAACTCATTAGAATATTTCTAACTATGGCTACATAACTTGACTATGGCATCTTTAAGATGTAAGTCAATATTGTATTCCTCTATGAATACCTCTCTAAGGATATTCACATGAAGTAGCCCCCGTGCAAGCTAAAGAAATCCATCTATGGACTCAAATAAGCTTCTTAAAGCTGGAACATATGATTTGATGAAATTATAAATGTTATGATTTCAGATAGAATCTTGATGAACCATGTGAAGCTTAGTGGGAGTGCTATTGTGTTCATCGTGTTAAATGTAGATAATATCCTAATCATTTTAAAATGATATAAGGATGATAATAAATGTTTTATAGACTGGCTATTCCATATCTTGAGATATGATTTCAATGATACCTCTTAGATCTTAGTTCTGAAGGTGTTCAGAAGAAAAGAAAAGAGGCTATTGGGACCATCACATTTGTAGTACACCTTGGACATGTTCCATTCTTGGAAAATCTCAAGGAGGGCTTCCTTCCCTTAAAGATATGGTACTGACCTATCTGAAGGGATAGCACCTCAAAGAGTTGAGGAAGTGAATGCTAGAACTGCTTGCACTTGTGCATCAGTTACGAGAAATTGACTATATGCTAGACGTGTACAAAAGACATATATCTGCCATGCAGTGGGAGTAGTAAAGTATTGCTAATCCTACTACGGAGAGAAAACACTTAATTGCAGTAATAACAAAATATTCATAGATGACAAGATTTTTGAGATAGTGATCTCAAAGTCTTATCTTCAAAAACTTAAGACTTTATAGATGAGATCTAAAAGGTCTTAACTGTAGATGCCTTAGGAGATAGAGATCTCCTGGAATAAAGGTATTCTGATAAGGATTATGGAAATACTGGTTATGATAATTATTAAGCTGTAGTGTCAAGGACACTATAACTAACAAGATTGAGTATTGGTTGCATGAGATGCAACATTCGCATTAGATGCGAGCACTGTTACTCGGGATATGCAATTGACGTAAAAGGACTTGGCGTAGTCTCGCAAGAACAGAGTGACTGATCAGCTTACCTAACTATTTTCTAAATAGCCTATGATTGTCACATGAGTGTGGGTTTAAATGATTAGTCCATTAATGGCTCTTTGGGCTAGTGGGAGATTGTTGGACATGCGAGCCCACGACGAGCCATTATACAATAAATGTTATTGTGAATATCATTCCCTGATCTGAAATGAAGAATAAATAATTTGCATAATAGGTCCCTTAGTACAATTAGGGTTATGTACCATGGCTATCTTAATGATCATACAGATGTTGATTCAATTATTGAATCATAGAGGTTGGTGCTTGGATGAATATCTAAAGAGTTAGATTGAGGACTCATCAAGTACCACCAAATGATTTTTAAGAGATGATCTCCAGCCTGAGTAGGAGATGGCAATCCTTTCTCATATAGGTTGATATCTGACCGACCTCTTGAATCAGGTCCTCTACATAGAAATAGAGATTCGGAGGTGTCCGATTAGTTAAGTCAAAGAGTTGACTTATTGAGATCGAGATAACCAAAGTCCTATATCGTATGTTGTCATGATATAGGCATGCATCCTCTGACCGGAGACAGATGTATTACTATATGTCTGAGTATGTACATTTGGCAGACCAATAGGTTGATGACCTAACCAAGGTCTATACACCGACGCGCTGGTGTGCATGCAAGGGCATATGAGTAATACGATCTCTCAAAGGGATCATATAGGTTCATTATTGAGTAAAACTTACTGATAAAAGTATATGATCGATACCAACTCCCAATGATCAAATGAGAAACTTACTGATAAAACCCTGAAGTAGACAGTATAAAGTTGATCTAATACTTCGGGTTTATTCTGAGTCTTCCAATATGCAGGATGTTCAAGTATTGGGAATACCTGAGGGCGATATGATCATAAACGATTGTATAACCATGACGCTTCCATTCCTAGGGAGTGATGAAATGGGTCTGGATTTTAGTGACTCCTCTCAGTGGAGAAGTAATCTGATCTTGGTCAAAATGTTGGACATTGGATCTGAATGTGATTCAGATGCAATGAGTAGATTATATGTGCAGTCTTGATTTAATCAAGCATCTATGGGAGGCCCGAGATCTGGATTTGAGATGAGATCTCAATATCCAAGTTACTATATGTGGAACAATACAATCGCCCTGTCCTTATCTCCAAGTATCCGCGGAGAAAGTGCATTATCTTTGAAAGAGTTCATGGATAATTTCATTGTTGATATATGTATCCGAGCATTGAGAAAATTGATAATTGAATGTGATTTAATTATCACGAATAAAATGAATTTGATTCATATTATAAGGAGAGATATCTAAGATAATTAAATGTGATTTAATTATCAAAATGATGTGAATAATGTGAATGTGATTCATGTTATTTGGGCATATGAGAAAAGGAAATCCAGGATGGTTAAATGTGATTTAATTATCATGGATATAAATAATGTGGATAGTACTATACATATTAATCATATATATTATAAATGTGATTTATAATATATTAAAGATAGTTTATTGTGATTTATATTTGTTGATTAATTGTTAATGTGAATTGGATTCACATTGAATGATTAATTGAAAATATAATTAGATTTTATTTTGGGTTGTGAATGAGATTCACATAATTTCAATGGCTTGATTGAAGTTTTTCACAAGATAATTGTGAATTATATTTGTGAGAAATATTTACAACAATTGATGTTGTAAATCTTGGAGATCTCATGAGATAATAAGATCTCAAGAGATAATGAGATCTCATGAGTTTTTGAGGAGATAGACTCATTCTATCTCATTATCTCCAAGACCAGTCAAAGTGGTTTAAATTGGGATTAATTATATTGATTTATCAATATAAATTAATTCAAAATTGAATCAATTATTGTTGTATTTTTACAACAACATCTTACCCATTGAAAGAAACACAAATCAATCTTAACCATTGATTCTGTGTTGTCCATGGATTGGGATCCATGGATTCCCAAAACCCTATATAAGAAGAGGCACCCCTTGCTCTTCAAAAGACACAATAATGAATGCTCTCTCTCTCTCTCTATTTCTCCACATGCCAAGCCTCTCTCTCTCTAATAATGGCCGTCCACCATGGAGCCATTGTGAGAGTCTTCATCGACGCAGCATCATTGTTATGTTGCTGGATCATCTACTCGTGGATCTCCATCTCCTTCGGTGCGTCTCTCTCGTGAAGAAGATGTTGGATCTCATGTGACGAGATCAAGAGATCCGCCGCTTGGATCATCAACATGGATTGCAAGGAGCACGCGATTCATCCCCGCGCTCGCAAGCGTCTCCTCCGTCGGATCGGACTTGAGACAGGAGTTCTCTTTGTTTAGAGACTCGATCGCAACCACGCTTCAAGAGGTAATCCTATTACTTGTTTGTGGTTTATACAAAATGATCCGGGAAGTGTTCTTGGATCATGTGGTTTCGTCACATAGAAATTTTTAATTTCCGCTGCATCGAGCAACTAGTGCGACTAGTCGCTCTCGACCGCATACGATGCGATCCTCACGCTTCCGTGATGCGCTTGAGGATTTTCCCCATATCCTTCAGAGTACACGTAATCTGAACATGCCGAGTCCAGAAGCCATCTTGAATCTGCCATCATCTCCCTAGAGCATGCCAGCAAGTCTCCCTCGTAGACTGTGGTGGAATTATCTTGATCAGATTCAGAATCACCAACCTTCTTCTTACCTTTCTCCTTCTCACGTCTTGGACAATCATCTATTTCATGACCCTCCTTATCACAATAGAAGCATCTGATCGGACCTCGTGACTTGGATCGACCTCTGAATTATGTCTTCCTTGATCTTAAGCGTCTACCCTAGATTGCCAGCACATGACATTCATCATTCGTTACCTCATTCATCGACCTCGGTCGACACTCATTCATAAGTAGCGAAGCAACTATCTCATCCAATTTATGATCTCCTTGCCATAGAGTAACTTCATCACAATATGATCCTAGGAAGATGGATGGGTACTCAACAAAATCAGTGCCTAATCCTCCTCCTTGAAGAGAGATTCTCCATTCGCATTCTTCTCCTCAAGTGTGAGCACATCTGTCAAAATCTTGTTGAATTCATCCAAGTGCACTTCGCGCTCTGTCCCATTGGTCATCTTTAAACCATAGAGTTTCTTCATCATCAATAGTCGATTCGTCAAAGATTTGGATTTGTCTCATCTCTCGAGCTTCATCCAAACCTCTGATGGATCCTCTAGGCCGATGACTTCGCTAAGAGTGTTGTCCTCCAAGAAGAGTTGTATTGTATTGTTCGCGAGATCCCTAATCTCCTTCCACTCTTCCTCTTTTATTTTCTCCAACTTCTTTACTTTATCTTGAAGATCTTTCACAAGTATTTATCACATGAGTATGTTCTTCACTCGTTGTTTCCATAAGGTGAAGTCGTTCTTCCTGTTGAAGGGTTCCACAGAGAATGATGCACCAATCGATGTAAATTTCACTATCGCTTTCTTATTGTACCTCCTTGTACGATCTAAAAAATCAAAGCAGAATCATCACGATCCGAACCATCCAACTCGTCCGGAGTACGTAAAAACCCCTATCTGGACTCTTGGATCACCTCAATCGGACTCCGGATGATCCCAATCTCAACAGTTCACTGTAATTATTAGATCTTAACTACCTCTGAAGAAAGCACACCTGTTGTGTCATCTCCTCGACATCAAATCTCGATCTGATCCACCACATCGTATCCCTCGCTATCGTCGAACCAAGTTTTGATAGAAGTTGTTGGGACAAGACCTGGTACCAACTCTATTCTGATACCAGTTGTTGGGACATGACATGTCGGTATTAAATTTGCTATGATACCAGATGTTGGGAATGAATAGTCGAAAGCATATACGCAATCAACCACCACTATGGAAGCATGTGAAGAAAAGAACAAACAGGTATGATGGTGGTGGGTCACCTCTCGCGACCACCGGGGAGAAAAATCACTAAAAGAAGAACGAGTACAACTCTCTCCGTTCCCTCAATCTCTTCCTCTCTCTCTCCCCCCTTTCTCTAGGGGTTACATTGTTCTTGCGGTGGTATGGAGGTAATGCCACCCACCCCCTCTTTATAGAGCCCAAATACAACCCCATAGTCATATTCCCAATAGGACTATAAAAAGAATACAACTCAACTACTATTAGGATTAGGAGTCCAATCGCATTAGGATTCCTAATCCTAATTTGACTCTAATCTTAACATATATATATATAGAGTGTGTGTGTGTGTGTGCGCGCGCTAATCATGTGAGAGCCAAAAACTGTGAGAGCATGAATGTATTGAATCTGGACCACTATATTCTGCTCTTCTCTCTCTGAATTCAGATACAACAACAACGATAGACGGTGTACTAATGCTTAGTTCTTATTTCTTCTCTGTTGCATTAGCCAAAAAAGGATCCACTGAAGGACATAATCTGCATGCGATCATCTATCATGGTTTGGTTTCAAGAGGAGGCTTCAAGGGGGATGTCATTGCCTTGTCGCCTTAGAGGGTTATAGCAAGGGGCTTAATCGGAGAAGAGGTAGAAGCATTGTTGGCTCTGAGGAAGTCGAAGAGTTCGTTGCTCAGGTGGAGAAATGCAGAGGCTGACGATGGCAGTCTATCACAATCGAATCTGAATCTGGTAAAAGTTAAGGGGATCCTCCTCCTATGGCGGAGTCTGGATCGAATCCGGCAGGTGCTAAGAGGGATTGCAGAGGTGAAAGATCTGTCTCCCAATGGGCTTTTGCCGGGAGAGAGTGGGGATGTGCTGGTCTGGGTGCACTGTCTACATCCTCGGAGGCTGGGCTGGTGGACGGTGGAGGCAGAGGGATGACGGTTGCAGTTGGAGATCTTTTCCGCATAATCGAAGGTGGGAGTGAGGGTGCATCGGCAGGGGCGCGTTGGGATGCCTCTGGGGGGCGGGCGCGACAGATGAGCTTCCACCAATCACAGCGGAAATTGCGCCATGCACTGTAACCTTTGCACCGGTTGGGATTCCATAATCAATGGCGTTGAATGTGGTCAATCCTGCGGATATACGTAATTCTCATCCACATCATTCTCCAGCAGCGGTTAGCGTTTCACATAAGGAAGGTCTACAATCTGTGGCGCAGAATGTGGACGGGCACGTGGATCTTCACAATTCACGTCGTATAAATTCTCCAATGGTGATTGGCTTGTCACATAAGGAAGGATCTGTGGCAATTAATTTTGGTGGTGTGTCGGTTGGCAATCCACAATTAGTGGCACAGAATGTTGATGTGCATGCGGATCTTCATAGTTCAGGTCATTTAATTTTTCCAACAGCGGTTTCCTATAAGGAGGGTCATGTGAGGATTTATTTTGGTCCATTTAATCGGAGGCTAATTACACGGAAAGTCCAGGCTGGAAATTACGGAGGAGACCAAAGGGAGCAACATGGGGAAAGGCAGTGTTGCACTTGTGCGGGTCTTCAACTGGGGTTCGGGTCATGAGCCCTCTGTTGCAGAATCGGGTGGGACAAGGACCCCGATCATTTGGGAGCTAGACGCACAACAAGGAGATCCGAGCCCATCGAATCCGGACATCGGGCAGTTGGTGAAGGGGACACCCGAAATGGAGATATGAGTACCTCAATTTAGGTTACCAGGACTGTAAGCGTGAGTGGTGTATCAAAGAAGGATGCAACATGCAGATTGGTGGTGGACCTCCGGATGGCAGATGTAGTGGAGGGTGGGCTGGAACCTGTTCTTAAACCTGTACGTTGGTCAGGGCGTCTCGAAGGGAGTGCCATGAGGACCCCAGGGCTTGCAGTGGTGCTGGGTGCCGATACGGGTGGAAAGGAAGGGAGGTCCGCCAGTTTGGTTGCGGTGGGCTCAGCAGCAGGAGGGGGAAGGGGTGGGATGAATGTTTATTGTGCGGCAGGAAGGAGGTCTCTCTTGAGGAGGAAGGGAGTTGTCTCGGGAAGGTGAAAGTGGCTGTGCAGGAGGGCGAAGGTGAGGCAATGCTTCTGCAAGAGAAGATAGGGGAGGCTTTTGAAGGAACAAAAGGTGGAGAGGACGGGGAGGGCAGTTGCGTTAAGGGGTCGGAGAAGATGGTGCACAGGGATGGGGGAGTAGTGCAAGGTGACGGGGGATATAGGGTTGGGTGGTTTTCTTAGCGAAAGCCACGAGGTTGGAGGAGGAAGTAAAGGAGGAGGCTATTGATGGAGTCGGAACAGAGTCCAGGGGGGTGCGAAAGGTCTTGGAGCTAGTGCTGAGAATGAAGGACTGGACTCTCCTATCGGAAGACCAAGCTTCTTCAGCCTACTTGATAAACACTTCGCAGAAAGTTTGGGGGTGGTTCCGCCACATGAGAAGACCAAAACAGTTTCAAAATGAAGGTGCTTTCTTGGAATGTGAGGGGGTTGGGTCGTCCCGAGAAACGACTAGGGGTCAATAATCTAATAAGCGATGCTCATGCGGATATTGTGCTCTTGTAAGAGATGAAGGTCTCAAGGGCGGGGGGAGAGGAGTGGCGTGATCTAGGTGGTGGCTCTTCGTTTGATTTTGTTGAGGTCGAGGCTTAGGGTGCGACGGGAGGGATCCTGACCGGGTGGAGGAGGCTTGACATTGAGAAACTAGCAGAGAGGAGATCCTTATTCTCTCTATCTATGTGTCTAAAGACGAAGGCGGACGATGTCATCTTTATCGTGACCAATGTATATGGACCTACGAGTTCGACGGAAGGGTCCTTGGCTGTAGATCTCTCTGGGGTGGGAACGCACAAGGAAGAGGGCATATGGCTCATTAGTTGTGATCTAAACGTGACCCTGATACCGGAGGACAGACCTTTGAGGGGTGGTGGGTGCGACGCCAGCTCTGAAGATTTCAGGACTCAGGTTCATGCCTTGGGGCTCACAATTATTGATGTGGCAGGATGTACTTACACATGGCAGAATGCTAGGGCGAGATCGAGGCTGGATAGATTTCTTTTGTCACCTGAGGGAGTGGAATTTTGCCCCCTTTCTCGGGCATGGGCACTTCCTAGAACACACTCTGACCATACACCACTTCTGTAGTATTCAGAAGAATAGAAGTGGCCCAAATCCTTTTTTAGATTTGAGAGATCTTGGTTGCTGGAAGAGGGGTTCAAGGATGAGGTGACCAGGAAGTGGAGAGGATGGCAAGTGGAAGGGTCAGCAGTAAGGCATCTGGCATCCAAATTGGTGCTGCTGAAGGGTTTCCTACTCGATTTTAGGAGTGAAGTGAGGATGAGGAGAAGGGAGCGAAGGCGTGAGGCTCAGTAGGGAGTCGTCCGACTGGATGGGTTGGATGATCAAAGGGGCCTGGACCAAGATGAGGTGTTAGAGTGAGCAAGGTTTCTAGAAGAATTACTTGTGGAGGACAGGAAGGAAGAAGTGGAATGGAGGTAGAGATTCAGACAGAAATGGCTACGCGAAGGGGAAGCGAACACAAGATTCTTTCATTCGATGGCCTCCGACAGAAGAAGGAGTAATTTTATTCATAGTCTTGAAGTGGGTGGAGAAAGGGTGGTAGGGTGATGAATCAACATTTCATCATCTTTATTCTGTCGTTTTGGCCTCAAAAACCCTAGTGAATGCCTGTAAATAGCATTAAATCCATCATCTTAGCATTCATGCATGTGCAGCCAAATAGTGTATAAAATACTGTAATTAAAGCCAAAATTATAGAATAAATAAGAAAAGAAAAATAATAAAATATTGTAAATATTTTATGACCCAAAACCCCGAGACCTAGGCATCTTGATGAAAAGGTCGACAAGGAATAAAGTAGGGGGAGAAAAGGGTAAAAATACAGTCAAAATACCTATTCTCTTTATTTATTCTTTAATCATTTTGGGACCTATTTCCAGTTCCACTTTTTATACCTCAAATAAAGAAACCTTGTACATGAAAGTTGTAGATAACTTTATATAGAAAAATACAAAATTGATTTCACTGAAAAATCATGTACAAATAAAAAGTTATGATCTGAATAAAATTCCAAATCCCAACTTCCCAGACCTGTATCTCACAAATAAAAACTCCAAATGCAGCAAACTCACCCTTTAATTGTATATAGAATAAAATAAGCTATTTAATGGCGGTGGTTTCGCATTTGGCGGAGCTACGGTTTGAAAGTTGAGTTTTGGACCCCCTTGTATACTTGTACAGATTAAAATATTCAATTTATTATTTATTTATTATTTTTGTAATTTTATATTTTTATAATTATGTAAATATTATTTATAATAATTATGTATATTAAAATCAGAATAAAAACATAAAAGAAATACAAAATAAAATACCTTTATATATATATATTACATAGGTATAAGAATTATACACATACCTATATATTTAATACTTTTATTTTATGGAATATACAAAACAATTTAGAAAAATAAAATAAAAATATAATTAAGTATATAAAAGTATTTTATAATTTTATAAAATAATAAATAAAAATAATAAAATTAAATACACAAAATAAAAATAATATAATAAAATATATAGGTAATACACCTATATAGGCTATAAAAAGCAACTTGTAAAAATATACCTCATAAAAATAATTAAAAATCAGAATAAAATACTATATAAAATAACAAATATTTTTTATTTAATAACCAAAATTTAATTCGACCATTTTCTATTTTTAATTGAATTTTTAAATATTTTTCCAGGGGTTTTTCCTGGTTGGTCCACGTGGACCAACCAGGTGCTGGCCCCAGTTGACCTCGGTCAACTGGTCGTCCTCCACCCCTGTAGCCTTTGTCAGACTAGGTTTTGACCCGTCTTCTCGCCTTTTTCGAGGGTGCATCTTGCATCTTCTTAGAATGATTCCTTCTGCAAATCGTCGCCTCGTTCATCCACCTTGCTCGCCTGGTGATTGCCTTGGGCTTCGGATCTCTGTGCGAGGCATCTTCCCTCGATCTTTGAAGCACTCCAGTCGTCGAGTCAAACCTCATATATTGGACACCCAACTTCGATTTGAAATTCGAACCCCTCATTCTAGGTTTAGCTCCCTCTTCTTGTGTCCGAGCCCTCCAGAAAGGTGACAGCTATCCTAGGAGCATCTTTGGCCGATCGAGCGAAGCCTGAGGTGGCTCCAATCACCTCTGCCACCATCGCTGGTGTCGAGGTACCTCCCTCCGGTCTCCACCGTTGAGGTAGCCTTATTTTCTTGTTATTTCTTTTGCATTTTATTTGCCATAGCCCTAGGTTTAAAGCCCTCAAAAATCTTCCAATTCCATCGAGTAACTCGCCCAATTTAATCATCTCGCTGGAGTGCTCCTCCGGTCGAGCTCCGCCCCATCGATTCACGCCACCTTTTCACCACCGCAGGACCCAGGCACTTTGCCCTGGGCCCTCTCACGCGTTTTTGCAGGTCAACGGACTTTGACTCGAGCCCAGGAGCGTTTTTGAAGTCGTCGGAGCCCAGCGGAGCTCCACAGATCCGCCGTCCTCCTCCGCGAGCCCCGGTTACCGTCGAGGTCTTTTGAAGCCCCTGGGAGATAGCCCAGACCTCGGGGAGACGCCATCCTTATTTTGAAGTTCAGAAGGTCGCCGCAGAAGGAGCAGGAGTGCGGAGAAACTCTCCTCGCCGGCGTTCCTCTGCGGTTCTTGCTCTGGCCCTCAGCACCGTTGGATCGAGGCGGAGCCCCATATCGCTCGTCGACCGTGGGATCATCAGCACCTGCACACCGTCAGATCTCAATCTGAGATCTAATCTCAGACGTCGAAGCGAAGCGTCATCGGCCGTCATATCACCGCCACGTGTCAAGTGAAGAAGCCACGATCGTTGGATCACGCGCTTAGGGGTATTTTTCATTATTCACCCCGCACTTTTTGTAATTTTCTTTCAGTCCAAAAACTTTCATTGGTAGTTTAAAATATTTTGTAATATTTATAAGTAGGCCCTTGAACTTTCTGTATTTGTAAGTAGGTCCTGGCCACATCACCTCACGTGATCAGTACACGTGAGGTGAGGACATTTTGCACAGGACCCCTCCAGGGTTTAAGTATTTAACTTTAGTCCAGGGATTTTTGTATTAAGTGTAAAAGTTTTGGAGAAATTGCAAGTTAACCCTCGGGTATTTTTGATATTACAGATAGGTCCGTCCTAGGCACGTGCTAGACACGCGCCCTGGTGGACAATTTGCAGGCGTGACCCTACAGTTCTTGTATTTTACATTTGGTCCATTAAATTGCTTATTTAAGTATAGATTTTGTTGGAAAATTGCAACTGTGCCCCTGGAAGTTTTGATTTGTGCATTTATACCCCTACTAGGCTTAGTATTTTTGTGTGATTGTTATATTTATTTGGAACATCATTTTAATTAGAAAAATTCTCAAAAATTTAACTTAAGCTCCTCTGAACTTGCACATTCACGCCATATTTTTGCATTGCATTTTATTACATTTTTATATTTATTAAAAATCAAAAACATGCACTTTAACCACTATCTATCTTGGAAAATACCAAAAAAATATTAAACACCTTGAAAAATTCCAAAAAAAATCACCTAAGGTCTATTTTATTGTATTTCAGTGTCAATCCAAAAACCACTGAAAATCTCAAAACCAAAACCTTAAAAATTAAAAAATACCCAAAAACTTCCAAAAAATCTAAAAAATTCTAGAAAAATCAAAAAAATGCAAACTCAGTTCCTGTAGGTTCCTTATTTT
The DNA here is from genome assembly GCA_037367405.1 of Ottelia alismoides. Lineage (NCBI taxonomy): Eukaryota > Viridiplantae > Streptophyta > Magnoliopsida > Alismatales > Hydrocharitaceae > Ottelia > Ottelia alismoides. Next base: position 650,020 of record JAZKJV010011797.1, on the reverse strand, counting down.
ATTTTATTTATTTTAAATTAATTTGGGAAAATCTTTGATATTGTTTGCTATTTTTCATTACCCTCGATTTCCCTAGTTACCAAATGGCGCCGTTGCCGGGGAGCAACATCGAATAGATCACATTTTTGTTTGATTGTGTTTGTTTGTCACCATTATTGCTTCATTTTATCTCTCTTCTATTTTTGATATATATTGTTGAGCTTTCTGACCATTTCTTTTCTTGTCTTCTTGCGAGGGACCGCGGAGCGAGGCGGATCGCCTAGGGGATCCGGTGCAACCTTGGGAAGCGGAGTCGGCTTTCTTAACCCAGTCGACAAGAGAGAGCAAGATGAGTGAGAGAGAGATTAGCTAGATAGCTTTTATTTTCTTCGGTGAGAGAGGGACTATTTGAATTGTAATAATACAGGACATTCGGACACTCGGACACTTCGGGCCTAATTTCAAGGTGTCTGTTCACCCGGGGACTCACCGCGGATTTTTATCGTGTTTTCCGCAGTCATTTTCCGGTTTTGATTTCCTTTTCATTTCTTTTGTGGATTGAGCCCTTAGATTTTAGGCTTTTGCTTGATCGATTAGATTAGGTCCAAACACCCTAACGACCATTGCATGTACCTATAGATCGTATTTGGACTTAGTTTAATTAAACAGTTAATCACTAGTCTTTGATCCGTCGCGCCGCGAGCTCATCCCACGAAGCACTTCTCCTGAACTCGATGTGTCGAGAGGAGGAGGGGTGAGCCTAGACCGGACCTTAGGATTGGAGATTGGTGGTTAACTTGTGGTTCTTCACATAGCAATTACCTGCTTAGGACGATTTCCGCATGCATATCGGCATGTAGTTTAGGTTTAAAAATTTCTGCTTTGCATCCCGCATGGAGAGAGCTGGAGGCGCTGTAAGTCATTATATCTTTGCATTCATCATTTAGGCACAAAGGTGAGATTTCGATCTTGGTGCCGACTTGCACAGGCTTTTTCGACTCTTTTCCATCTTGTTGAGGTGCCTCGCAACAAGCGCTAGAGTTTACGCCCCTAGCTGGGCGCAAATGCTAGGACAACGCAGTATCGAGGTTCATGACGGCATCTGTCAGGCGAATACCGTACTGTTGTTGCAGTCTCGGTGGGAGAACAACAACGGGGTCAACAGAGTCAAGAGAGTAAATAATAACACCCAGGTAATCAATCAGGCGGGTGTCTTCTCTCTCAAGTGCTTCTGGAAGAGAGGGATGTGCTCTAATGCCTCCTGTAGAGTCAGCTGGATATGGAATATGTCAATCATCTGCTGGTTGAACTCTAACTGTTGTGATTTTTTTGGATTTTTTATTTTCTTCCCTTGCCCTAAGCGGAGTGCTTGAGGGAAAGGGATGGCTGGACCCTCCTCAGATAGAGGGTCAGGAAGAGGTTCCTGTTGCTGGGAAGGACTGGAATCCATACAAGAGTGATCATGCAACACACATGGACTCTGAGTAGATGAAGAAACCTTTCCTTTATTCATTTTTTGTTATTTTTGATAATGTCCTGAGATACATAGATATGAGGAAACACAACTGGACTAGAAATTGTGGCATCAGCACCACCCACAACATCTGTCTTCGCGACATCAGCACCGCGTTCTGTCTAAGCATCATATCTAATAGTGGCATCAGTACCACCAACTGCATCTGGAGACATGACGGCATCAGTACCGCCGACTGGATCATCATCCTTGGTGGCGTCAGCACCACCGTCATCAACATCATCAGTGGCATCAGCACCGCTATCCTCCTCGTCTGACGCTCTCGAATCATCAATGGGTTGTCGTTCAGACGAGGCGCCGCCGGCTGGCCGGTGACCGGAGATATGGATCTCTCCACCATCTCATCGAGATCCGCCCATTCACACATCTCATTTTGTGTATAAATAAAAATAAATAAATAAAATTATTTTTCCTATTTATCTTACATTCTTTTTTGCAGGAAAGAAAAAAAATTATTTTTCTCTAATCTTTGTTTTGCATGAATAAATAACAAAAACAAAAAAATAATAGTTGTTTTTATTTCTAATGTTTGTTTTGCAGGAAAATCAAAAAAAAATTAAAAAAAAATCTTCTCCTTTACACTTACTGATTACCTTTGCTGTTTACATTATAAAAAATCCTTTAACATTTTTTTTGCAGATAACAAATAAAAGAAATAAATAAAATAAAATAAAATAAAACAAAAAAATAAAATTGTGAGCAGGCAGCGGCCATCAACCCGCCGCCCGCAACCCCATCACGCAACCAGCCGCCGCGTGGTCCCGCCTCCTCAGGCGCACCACTGCGCGGGAGCGGCTGGCGCCCCCACCAGCTCTTGCCATCGCGGTCTCCCGCCGCCGCCACTTCAGCCCCGCCTCCAGCAGCGCCCAGCGCCGCGCGGCGTCCCCGAGCGCAGGCCGTCCCGCGCCCACGCACCGCCGAGTGTGCGCCACCCCGCGGATCCGCCAGCCCTCCACCTGCCTTGCCCAGCCGCAGTCCTCCTTCCGCGGCCACGCGGCGCGGCAGCGACCCGCGCGCCGCCCCGTTCCTCTCCAGACCTCCTGCAACACGCGCCCCTGGTGCCACGCGTCCTCCCAGCACGCGTGGCCTCCGTGCCATCTCCAGGCCCGCCTCCACCTGCGGCTCGCCACCCCCACGCAGGCCCCTCCAGGCGCCGCACCGCCCTGCGCCTCCTCCCGTCGCCTTGCTGTCTACGCCTAGCCCCGCGCCACTCCTTCCCCGACCTCGCGCAGGAGGTGCGCCCCCGCATTCTTCCTCATCGATCCATTGACGGCGGCGGCGTGCTTGGTGGAACTCCTTGCTCATTGAACAAGAAGAAACGAAGGAAACCCTATTTGGGATTAAAATAAAGTATATTGGAAAAATTACAAAACGTCCCTGGTGGTCTACATAAGTTCAAATCAGCCCCTGCCTCCAACTTGGTCATGTGACATGCAAATGCTATTTGGGTAAATTGTGCATTTTCTCCCGCAATGTAATTCTGTTATATTCAGTGCAGAACCTTTGAACAAATTACACTTTGGTCCTTACTTTCAGAACTTAACTTGTTTGATCTTTGTGATGAAATAAATGCTTGCATTGCTCTAAAAATTTGGACAAAATTCTCACATGTTCCTGCTATAGTTCTTGTCATTGTATAAAATTTTCATAACATTTTGACTTTATTGGATATATTTAAAAAATCAAAAACTTTGTCTTTTTGCTTGCTTACACTTTAAAAAAAACATAAAAATTGAAAATTAGCCTAAAAATTTCCAAAAAAGTATTGTAGTTGCGTTGTGGTGTCTTTTAATTTCAGACCACTTTTTGTGTATCTTTCTTTTATAAAACACAAAAACATTTTCTTTTGACTTTTCTGTATATTTTTTCTTATTCTGAAAAAAATACAAAAAGAGTGTTGTGTGTGTTTTTGTGCATTTTGTGCTTATTCGAAAAATACAAAAAAATATAAAAGTCAAAAACCACTAAAAAAATAACTCTGAAATTTGACTACTTAGTTTTTTTTAAACGTGCTCCTTGTGTTCGACCCTGGTCGCTATACCAGGTATAAAGAATAGCGAAAAACCGCTTACATACATTTTTCATTTATTTATCTCTTATCTTAAGTGGTTTCATTTTTTTCGTTGACCGAATTGATCGATTAAGGACAACGACATTGTGATTTATTTTCTACCTTAGTCGCATTGATTTTTCGTGTCATCAGAATGGCGCCATTGTCGGGGAGTTCACGGCTCTTTTTTATTATTTATTATTTTATTATTATTTTTAACCTGCAGGAAATATGTTAGAAAAAAAATGTATATATATTTTTTTGTGTTTTTTTTAAACAGGAATGTAAACAGAAGCAAGGATGAAGTTTTTTTTATTGTTTTTTTAATATTTTTTTAAATGTTTTATAGGTGAACCTGCAAAACAAATATTAGAGAGATAGGAAAAAAATATTTTTTTGTATGTTTTCCTGCAAAACAAAACGTTAGATATAAAAGCAAATTTTTTTTATTTTCTTTTTATTATACCTGCAAAACAAAGGTTAGATAAAGAAGAAAGATAAAAAATTTATTCCTTTTTTTTACTTCTTCTTGCAAAAACAACTGTGAGAGAACAGGAAAAAATATTTTATTTTTTTTATTTATATACAAAAATGGATGTGTGAATGGTTGGATCTTGACGTGGTGAGAGATAGATCTAGGGGCTCCGGTCACCGTGCGTCATCGGAGGTGGAAGATCGTGCGAGATAGAAATCGAATATGTAGGGATTGAGGAGATGAGATGGAAATCGGCGTCGGTCGTAGATTATGTGTGATGGAAATTTTTTAACTCTAAGATCTAATCACTACACCTACGCTAACATCTAAGCCTACAATTTACCTATGAGAAACGACAAGTAAAAGTGGATCTCACCTTGGGGTTCGGACACGCCATGATGGCCTCGACGAAGCTCAAGTCGCTTTCACCGACTAGATCGGAGGCTAGGACCCTCTTCAACAAGAAATCTCTTAGAAACCGGGCTCCTCTCCGCCAAAGATCGATCAAAGAAGAAATGAGGGAGGAGGAGCACATTAAAAAGAAGACGAAGGTCAAAAATGGAGATATTTACAAAAATGGAAAGTAATTAGTGATAATTTAAATAAATAAATTAATTAAATAAATTAATTAAATAAATAAAAATGAAATTCGGATTTAATTAAAATATATAAATTAAATAATTACCAAAACTGAATTTGCCACCTTAATGGTGGCCATTAAAGGAATGAAATCAAATCTAAAATAAATGGTAAGTTATGAAGTCACTTAATTCACATAAATCTAATAAATTAAATAAATGAAATATAAAATTCGTAATTAAATGAAATAAATCAATTAATGTTAGATAATTAATTTTTTGGATGGTTTTTATTTAAGGAAGTTAGTGGTATACATATATTATATACATATAATATAATGTACATAGGTGCAAATAAGGAAATAATTTTTATACAAGATTTTTTTATTTTTAATTTTTTAATTTTTATTTTTATTGAAAACAATATTTACAATATACACATTATGTAAGAATAAGTATTAATAATTATATACAACAAATATATGGGTAAACTGCACAATACACCCCAGAAAACCGACTTTTTAACCGTAACTCCAAAAAATACGAAACCACAGCCATTTGAAAGATAATTTAATTTATAGTATGATGGAAGTAAGTTTGGTTCGATTTGAGCTCGTATAAAGCCGGAATTGATGTTTCAATTATCGCATTATGGCTTTTTCTAGGTGTAATTATTTGCAGTATATACAATATTTTATTTTACAAATATTTTTTTTTATAATACAATTTTATTCACATCTTTTATTTACAAAAATAATTGATTTGAGGTCAAATTATGTACAAATAAAATAATGTAAGTTTTATACAAATATACATGAAAAATATTTACAAAACATTTTTTTGATTTTCTGATAGACGACCTTATCTCCCCCTACTTTATTCCTGGTCGATCAGGTTAAGTCTTGACCTTCTCTCGGGGTTTGGGTCAGTCTGTATTTATTGCATAAATACCTCCTTTTCTTTTTCTTTTCTTCTTTATTCTATTATTTATTTACAAAAAGTGTTAAAAATGCATAATTAACAAATGCATGCAAAATGCTAATTTTATGAAATTAATGGGTATTTACAGGTATTTGACTAAGGAAAAGAGGCTAAAATAAAAGAATAAAGGCGATGAATCGTGGATTCATCACTCACCGTCTGCATCCGAGTAGGATCTTGCACGCTCACAGGTGATTCCGGTGCGAGCAAGGTCCGAAGTATCGGTTTCGCCTATCGGTTTCCTCCCTCTTCTTCTTTGGCTGAGTAGGGATCCAGGAAGGGTTACAAGGACCTCAAAAGCACAAGCTACAGGTTACACAGGAGGAGGATAAGTACGGGAATACTTTTTCGGCAGTACTCTCGCTCCTTTAGGTGTAGCGCTCTAAGGACTCGTTACAAGATAACTTCCTGAAAACAAGCTAAAAATTACAAAGATAAAAGCCGAACCTTCACGGCTTCACGTGTTGAGTTGGTGAATCCCCTTGTATGGTGTTTGATTGCTAGTTGATTTTAGGTCAAGATCAAAAACACAGCACTATTGTGCGCAATTTTGCTTTTCCCTTCTTCTTTATTCCTCGACCTTGCTTTTATCAATAATCACGATGATGGGAAGGAGGTCTCTTAGGCCGACTTTGTCGGCACCGCTATCCAGCACTCCTCCCCATTCATCTAGGACAACCTCGGAGAGTCTAGACCCACTCTCCGAGCCTAAGTTCACTTCCACCCTGTTCCCCCTCAACCACCCTTCTCCTTCCATCAGTCCAAGAATTTCAGAATATAGTGCATTATAGAGCTCAGAGCATTTGACGGCACCTCAGATGGGTTCTTTTTCTTTTTTAGAGAACCCAGACATGGCTGACAGAGGAGATCACCCAGATGAGCATGAGCACCCTCCATTTCTATATGATCAAGCCGCCATCAACAATTCACTTCTATCATCCCTGGAGACCATGCAGAGATAGATCCGAGACCAGGGAGTATTCGTGGGTGATCTCATGAGAGAAATCGCGCAGATGCGAGAGAACCGACCTGGGGGCGGTGGCGGTGGAGGTGATATACCAGTTGTCGAGAATGAGGGAGGAGAACCCAACCAGGAGAGGCCTCCACAGACAATCATGAGGGAATTACACAATCCAGCAGCATCCCTCACTCATCGGTGGATCCGACTCCCTCCCATCCATGGAGATTTCGAGCTTCGTCCGCACACGATTCAGTTACTTTTCAAATTCCGCGGGCTGGCGATCGAAGAGCCACACCTCCACCTCCAAGAATTCAAAATGATCTGCAGTACCATTCATGATCGGCTGGTGACCGAGGACACTATCAAGATGATAGCCTTCCCCTTTTCTTTGGTTGACAGAGCCGCATACTTGCTCAAACATTTGGGGAGGTTCGTAGATACATGGGCAGAACTTCGGACCGCATACCTGAACAAGTATTACCCTCTCGACCGGACTAACGCAGCTAGAGATATGATCAGCAACTTCGTCATGATCCCTAATGAACAATTCCATGAAGCTTGGTATCGATACTGAGAGCTCATCGACCGGTGTCCACATCATGATATTTCAAAGCCCAATCTGGTTCATAGTTTCTTTTGTGTGCTGACACCGGAGCTGCAGGGGCTTGTTAACGCCTCTTGTGGTGAGTCCTATTTTTCCAAGGGTGAAGACGATGTTTGGGCCATCTATGAAGGGAAGGCAGAGAACTCAACCGTCATGGCCCAAGCCCTCGTCTACACACAACAAAAGCCCCCGCAAGGAGCGAAATCATTTCAGAGTATCGCCCGCATCGATGCCGATCATCACACTTCGTCGGCAGTCGCAGCCCAAGCTGAATCAGCCGCAGCCGACATGGGTATCATCAGTGAGAAGTTGGATTGTCTCGAGATCCTCGAGAAGAAGCAAATGCAAGGCATGGCCCAGATGGACCAGATTGCCAAGACCATGAGTGACCTGAAGACGCAGATTCTTTGCGTCCAGGAGGCACAAACATCTTCCCAGCAGCCTTCCAGGTCATGTGTTGATCCTAGCAATAGCAGCTCTTCCCAACCCTCTGCCTTGTACCGACAGGTCAACCACATTCAGGCAGAGCCAGTCCCGTTGCTACAGTAGTACCCAGTGCAGCCGCCATCTCAGGACACTCAGATGGTGGTTTATCAGCCGGAGCAGCCACTGGCAGTTCTACCTCCACCATCCTTTGAGCAGGAGCCATTGATGGAAGTCAATGGGATTAGGTACGACTAGTGCCCACAGCTCGGGATTCGTCGCGATCACCCCGGATTTTGTTGGGGCAATGGTGGCTCCTCATCTCAGCAGCAGCCTCCAGCTCAAGGACAGCAGAACAGCCAGCCACAGCAGCAGCAGCCCTAGTATGCTGATTACCGTCCGAATGACTAAGGCTAAAGGTATGAAATTGGTCGTTGTGACCTCGGTCAAACGGACTAAGTATATCAAGAAAAATCAACCACTCAAAGAGATAAAATCAATCAAAACGAAACGGAGCGGTCTAGCTATAGGATTAACCTGGTATAGCTCCCAGGGTCGAACTCAAGGAGCACGGGTTGGCAGAAGCCTACGAAGTAGTGAAAATAAAAGAAAATGAAATAAAAATGATTTTTAGTGGTTTTTATGAATTTTTATATTTTTTTGGATTTTTAAAAGATTAAGAAAATAAAGAAAAGTAAATACAAGGCAACTTAAGTAATTTATTAAACACTCCAAAAATCAAGCAAAAATTAAGGAAAAATGGTTTTTATGTTTTTTTGGTTTTTTACTGTTTTTGGTGATTTTTTGATAATTTTCTAACAGGTAAATTATTTACTAAAAATCAAAAAGTGTCAAACAGAAGAGGTACTGTCCAGCAAGGCTTAAGACCTAAAAATAAAATATTTAGAGGTCCTAAACAGCCCTGAAGGTAATTTTCCTATAAACTATGAAGAATAAGGAAAATTTAGGCACCCTAATTATTATTTTTGGATTTTTAATTTAATTTTTATAATTTTTATGGTTTTTTAGGGGTTTTTCAATTTTTAAGGTTTTTAAGCAATGAAAAATCACCAAAAATGGCTGGAAAATCAAACAGCAAGCAAATAACACTACCTAATTTTTTTAGAATTTTTAAAGGTGATTTTATATTTTTTTGGTATTTTTAAAGTTAGACAGTGACTAAAAAGAGGGTTTTTGAATTTTTAAAAATACTAAATGAAAATAAAAATGTCCTCAAAAATCACAGAAATTACTACACCATGGCAGGAGCCATGTGTCGAAATTTCATTAGATTTGGAGGTGGTTTGCTATTTATTCAAAAATAAACAAGAGGGTACTATGCACAAGGACCAATGTGCAAATACCCGAGACCTGGGGGTCGCTGGTGCAAAATACCCAGCAAGTCACGCGCTTCGCGCGTGGCTGGGGCACACAGGGACCGATTTGTAACAAAAACCAAGTCCTAGGGGTTTTTGATAACACGTATCAAAACCCCAGGGGCAAGGTTGCAAAAAGCCCAAGAAATAACGCACATGCACAATAAACAACACTCACAGGGGCATATTTGCAATTACTTAAAAATATTCATGCATTCATTAATATTCCAGATCTACAGGACAGAATATGTAAAAAGCCCAAAATACACGTGACGACGCACGTGTTCACACACACACAGGGGCATACATGCAATTAAAATAAAGCACAAGGTTCCAAATGCAAATAACCCTACGTGAAAAAAGTTTCTAAAAATATTTACAGGACTAAAGACAAAATAACAAACTACGAGGGGGGCCCTACGATAGTTACCCCTTTATTAGCCGACGGTCGGATGGGCGCCACGTGGTGATCGAACGGTCTGGATGTGCTGCGCCTCTTCTCCCTTCGTCCCTTCGGCTCGATCGACGGCTGGGAGAGGTCCACGTGGAAGATCTGACGATGCTGGGCTCCTGATTCTCTCTCCTCGGCTACAACGGTCCAGATGACTCCTCAGATAGATCGATGGCTGCTGCTCCTTCAAGGATGGACGCTCAGGATTAGACCTGGAGCGAGGTCTTCATCGGACGGCTCTGGAGGATGGTGCAAGAACTCATCGCCGGCGAACTTCGCCGGCCTCCTGCGTGCGCTACACCCCTTCTCAGCTGCTGCAATTGATCGGAGAAGCTCCGCTGCACTGTCCCGCAGCTGATGACGATGGCCGATGGCCCAGCCGAGCCCTGGAGGGGCTCCGGCGAGGCCTTGCGGCGCGAAGCACTGGCCTGAACTGTAAGGGGGGCTCAGACACCCTCCTTTGGACCTGCAAAGTGGACAAGAAGCTTCGCGGGTCGAGGGCAAACTGCCTCGACCCAAGAAAGCGGGGTGAAGGTGATCGGTGCTGTGGGGCGGACGAGCTCCGGCGAGGCGGAGGCGATGGAACTCGAATCCCAGCTCCGGGGCGAGCTGGGGTGAATGAGCGGGCGTAGAAGGTGCGTGGGGATACGGCGGAGATGACGGGGTGGTCCGATGATCAAAATAATACGCAGAGTAGCCGGAATCAACGGAACACAGCAATGGGTCTATTTGGGGGTAATCGAAAATTACACTAAATGGGTAGGAACTAAGGTTACCTGATGGATGCTGGAGACTGTGGTGGAGCGTAGCTATCTCCTGGTCCTCGCCTCAAGGGCCGTCTCCTCCCGAGGCTCGAGCTCCAGACGGTGGTCGGAGCACGGCGGCGAAACGCGGCCGGATCGATGGCCCTGCTCCTCTTCCTCGCTGCGACACCGGCTGGAGGGAGCTGTCACCTCTCTCGACCCAATGGAGCTCACTGGAGGTGGAGTGGATAGCCAAAGATACCTGAAAAATGCGGCGGAGCTGGACCTTTATACTGCTAGGGGTCCGGGAAGAGTGGAGTCGGGCACGATGATCAGCGCGCGGATCCCCATGCAGACCTCCGGGCGAGGATGTCGGATGTGCGGGGATGGATTTAAGCCCGGGGTTTGCGGATTTGGCATTCGGATCAGACAGGGATAATGGGAAGAAGTCGGTCGGGTCGAGCGGATCCGTGGCTCTGTGGTCCTGGGGGAGGTGTTGACCGGGGGTCAACATTCCCCCGTGGACCAATCAGAGGCCGCCAAAAATTGGATTTTTATTCGATTTTTTTGAGGCCTTAAATGGCCGATTTTCCAAAAACTTAAAACACAAAAATTGTTTGTTTTAATTTTTTTCTATTTTTTTGTGATTTTTAATTAATTTTTAGAAATAAAAATAGGGTATATACATATTAGCTATACATAGGTATATATACACTATATGGATTTTTGATTTTGATTTTTAATTAGTTATTTTTATACATTTTTATTCCCATTTTGTATTTTATTCATTTATAGGGTAAAATGAGGAATAAAAGGCCATTTTTATTTTATTTTTATTTTTTATATACAAAGGTTAAATAATTATTTATATACATTTATGTACATGATATATATACAAGGTGTTTTTGTATTTTTAATTTTGTGATTTTTATTTGCTTTTTGTTTTAATTCTTTTTTATTTATTTTATTTACAAAATATAAAAAGGAATATTTACAAAAAGTTTTGAAAATAAATTAGGTTATTTACAAGGTGAAGTAGAGAAGGATGATGGAGTATGTACAAGGTGAAGGCTATTTTTGCATTTTTGATTTTGAGATTTTTGTTTTGTTTTTAATAGCTTTTAAATATATACAAAATATATACAAATATTTTTGGTTGAGGAAAATATTATTTATTTATTTACATAAATATATACACATGAGCCCCTATCTCCCTCTACTTGTGGCTTTTATGCGGTCAGGCCCATGCTGAGCCCTCCCTTGGGTTAGGTTGCTCAATATTTATTCTAAATATTTCCCTCTTTTTCTTTTTCTTCTTTATTCTTTTATTTTTGCACAAAAACATGCTAATTATTTAATTTTACAAACATGCATGCTTTTGCTAACTTTGCCTATTTACACATATCTAAATGCATTTGCATAGGTTTTTGTAGCTAAAATAATAGAATAAAGAGTGATGAATGGGTATTCATCACCCCCCTATACTATACTTTGCTAGTCCCTTAGCAAACACTTATTTGAAAAAGAAGTGCAAAAGAAAGAAAAAGGAAAAAGAAAAAAGAGAATGTACATGGATCAAGGTTGATTATTAAACTTGCCTTCGTTAAATTGAGGTATGGAGCTTAATCAGATCTTTGGATTATTGATGTGTCGGAACCTTATTTAGACTTAAGCTTAAAACCTAACAGCCTCCAAGTTCCACTATTCTATAACCAAGACTCCTCAATGCTCCAGGTCAGAACAAGTCATCAATCACAAACCCTGAAGACCATGAATCTTTCCTTGTCCTGTGAAAGTGAGGTCTAAGCTCTCCACCTCAGAAATGGCAACTTGACAACCCTCCCCAACAAGGTAACTCTATGACCTCAATCTGGCCACTCTTTCCTCGAGGAGCGGGGTATTCCCTTCTAAGTTCAAGTACAACCGGCTCAAGAAGAGGGGGAAGAAGAGAATGGGTCAAGGCCAGTGTAGCCAAGTACCCTTGGGAGCTTGACCAGTGTAGCCAAGTCTCCCTGCTGCAAGCTACCACAGATGGATCATGAAACCAAGCTTTGCTTATTGCACTTATATACATACTCCGGTGGGATTATCATTTTCTCTCAGACCCACCACTTTTTTGGAGTTATTTTCTTTTTCACATTTTTTTTTTCGAGTGCATCTATACAACATGTACATGTGCAGCATATATACAAGGAGTTTTTCCTCTTGAGCCAGTAGACTATCCCTCTTTTGAAGCTTTATTGCAACCCACAACTCCCGTCGTTAGACTTCATGGCAACCAGACCAAGTTGAGACGCACTTCCTTCACTAAATGAAGAAGAGAGGTTCCGCCTAGAAGTACTACCCTCATATGCTACCCCAAGTCAAGGAAGACTGCCTCCTCACCACCTCATCCGTAGAGAGCTCGGTGCATAGTGCGGTTGTCCAAGTAAAGCCATAATCTATATGAGTCATGTGTTGTTGTTAAGTGCTCTACTTAGGCTCATTGAGATGACATGTGATCATAGCCTAGTGGACTCAAAGAATTAAGTCACCATGGACCTGAAAAGCCTTAAACCTAAGCCTTATAAGGTTCCTCTTAGAAATTAGGTGGATTAAGATCTTAATCAAGCTCCATTTCTCAATTTGATTTCAGGCTAGTTTAAAGGTCAACTATCATCCAAAGAAAAACTATATACAAATGTACACAAAGATGCATATTTACACAATATTTTACAATCATGCAAAATTTTTGAAAAATGTTTTGAAATCATGAATGATGATGCATGAAGTGCAAGTTTTGCAAAAAGAGTATTTACACACATTTACACGAGATTTTTGCAATCTTTTGATTTTCAAAACATTTTGGAAAAATTTTGTACTATATACATAATTTTGATACAGAAAATATTTACACAAGCTTTACACATAAGATTTTTGAAATCATTTTTACAAAAATAATTTGTACACTAGCTATGTATGTGCAAAATAAGAGAAGATATGTACATGAAAATTTTTTACTTTTTGTGGTTTTTAGCCATTTTATTTATTAACACACTCACACAAAGTACGAGTTATGGCTAAAGTATATATGAAATATATACACACCCCCCTATACTTAGCTCGAACGATGTCCTCAGAGTCAAGAGCGATGAAGAAGACATAACTCGTGCTATGTATAGGGAAGTGAAAAGACAGGCTATACAAAAGGAGATGGAAAATCAAGAGGGACTCGGGTCTTCCCCCTATACTTAGGATCAAGTAATCCTAAGTATAGCAGGCTGTACACGAAGGGAAAACCGAGTGGAGAATGTACAGGGTCTACCCCCCCTATACTTAGGGTAAAATACCCCTAAGTATAGGCAGCAAAACAGGGGTAAACAAAAACAAAAGAAATACCCAAAATGTCTCACATCCCCCCTATACATAGGGTAAAGTGCACCCTAAGTATAGCATAATCATAAGATGAAGGAAGGGATGTGGGACTAAAGAATGTGCTGATATGGACATCTGGATCTATGTACAGCGGAGGATCAGTAAAGCTCAGGCGTGAGATGCATTAGATGTGAGTCAAAGACCACATCTCACGCAAAATGAATAGGGGCAAGATCAACGACCCGCGGCTCATGATCTAGAAATGGTTTGAGCCGCTGGCCGTTCACTCGGAAGGTACTCTCAGAAGACAACTCAGATATGTCGATACTACCGTTGTCGTGTACCTTCCGAACCAGATAAGGTCCTTTCCATTTGCTTTGGAGCTTCCCTGGAAATAATCTAAGCCTCGCATCAAACAGCCATACTCTCTGTCCAATCTCAAAATGCTTGTGGCTGATATGAGAATCATGCCACTCCTTGACTCTCTCCTTGTAATGTAGGCTGCTCGTGAAAGCTGCATCTCTAAGCTCTTCCAGGGCAGCTAGCTCTGCCCTCCTCTGGTCTCCTATACCATCCGGATCCATCAATATGTCAGTAACTGCCCAGAGTGACTTGTGCCTCAGCTCAACTGGTAGGTGACAGGGCTTGCCATACACGAGGCGAAAGGGAGATGTGCCCAAAGGTGTCTTGAAAGACGTCCTATATGCCCATAAGACCGAGTCCAATAGTTGTGACCAATCCTTTCGGTCAGGGCGGACGACTTTCTGCAGAATAGTCTTGATCTCCTTATTCGACACTTCGGCTAGACCATTCGTCTGTGGATGATATGGTGTGGCAACACGATGGTCTATGCCGAACTCGGTAGCAAGTGCCTTCACCTGGTCGTTGATGAAGTGAGATCCCCCATCAGAAATAAGAACTCGTGGAACCCCGAACCGCGTGATGATATGCTTCCTCAAAAATCTGCAAACTGTCCTCGCATCAGCGGATCGGGCGGGGATAGCCTCCACCCAACGACTCACATAATCTACGGCCAACAGAATGTACTCAAATCCCTGACTCTTAGGGAATGGACCCATGAAATCGATGCCCCATGCGTCAAAAACCTCGCAGAAGTGAATGGGCTGCATCGGCATCATATCACGCTGTCCACAAGTGCCCATCCTCTGACAGTCAGTACACCTCTTCACGAACTCATCTGAGTCCTTGAAGAGGGTAGGCCACCACAAACCGGACTGGAGCACTTTCTGTGCCGTTCTCCTCCCAGAATGATGTCCTCCTGCCTCAAGCTTGTGGCAGTAGGTGAGGACGCTATGGTGTTCCTCCTGAGGAATACACCGACGCCAGACACTATCCCCTCCCTCGTGGTAAAGGATGGGATCCTCCCAATGGTAGGACTTGGCCTTCGCAAGGAAGGTCTCAAGCCTCTGCCTGGGCCAATCTTGTGGGACTTTCCCAGCAACGAGAAAGTTCACAATATCAGCGTACCATGGGAGTGAGGCGATAGCAAGGATCGCCTCATCTGGGAAGGTATCTCTGATCTGATCTGTCTGCTCTGACTCCTCAGGCTGCTCTAAACGGGAGAGGTGATCCGCCACCACATTCTTGACTCCAGGCTTATCCTTGATCTCAATGTCGAACTCCTGGAGTAGAAGGATCCATCTAGTCAGTCTGGCCTTGGCATCCTTCTTTGCCATAAGGTACCTGATGGCGGTGTGATCTGTGTACAAGGTCACTCGGGATCCAATGATATAAGATCTGAATTTATCCAGGGCAAACACTACTGCTAGCATCTCCTTCTCTGTAACCGTGTAATTCCGCTGGGCGGAATCCAATGTGCAGCTAGCATAGTGTATAGCAAATGGTACTCCATCCCTCCTCTGTCCCAGCACTGCCCCTACGGCAAAATCGGAGGCGTCCGTCATGATCTCAAATGGGAGAGACCAATCAGGTGGCTGGAGGACAGGAGCCTCAATAACACATCTCTGGAGAGTAGCAAATGACGAAAGACACTTGTCATCGACAAGGAACTCGGTGTCCTTCGTCAAGAGGTCAGTCAACGGTCGGGCAATCCTACTGAAATCCTGAATGAATCTGCGATAAAATCCAACGTGCCCCAGAAAGGACCGAAGCTGCCTCAAATTGGACGGCGGTGTGAGTTTCCTAATGACATCGACCTTGGCCGGATCAACCTCCATGCCCCTGTTGGAGATGATGTGGCCAAGCACCGTCCCTTGAGTCACCATAAAGTGACTCTTCTCCCAAGATAGCACCAAGTGATACTCAATACATCGCTGGAGTACTCGATCTAGGCAGTCAAGACAGGAATCGAATCCGTCGCCGTAGACCGAGAAATCGTCCATGAAGACCTCAAGGCAATCCCCTACCATGTCCGAAAATATCGACAGCATGCACCTCTGAAAAGTCGCCGGGGCGTTGCATAGCCCAAATGGCATGCGTCGAAAAGCGTATGTGCCAAAGGGACAGGTAAAGGTGGTCTTCTCCTGATCCTCAGGAGCGATGGCCACTTGGTTGTAGCCCGAGTACCCATCCAGGAAGCAATAATGGCTCTTCCCTGCCAGTCTCTCAATGATCTGGTCAATAAAAGGCAGGGGGAAATGGTCCTTCTTGGTGGCTTGGTTGAGTCTCCTGTAGTCAACACAAACCCTCCAAGAGGTGGGTACCCGTGTAGCAATCTCCTCTCCCGACTCACTGATCACAGTCGTGATGCCCGTCTTCTTGGGCACCACATGCAAGGGGCTGACCCACTTGGAGTCGGAGATGGGATAAATAAAACCTGCACCCCACCACTTCGATATCTCCTTCATGACAACCTCTCTCAGGTTGGGGTTCAGACGCCGCTGGAACTCACGCGACGGCTTCGCCCCATCCTCTAGGTAGATGTGGTGGGAGCAAACTGATGGATCAATCCCATGGAGATCTGCTACGCTCCATCCGATCGCCTTGCGGTTCTTTTCAAGAACCCCCATCAGACGGGATTCCTGCTCTCCAGTCAACTCAGCGGAGATGATGACTGGGTACATCTCAGGATCGCCCGCAAGGAATCGATACTTCAGCGAAGTAGGGAGCGGCTTCAGCTCTGGTATGCTGGGTGCTGGCAAATCTGGCTGTGGAAGGAACTGTGTGAACGCTGCAAGCTCGGCCAAATCTGCCTGGGAAAGTGAAAGTGTACTCTCGCATACTGGGTCGGGAGAAGGCGGCTCAACTGCACTGTCTCTGCTCTGCTCTGCCTCTACCTCCTCCTCTGTAGGCTCAGGTGGACTCAGGTCTGGCATCTGGTCATGACAATCTGCCCAATCAGACTCTGAATCCGAGGGATCTGCATCAAAAACGGTGGCGTCAGTACCACCGGGAAACAAGGTGGCATCAGCACCACCATCACAAAACACTGTGCTGCGATCGAGGACCGGCTCTGCTGCCACAAAAGTACCCTGAACCAGGTCTGTGCTCTCCAGACTCTCCTCTGCTGTCATCTCTGCATCAGCTGTATCTGAAAGTGAGAGGGTAGTCTGTGACTCCAAGTCTGCCCAAGCTTCCTCGTCATCTGTGATCACAAAATCGCAGTCCTGGTGGATGTCTGGCTCTGCATCTGTCAGCTGCTCTCAGTCGGTACTGGCATCTGAGCGGGATCTAGATCTGACTCTGTAGTCCTCGACCGTCTCTATTTGTACACTCTCACCCTGGACGCGAAAGTACACCTTCCCGCTGTCATGATCAGTCACCGCCTTGGCTGTGGCTAAGAACGGACGACCAAGGATGATGGGGGTATCGGTCACTGACTCAGGGACCTCCATGTCCAACACTACGAAGTCCACGGGGAATTGCAAACCCTGAATCGTGACGATAACATCTCGCAACAACCCCTTCGGCCTCTTGACAGATCGATCAGCGAACTGAAGGACTGTCCTGCTCTGTCGAAGAGTGCCCAACTCGAAGCGGTCGAGAAGGGCTGCCGGAAGGAGGTTGATAGACGATCCGCTATCCAAAAGAGTACGGTCGAACCTCTGCTCTCTGATCTGGCAACTAACATACGGGGCCCCTGCATCTGATCTCTTGGCCGGCAGACGGTTCTGAATCGCAAAGCACGTGGCTTTGGTCAGCACATGTATCTCTGAAGTGTGGTTCCTCCTCCTCCTCCTAACTGTAGTCTTCTCTCTCAATGATCTCTGGAGGAGGGGGATGTGCTGCAAAGCCTCCTGGAGGGTCAGCTGGATATGGAAGCGATCAATCATGCTCTGGCTGAACTCCTCAAACTCTCTCTTTTTTGAATCATTTTTCTTCCCCTTCCCCATCTGAAGGGCTCTAGGGAAGGGGACCACTGGGTCCTTCTCAGATGAAGGACTAGGAAAAGATCTACGCGGTTCAAGGACCGGATCCACACATACATCATGCACCACAGTGGGACCAAAAGAATGTAAACCTTTTCCTTTATTCATCATAGAATCCTGAGATATATGTCCACGAAGAAAAACATCAGAACTCTCTCTACAAACACTGGTGGCCTCAGTACCACCACGGATGGGCTGCTCTGCTGCTGGCGAAGGAAGACGTCGAGCGGCATCAGTACCGCTCACTGGCTCGGCTGCTGCTGGAGTGGCATCAGTACCACCTCCTCGATCTGGTGAAGTGGCGGCCTCAGTACCGTCGGTGGGATCAGCATCCTCGGTGGCATCAGTACCACCGTCATCGACTGGAGCAGCCTCAGTACCGCTCTCCTCCTCCTCCTGTGGCGCCTCTGGATGGTGCTCAGCTGAGGCGCCGCCGCCGGCTGGGGTCCTACCGCTCCTAAGCGTGGCAAAATCAACATCAAAAAGATCTGACGAAGTATCATCAAATGGATCACTAGGAGTGGTGAACTCAGTAGGTACTACCTGCTCAGACTTCCGCTTCAGGTTGTTCGGATTGGGCTCTATCTGCGCAGGTATGGCGGCCTTCCCTCTCACCAAGTCCCGCAACTCCTGGCGGAACTCATACATCTCCCGTCTAAAGGTCGCCTGCTGGTCCGTGAGGAGGCGGGCGATGTCATCCATGGCGGGGCTCTCGTGGGAGCCCGACGGGTAGCCTCTCTGTGGGTGAGGCTGCTGGTACTGCTGTGGGTGAGGGGGGTAGGACGGAGGCTGCTGTTGGTGTTGGTATCTCGGGTGAGCCTGCTGCTCACGCCTCCAAGACTGTCCCTGCTGATAGGGACGAGGACCATAGGACTGCTGCTGGTGATACACTGGGGGCTGCTGCGGCTGCTGGTGCTGGTCTCTCGGCTGGGAGTACTGCCCTCCCTGTGCTGACGGCTGCTGCTGGGGCTGGGCACCACCATTCCCCCACCTGAATCCGGGATGGTCTCGTCGGATCCCAGGTTGGGGACGGTCGTACCAGATCCCGTTGACATCCATCAACGGCTCTGCATCCAAAGGGGCTGGGGGTAGCACTGCCAACGGCTGGTCCGGCTGGTAGACCACCATCTGCATCTCTGGAGATGGTGGGGACTGGTAGGTGTGCTGCGGCTGCTGGTACGGCTCCGCCTGTACAAGGTGAACCTGTCTAGGCTGCGCTGGGGCGCTGGAGCGCTGGGACGAGCTGCTGCTGCTGCCGGAGTCGCCTCGCGACTGAAGACGGGGCTGAGAAGCCGTCTGTGTCTCCTGGAGACACATGATCTGTGTCTTCAGGTCGCTCAAGACCTGTGCCATCTGATCCATCTGTGCTATGCTCTGGCACTGCTTCTTTTCGATCAGCTCCATGCGGTCCAGCTTCTCGCTGATAATGCCCATATCTGCAGCTGAAGACTCTGCCTGTGCTGCTGCTGCTGCTGCAGATGAACTGGAAGGACCTGCATCGACCCGTGCTATCCTCTGGTACTGCACGGGTCCTGGCTGAAGTGGCTGGGTCTTCTGTGTGTATAGGCGGGTCTGAGACATAACCATGTAGTTCTCCGCCATCTCCTCGAAAATCGCCCAGACCTGGTCGTGGTCCTTGGCGAAGTAGGACCCGCCACAAGAAGCGTTCACCAGGCCCTGTAGCTCTGGTGACAACCCACTGAAGAAGCTCTGAACTAGGTTCGGCTTCGTGATGTCATGGTGTGGGCATCTGTCAAGGAGCTCTCTGAACCTCTCCCAAGCCTCGTGGAACTGCTCGTTGGGAAACATGGAGAAGTTGCTGATCAGGGCCCTCGCCGCGTTGGTCCGCCCGAGTGGATAGTACTTGTTCAAGTACTCGGTGCGGAGCTGCTCCCAGGTGTACACAAATCTCCCCAAGTGTTTCAGCCATGTGGCTGCTCTGTCTGCCAGGGAGAAAGGGAAAGCCATCATCCGTATGGTATCCTGGTCCACGTGCCTGTCGTGGACAGTACTGCAGATCATCAAAAACTCCTGTAGGTGGAGATGGGGCTCCTCTGTGGCCAGCCCATGAAACCGCGGAAGCATCTGCAAGGTGTTCGGGGGGAACTTGAAGTCCCCCACGATCGCTGGAACCACCACCCAGTGGTGCATCAGTGTAGAGCCGGGATTGTGTAAATCCCTCATCGGTCTCGGTGGTCCTGCTCCTCCTGCGGCTGCTGCCGCTGCGGCGGCGGCCGCGGCTGCTGCTGCTGCTGCTGCGGCACGTGCCTGTGCCTCCTCAGGATCCTCGGGCTCGCTCTGTGCATCTCTCTCTGCTCGGAGCCTCTCCATCTCACGCCTCATCTCTATCATGAAAGCTCCCTGATCGCGGAGCTGCTGCTGGACTGTCTCTAACTGTGCGATCAGGGTGGAGTTGATCGCTCCCTGGTCCAATACGAAGTGCTCAGGTCTGCGGGAGTGATCGTCTGAACTGCCGGCCATCGCGACGTCTGCAAAATCGAAGGAGCCCAACTCAGGTGCTGTCAAATGGATAAATCTCTCCTCGGGCTCATATCTCTCAGGTCGGTCAGAAAGGGGGTCGAGGGGGAACAGGGCGGAATCATACTCGGGCTCGGAGAGCGGGTCTGAACTCTCGCGAGCCAACCTAGATGATGTGGTAGACGTGCCCGAAAGCGGTGCAACCAAAGGCTGCCTAAGAGACCGTCTACCCATCATCTTGATCTGGCGAGTAAGGCGGATGGGATCTGGAAAAATTAAGGATCAGAAAACAAACCCCCAGTTCACCAACGCAACGCGAGCTGAAGACCGTAAGAGTTCGGTCAAATTATCTTGTCTATTTTATTTGGTGAACAATCAAGATAGCAGAGCGATTACGTGACCTGTTGGGAACCCGATGCTCCCAAGAGACTGGCCCAATCCCAAAGCTAGATCTTTCCCAGCCAGTACAGGTTGCGGACCGTTTACCGGCTACCCGATCAACCCGCTCTGTTAAGGATGTCGCGGCCCGCTTCACCGGGTACCGGAGAGATCCTCACTGGAGAACGACTAACTCGGAGACTAGTAGTCTAATGGAAGTTCAGGCATGGCTCTATCCTAGGGTGCGGGTCACTCTCTCGCGCAAGCAAACCAATCAATGAGGGGGTTGCTCTCCCCAAGACAAAATTTTAGGGTGAGCGAGTTTTAAGATCAATAATTTTAAACAGTCCCAATTTTATGGTTTCTCTTTTTAGGTATTTTTCAAAGCAAACAAAATCGCCTAACGAATTTTTCGGTTTCTCCTGGTTATTAAGTCCAAAAACGGGGGGAGAAGTCGAAAAAGCCGATGCACGAAAAATCAATGATGCATGCTGAGTAAGGGATGCGTACCTGCCGCCAGCACTCTACATGCAAAGTGATCCGCGCATAAAAATAAAGACAGAAAATAAACTAACCTAAATGATGCAGCGATAAAAACCCGAGTCCTAAACAGGCAATTTCTACTGATCGTGAAGAACGGTAGTCAGTCAATCGAATCGAGTCCGGAGTCCGATCTCGGGAGTCACTCGGTGCCCGCCACGACGGGTCCTGCCAGCGCTGTATGTGACTCCTAACGGCACGTGGTCTCGAATTCAATCAAACTAACTTTTTCAGTTAATTTTTAATAAGGTCCAATTACGTTCTATAGGAACAGATATTCTATTAGGTGTTGGGCCTTAATGATCTACGTCACAATCAACAAAAAGTCCTAAGTCTAGGGGCTCGGTCAAAACCGCGAAAAAGCCGTCAAATGACAGTAAGAAAGAGAAAATAAAACCGCGATAAAAAGCCGCGTAAAAAGCCGCAGGTCCTAATGGGTCCCCCGAGCACGCCGGTGCTCGGCGAAACAGACCCGCTACGGTCTAAGTATCTAAAAGTGGCTGAATGTCCTGTCCCTGTATTATTACAAATAATGAATAAAATAAATCTATCCTAACGCCTCACTCCACTCAGCTCTCTCCTCTCGCTCTCTCCTGCGGCTTCGTCGAGAGAAAAGCCGCCTCCGAAAGCCGCGGCTGCACCGGCTCCTCGAAAGTAGCCTCCGCGGTCCTCGGGCCCTCGCAAGAAAAGAGAGCAGGGTGGTCAAACCAATAAAATAATCAGATAATAAATGAAAATAAAACAGGGGTATATGTGCAAAAATAGAAATAAACTAATCACACAAAATCAAATAAAAACAAAAACAAAGAAAAACAAAATAAATCAAAATAAAACTAAATACAAAAGCCGCGAAAATCCGCGAGCTCCGAAGAGCCGCGAAAAATCGCGAAAACAAAAATGAAAAGAAAAACAAAGACACTACTAAGCCGTGCTCCCCGGCAACGGCGCCATTCTGATAACCGTCCGAATGACTAAGGCTAAAGGTATGAAATTGGTCGTTGTGACCTCGGTCAAACGGACTAAGTATATCAAGAAAAATCAACCACTCAAAGAGATAAAATCAATCAAAACGAAACGGAGCGGTCTAGCTATAGGATTAACCTGGTATAGCTCCCAGGGTCGAACTCAAGGAGCACGGGTTGGCAGAAGCCTACGAAGTAGTGAAAATAAAAGAAAATGAAATAAAAATGATTTTTAGTGGTTTTTATGAATTTTTATATTTTTTTGGATTTTTAAAAGATTAAGAAAATAAAGAAAAGTAAATACAAGGCAACTTAAGTAATTTATTAAACACTCCAAAAATCAAGCAAAAATTAAGGAAAAATGGTTTTTATGTTTTTTGGTTTTTTACTATTTTTGGTGAATTTTTGATAATTTTCTAACAGGTAAATTATTTACTAAAAATCAAAAAGTGTCAAACAGAAGAGGTACTGTCCAGCAAGGCTTAAGACCTAAAAATAAAATATTTAGAGGTCCTAAACAGCCCTGAAGGTAATTTTCCTATAAACTATGAAGAATAAGGAAAATTTAGGCACCCTAATTATTATTTTTGGATTTTTAATTTAATTTTTATAATTTTTATGGTTTTTTAGGGGTTTTTCAATTTTTAAGGTTTTTAAGCAATGAAAAATCACCAAAAATGGCTGGAAAATCAAACAGCAAGCAAATAACACTACCTAATTTTTTTAGAATTTTTAAAGGTGATTTTATATTTTTTTGGTATTTTTAAAGTTAGACAATGACTAAAAAGAGGGTTTTTGAATTTTTAAAAATACTAAATGAAAATAAAAATGTCCTCAAAAATCACAGAAATTACTACACCATGGCAGGAGCCATGTGTCGAAATTTCATTAGATTTGGAGGTGGTTTGCTATTTATTCAAAAATAAACAAGAGGGTACTATGCACAAGGACCAATGTGCAAATACCCGAGACCTGGGGGTCGCTGGTGCAAAATACCCAGCAAGTCACGCGCTTCGCGCGTGGCTGGGGCACACAGGGACCGATTTGTAACAAAAACCAAGTCCTAGGGGTTTTTGATAACACGTATCAAAACCCCAGGGGCAAGGTTGCAAAAAGCCCAAGAAATAACGCACATGCACAATAAACAACACTCACAGGGGCATATTTGCAATTACTTAAAAATATTCATGCATTCATTAATATTCCAGATCTACAGGACAGAATATGTAAAAAGCCCAAAATACACGTGACGACGCACGTGTTCACACACACACAGGGGCATACATGCAATTAAAATAAAGCACAAGGTTCCAAATGCAAATAACCCTACGTGAAAAAAGTTTCTAAAAATATTTACAGGACTAAAGACAAAATAACAAACTACGAGGGGGGCCCTACGATATTTACCCCTTTATTAGCCGACGGTCGGATGGGCGCCACGTGGTGATCGAACGGTCTGGATGTGCTGCGCCTCTTCTCCCTTCGTCCCTTCGGCTCGATCGACGGCTGGGAGAGGTCCACATGGAAGATCTGACGATGCTGGGCTCCTGATTCTCTCTCCTCGGCTACAACGGTCCAGATGACTCCTCAGATAGATCGATGGCTGCTGCTCCTTCAAGGATGGACGCTCAGGATTAGACCTGGAGCGAGGTCTTCATCGGACGGCTCTGGAGGATGGTGCAAGAACTCATCGCCGGCGAACTTCGCCGGCCTCCTGCGTGCGCTACACCCCTCCTCAGCTGCTGCAATTGATCAGAGAAGCTCCGCTGCACTGTCCCGCAGCTGATGACGATGGCCGATGGCCCAGCCGAGCCCTGGAGGGGCTCCGGCGAGGCCTTGCGGCGCGAAGCTCTGGCCTGAACTGTAAGGGGGGCTCAGACACCCTCCTTTGGACCTGCAAAGTGGACAAGAAGCTTCGCGGGTCGAGGGCAAACTGCCTCGACCCAAGAAAGCGGGGTGAAGGTGATCGGTGCTGTGGGGCGGACGAGCTCCGGCGAGGCGGAGGCGATGGAACTCGAATCCCAGCTCCGGGGCGAGCTGGGGTGAATGAGCGGGCGTAGAAGGTGCGTGGGGATACGGCGGAGATGACGGGGTGGTCCGATGATCAAAATAATACGCAGAGTAGCCGGAATCAACGGAACACAGCAATGGGTCGATTTGGGGGTAATCGAAAATTACACTAAATGGGTAGGAACTAAGGTTACCTGATGGATGCTGGAGACTGTGGTGGAGCGTAGCTATCTCCTGGTCCTCGCCTCAAGGGCCGTCTCCTCCCGAGGCTCGAGCTCCAGACGGTGGTCGGAGCACGGCGGCGAAACGCGGCCGGATCGATGGCCCTGCTCCTCTTCCTCGCTGCGACACCGGCTGGAGGGAGCTGTCACCTCTCTCGACCCAATGGAGCTCACTGGAGGTGGAGTGGATAGCCAAAGATACCTGAAAAATGCGGCGGAGCTGGACCTTTATACTGCTAGGGGTCCGGGAAGAGTGGAGTCGGGCACGATGATCAGCGCGCGGATCCCCATGCAGACCTCCGGGCGAGGATGTCGGATGTGCGGGGATGGATTTAAGCCCGGGGTTTGCGGATTTGGCATTCGGATCAGACGGGGATAATGGGAAGAAGTCGGTCGGGTCGAGCGGATCCGTGGCTCTGTGGTCCTGGGGGAGGTGTTGACCGGGGGTCAACATTCCCCCGTGGACCAATCAGAGGCCGCCAAAAATTGGATTTTTATTCGATTTTTTTGAGGCCTTAAATGGCCGATTTTCCAATAACTTAAAACACAAAAATTGTTTGTTTTAATTTTTTTCTATTTTTTTGTGATTTTTAATTAATTTTTAGAAATAAAAATAGGGTATATACATATTAGCTATACATAGGTATATATACACTATATGGATTTTTGATTTTGATTTTTAATTAGTTATTTTTATACATTTTTATTCCCATTTTGTATTTTATTTATTTATAGGGTAAAATGAGGAATAAAAGGCCATTTTTATTTTATTTTTATTTTTTATATACAAAGGTTAAATAATTATTTATATACATTTATGTACATGATATATATACAAGGTGTTTTTGTATTTTTAATTTTGTGATTTTTATTTGCTTTTTGTTTTAATTCTTTTTTATTTATTTTATTTACAAAATATAAAAAGGAATATTTATAAAAAGTTTTGAAAATAAATTAGGTTATTTACAAGGTGAAGTAGAGAAGGATGATGGAGTATGTACAAGGTGAAGGCTATTTTTGCATTTTTGATTTTGAGATTTTTGTTTTGTTTTTAATAGCTTTTAAATATATACAAAATATATACAAATATTTTTGGTTGAGGAAAATATTATTTATTTATTTACATAAATATATACACATGAGCCCCTATCTCCCTCTACTTGTGGCTTTTATGCGGTCAGGCCCATGCTGAGCCCTCCCTTGGGTTAGGTTGCTCAATATTTATTCTAAATATTTCCCTCTTTTTCTTTTTCTTCTTTATTCTTTTATTTTTGCACAAAAACATGCTAATTATTTAATTTTACAAACATGCATGCTTTTGCTAACTTTGCCTATTTACACATATCTAAATGCATTTGCATAGGTTTTTGTAGCTAAAATAATAGAATAAAGAGTGATGAATGGGTATTCATCATATGCCCACCAGCAGCAATACCAGCATGGTCCTCATCCCACCTATCGGGGACAGCAGTGGAGGCAGCGTCAACAGCCTCAACAATCATACTCCCATCCTCCCCAGCATTATCCTCACCAGCAGCAGCAATAGCCTCATTTCCAGCAAGGAAACCCGTCCGGTTCTTAGGCCCCCGCTTTTGACTGCTTGCTCTCCGAACAGCGAGCATCCTTCCGGCAAGAAATGGATGAATTCCGGCAGGAGATAAGGGAAATCATCAAAGGCAAGGCCGCCATACCAGTTCAGTTTGAACCAAATCCGAAAAATCTGAAAAGAAAGTCTGAGCAGGTAGAGTTTACAGAGGATACCTCTCCTAGTGACTATTTGAGTGACATGTCTTTTTCTTTGTATGATGCTGATTTTTTGACTACTAGGAGCGGTAGGATGCCAGCCGGCGACGCCTCATCTGAGTAACAACCACAAGTAGAACCAGGAGCGCCAGATGAGCAGAGTAGCGGTGCTGATGCCACTAATGATGATGTTTAAGACGGTGGTGCTGATACCGCCCATGATGGAGTTCCAGATGACGGTACTGAGGTTGTCATGATACCAGATGCAGACGGTGGTGCTGATGCCACCATTTTGGATGCAGAGCCAGAGCGCGGTGCTGATGTCGTGAAGACAGGTGTCGGTGGTGGTACTGAGGCCACCACATCTACTTTTGTTGAGCTTCCTTCTGTGGTGTTACCACCTTTTGTATTTATGGACTGTGGTAACAACAAAAAGAACAAAAATATGAATAAAGGAAAGGTTTATGTTCACATTTTGGATCCATATGTGTTGAATGATGATCATGGTATGGATTCTATTCCTTCACAGGCACAGGAACCTCATCCTAACCCTCCATCTGTGGAGGCCCCTACCATCCCCTTCCCTGAAGCACTCCGTCGGGCGAAGGGGAACAAAAGAGAAAATCCAAAAAAGGACCAATAGGTAGAGTTCAGCAACCAAATGATTGATAGATTCTATATTCAACTGACTCTACAGGAAGCACTTGAGCACATCCCCCTCTTCAAAAAGAACTTGAAAGAGAAGACTACAGTCCGTAGGAAGAGGAGGAACCACAGAGATCGGATCCATGTGCTCACTCATTCCACTTGCTACACCATTCAGAACAAACTTCCAGCCAAGAGACCAGATGCAGGAGCTCCCTATGTCAGATGCGAGATTCAGAAGCAGCAGTTTGATCGTACTCTATTAGACAGTGGCTCTTTGATTAACCTTCTTCCGGCAGCCTTACTCGACCGATTCGAGTTTGGTCCTCTTCTTAGGAGCAAGACAGTCCTTCAGTTTGCTGATAGGTCGACTAAGAGGCTGAAGGGATTATTGAGAGACGTGGTCGTTACCATTCAGGGCCTGAAATTCCCCGTGGACTTCGTTGTGTTGGACATGTAGATCCCTGAGTCGGTAACCGATGCCCCCATCATACTTGGACGCCCATTCTTGGCCACAGCCAAGGCGGTGACCGACCATGATAGTGGGAAGGTATGATTTCGCGTAGAGGGCGAAACCATAAAAATAGAGATGATCGAGGAAACTAGAGCCAGAGAACTAGAATGCTCGGAGCAGTCCAGCGAAGCCGCGCAGATGACAGAGGAAGAGCTAGACATCCACCAGGAGTGTGATTTTGTGATGAAAGATGATGAATCCAACTGGACAGATCCCGTAGCACAAACCCTCGCCTTGTCTACAGATTCACCATATCTAAAGCTTATGGCAGTCGAGAGCCTGGAGAGCACACCCCTGGACGAGGATATACCTGAGGCTGACAATGTTGGGACGAGTGGTGCTGATGATTTTCAGTCTTGTTCATCCACTTCAGATCCCTCGGAATCAGACATTGATTGCGATGATTTTGATGATTATTTGCAGTGTCTGATTCCTTCTGAGCCGACAGCTAGGACGGAGTGCGAGCCAGTGCAGTTTTTTGAAGATTCAGCAGGAATCCCTTCGTCAGATGTTCATGCAGAGCGAGAGTTCTTACATGCAAACCTGGTCGCCTTCACACAGACATACCAGAAGCCAGATCTACCACCTCCCAGTTGTCCAGAACTAAAGCCTCTACCGCAGTCGCTGAAGTATAGATTCCTTGCGGGTGAGCCAAATATGCACCCAGTCTTATCTCAGCAGGTTTGACTGGAGAGCAAGAATCTCGTCTGATGGAGGTTCTTGAAAGAAACCGCAAGGCAATAGGATGGAGTATAGCTGATCTCCAGGGGATTAGTCTGGCTCTGTGCTCCCACCACATCTATCTTGAGGACAACGCTAGGCCGTCGCGTGAGTTCCAACGACGGCTGAACCCGAATCTTCGAATTGTGGTC
Organism: Ottelia alismoides; assembly: GCA_037367405.1. Classification (NCBI taxonomy): domain Eukaryota; kingdom Viridiplantae; phylum Streptophyta; class Magnoliopsida; order Alismatales; family Hydrocharitaceae; genus Ottelia; species Ottelia alismoides. The sequence goes on along the minus strand of JAZKJV010011797.1, from coordinate 621,799 downwards.
ATGAAATAAATATCAAAGTGGTGGAGCGTCGATTTTATCTACCCCATCTCCGACTCCAAGTGGGCCAGTCCATTACATGTGGTACCCAAGAAGACGGGTATCACTACAGTTGTGAATGAGTCTGGAGAGGAGATAGCTACCCGAGTACCCACTTCTTGGAGGGTCTGTGTGGACTACAGACGATTGAATGAGGCCACCAAGAAGGATCATTTCCCGCTGCCATTCATTGATCAGATTATCAAGAGGCTAGCTGGGAAGAATCATTATTGTTTCCTTGACGGTTACTCCGGATATAATCAAGTGGCCATTGCACCCGAAGACCAGGAGAAAACGACATTCACCTGTCCGTTTGGGACTTATGCTTTCAGACGGATGCTCTTTGGGCTATGTAACGCCTCGGCGACATTCCAAAGGCGCATGTTGTCCATTTTCTCGGACATGGTGGGTGAATGTTTAGAGGTCTTCATGGATGACTTCTCGGTCTATGGCGACGGGTTCGATGCTTGTCTTGACTGCCTAGACCGTGTGCTTCAGCGCTGCATTGAGGTCAATCTTGTATTGTCTTGGGAGAAGAGTCACTTCATGGTGACTCAAGGGACGGTCCTTGGTCATATCATCTCCAACAGGGGCATGGAGGTCGATCCGGCCAAGGTGGATATCATTAGAAAACGCAATCCACCGTCCAATCTGCGGCAATTGCGGTCTTTTTTAGGGCATGTCGGTTTCTACCGACGGTTCATTCAGTACTTCAGTCGAATTGCCCGACCGCTTACTGATCTGCTGATGAAAGACACCGAGTTCATTGTAGATGATAAGTATCTTGCGTCTTTTGAGACTCTCAAAAATATGGTTGTCACGGCTCCTGTCCTTCAGCCACCTGATTGGTCTCTCCAATTCGAGATCATTATGGATGCTTCTGATTTTGCCGTTGGGGATGTGCTTGGACAGAGGAGGGATGGATTGTCGTTTTCCATTCACTACGCCAGCCGGACTTTAGATGCCACACAGCGGAACTATACTGTGACTGAGAAAGAGATGCTGGCCGTAGTCTTTGCTTTGGATAAGTATCGATCTTATATTCTCAAATCTAGAGTGACAATTTATACAGATCTCACCGCCATCCGGTACTTAATGGCCAAGAAGGATGCCAAAGCATGCCTTACCAGATGGATCCTTCTGCTCCAGGAATTTGATATTGAGATTAAGGATAAGCCTGGAGTTAAGAATGTGGTGGCGGATCATCTTTTCCGATTGGAGAACCTTGAGAAGTCTGAGCCCAGCGCACCTATCACAGAGACGTTTCCAGATGAGGCGATCTTGGCTATCACCTCGCTCCCGTGGTATGCCGACATTGTGAACTATCTTGTTGCCAAGACGGTCCCACAAGGTTGGCCCAGGCAGAAGCTCGAGACCTTCCTGGCGAAGGCCAAGCTTTACCATTGGGAGGATCCCGTCCTTTATCATGAAGGAGGGGACAACATCTGGAGGAGGTGCATTCCTCAAGAAGAGCAGCATAGCATCTTGACATACTACCACAAGCTTGAGGTAGGAGGACATCATTCTGGAAAAAGGACAGCACAAAAGGTGCTTCAATCCAGCCTTTGGTGGCCTACTCTCTTCAAGGATTCAGATGAGTTCGTGAAGAGATGTACTGACTGTCAGAAGATGGGAACCTGCGGACAGAGAGACATGACGCCCATGCAACCCATTCACTTTTGTGAGGTTTTTGATGCATGGGGGATTGATTTCATGAGCCCATTTCCTAAGAGTCAGAGATTTGAGCACATTTTGCTCGCTGTGGATTATGTCAGCCGATGGGTTGAGGCCATCCCCGCCCGAGCCGCAGATGCTAAAACCGTGTGCAAATTTTTGAGGAAAAATATCATTTCACGGTTCGGGGTACCTAGAGTCTTGATATCAGACGGGGGGTCTCACTTCATCAATGACAAGGTTAGGGCCCTTGCAGACGAGTTCGGCATTGACCATTGGGTTGCCATGCCATATCATCCTCAGACTAATGGTCTTGCCGAAGTATCGAACCGGGAGATAAAAACTATCTTACAAAAGGTTGTCCGCCCAGATCGAAAGGATTGGTCACAGCTTTTGGACTCGATCTTGTGGGCCTATCGGACTTCTTTCAAGAATCCATTAGGGACATCTCCCTTTCGTCTCGTCTATGGCAAGCTATGCCATCTACCTGTGGAGATAAAGCACAAGTCACTTTGGGCAGTAACTGAGCTATTGTTGGATCCCGAGAGTACATGAGATCAGAGAAGAGCAGAGTTGGCAGCCCTGGAGGAACTGAGAGATACAGCCTTTTCTAGCAGCCTACAGTACAAGGAAAAAGTGATAACATGGCACAATTCTCATATCACCCATAAACAGTTTGAGCCAGATCAGCGCGTATGGTTGTTTGATTCCAGGCTGAAATTATTTCCAGGGAAACTACAGAGCAAGTGGAAAGGTCCCTATGGGTCAGGAAGATACATGACAATGGCAGTATTGACATATCCGAACCGTCATCTTCCTCTACCTTCCGTGTTAATGGTCAACGCCTGAAACTATATCTATATCATGACCCGTCGACCATTGATGTTGCCCCCATTCTTCTGGTATGAGATGTGTTCTTTGACTCGTATCACTTGCATCTCATACATGGTGATCACCTCCATCTTCCGCTGTACAGATCCATCTGTCTATATCATGCTTTCATCTGTTGATTTCTTTTCTTCTTTTCTTCTTTTCTTCTTCTATTTTCTTTATCTATCAAAAAGGTGCTACCCCTTGTTGTCAGTTTCTACACTTAGGACGCACTTTGTCCTAAGTATAGGGGGTGTGCACCCCGAGTGTTTCATTTATTTCGATCCTATCCATTGTCTCCTCTTCTTGTCTATACTTAGGGATATTTTACTCTAAGTATAGGGGGAGACAATCTGAGTACGATCTGTTCATTCCCACCCTTGACCCTTCCTGTGTTGTGTACAGACTTCTATACTTAGGATTATTTGATCCTAAGTATAGGGGGGACGGTCAACTTCTCATTCGGTTATTCATTTATTCATTTCTTTATTCTTTAGACTTTCCTATACTCAGTACGAGTTATGTCTTCTCTTTTCTCTCCGATCTATGAGGACATAGCTCAAGCTAAGTATAGGGGGGTCGTATATACTGCGTATATACTTTAGACATAACTCGTACTTTCATATAATTCATTAAAAATTGTAATAAAAAGATGTTACCGTTCCTCAAATTCTTTTTGTATCTATTGATTAATAAATCAGGTAAAAATATTTTTTTGCAAAATGTTTGAAAAATAGTTTGAAAAACGTTGTGAACGTTTATTGAAAACGATTTTGAAAATGTTTTGTTACATGTTTTAAACCTTTGTAAAAATGTGTGATTTGTAAAATTTATTTTCTTTATGTGAAATAAAATGTTTGAAAAATAATTTGCAAATGTTTTGAAAAATGGTTGCAAAAATATTTTGAAAAATCTATCTATACTGTTTGAAAAACCTTTGCGAAATGATTTTCAAATGTGTGTACATGTTTGTAAAAATGTTTGTAAAAATTATTTTGGACTATAGTTTTCAAAAATTGTGTGAAAAGCTTGTGTCAATTAAGTTTGAGGAATACATACATCTCACCCAAATCCACTATAGATATATGTGTATAAAATTGATCACTTACCCTGTAAATCCTTAAAATCCACTTCTTGTATATATAAGAAGCACTCCCGTGTACATATTTTTCACCTAGTTTTTAGCCAAAAAAATTTTTGTGTTTCAAATATCCCAAAAACATTTGCAAAATTAAAATCCAAAAACATGTGAGAAATCTTCTTGAAAAATACAAAAAATGCATATGCATCATCATCATCATATTTGCAAAAATCCATAAAAAGTTCAAAATCTTGAAAATTACATCACAAAAAAATTTTCTACATTGCATTGCATGGCATGAGCATTTTTTTGATTGAGTCTGACAGTTGAACAAGTCTAAGTAAAATCCGGAGATTGGAGCTTGATTGGACCTTAAAATCTACCTAATAACAGGAACCTTATAGGAACTGGGTGTGAGGTACTTTAGGTCTAGTTGACTTAATTCTTTGAGGATCACGGGACTTGGTTCAATGGATTCTTGATTGCCTAAGTAGAGTATTTCGGAGCACACACATGACTCTTGTTGATAATGACTAACTTGAACACCTGCACCTTTCACATGGCTCAACTCAGTTGGAGTGGTGAGGGGATTGGATTTGACGGTATGAGATGCACACAAGTGGAAACATTTGTCCTCCTCTAGGGAGGGAAGTGTACCCCAACCCGTCCAGTGATGAGGAAGTCTAAAGACAGGAGGTTGTGGGTTGCAATAAAGCTTCAAAAGAGAGATAGTCTACTAGCTCAAGAGGAAAAACTCCTTATGTAAATGTTGTTGTATATAGTATTCAAAAAAAATGTTCAGGCATGTACAAAAATAAAAATCTTGCAAAGTATGTACAAATGTGTAAAGCTAATAAGCAAGCTTGAGTTCCAAAGTCAAATATGTGAGCCTGCAGCAGGATGACTTGACTACACTGGTCTTGCATCCTAGGATAGGTAGCTACACTGGCTACCGTCCATTCTTCTCTTCACCCCCCTCCTCTTGAGTTGGTTGCCACTTGAACTTAGAAGGGAATACCCTGCTCCTCGAGGATGGAGTTATTAGATTGGGGAATCATTGGGTTGTCGTACTGAAGAAGTCAGTTTCTTTGTCATTCTAGTTGGGGAGAGCCACTATCACTTACACTGTTTGAGTCAGATTCATAGTCGTAAGGGTTTGCTTATGAATTGAGATATTTCTGACCTGGCTATTGAGGAGACTTGGACAGAGTTTTGGGATTCTCAAGTACTGTTGGATTTCAAATTCGGTTCTCATTAAGGTTCCGCCCGCACTAAAATTCCAAAGGTCCGACTTAAGCTCCAAACATTGATTTTGTGTAGACAAGTTTGATAATTAAACTAAATCCAAGTTCTTCTTTTTCTTTTCTTTCTTTTTCTTTTTGCACTTATTGCATAAGTGTTTGCTAGGGACTAGCAAAGGTAAAGTATAGGGGGATGATGAATCCACATTTCATCATCTTTATTCTATCATTTTGGCCTCAAAAACCCTAGTGAATGCGTGTAAATAGCATTAAATCCATCATCTTAGCATTCATGCATGTGCATCCAAATAGTGTATAAAATACTGTAATTAAAGCCAAAATTATAGAATAAATAAAAGAAAAGAAAAAATAAAATATTGTAAATATTTTATGACCTGAAACCTCGAGACCTAGGCATCTTGATAAATAGGTCGACAAGGAATAAAGTATGGGGGAGATAAGGGTCAAAATACAGTCAAAATACCTATTCTATTTATTTATTCTTTAATCATTTTGGGACCTATTTTCGGTTCCACTTTTTATACCTCAAATAAAGAAACCTTGTACATGAAATTTTTAGATAATTTTATATAGAAAAATACAAAATTGATTTTAGTGAAAAATCAGGTACAGATAAAAAGTTATGGTCTGAATAAAATTCCAGAATCCCAACTTCCCAGACCCGTATCTCACAAATAAAAACTCCAAATCAGCAAACTCACTTTAATTGTATATAGAATAAAATAAGCTATTTAATGGCGGTGGTTTTGCATTTGGCGGAGCTACAGTTTGAAAGTTGAGTTTTGGACCCCCCTTGTATACTTGTACAGATTAAAATATTCAATTTATTATTTATTCATTATTTTTGTATTTTATATTTCTATAATTATGTAAATATTATTTAAAATATTTATGTATATTAAAATCAGAATAAAAACATAAACGAAATACAAAATAAAATACATGTATATATATAATACATAGGTATAAGAACTATACACATACATATATATTTAATACTTTTATTTTATTGAATATACAAAACAATTCAGAAAAATAAAATAAAAATATAATTAAGTATATAAAAGTATTTTTTAATTTAATAAAATAATAAATAAAATTAAATACACAAAAAAAATAAAATAATAAAATATATAGGTAATACACCTATATAGACTATAAAAGCAACTTGTAAAAATATACCTCATAAAAATAATTAAAAATCAGAATAAAATACTACATAAAATAATAAATATTTTTATTTAATAACCAAAATTCAATTCGAACATTTTCTAATTTTAATTGAATTTTTAAATCTTTTTCCAGGGGTTTTTCCTGGTTGGTCCACGTGGACCAACCAGGTGCCGGCCCCAGTTGACCTCGGTCAACTAATCGTCCTCCACCCCTGTAGCCTTTGTCAGATTAGGTTTTGACCTGTCTTCTCGCCTTTTTTGAGGGTGCATCTTGCATCTTCTTAGAATGATTCCTTCTGCAAATCGTCGCCTCGTTCATCCACCTTGCTCGCCTGGTGATTGCCTTGGGCTTTGGATCTCTGTGCGAGGCATCTTCCCTCGATCTTTGAAGCGCTCCAGTCGTTGAGTCAAACCTCATATATTGGACACCCAACTTTTATTTGATATTCGAACCCCTCATTCTAGGTTTAGCTCCCTCTTCTTGTGCCCGAGCCCTCTAGGAAGGTGACAGCTATTTTCGGAGCATCTTAGGCCGGTCGAGCGAAGCCTGAGGTGGCCCCAATCACCTCCGCCACCATCGCCGGCATCGAGGTACCTCCCTCCGGTCTCCACCGTTGAGGCAGCCTTATTTTCTTGTTATTTCTTTTGCATTTTATTTGCCATGCCCTAGGTTTAAAAGCCCTCAAAAATCTTCCAATTCCATCGAGTAACTGCCCAATTTAATCACCTCACCGGAGCGCTCCTCCGGTCGAGCTCTGTCCCGTCGATTCGCGCCACCTTTTTGCCAGCGTAGGACCCAAGCACTTTGCCCTGGGTCCTATCACGCATTTTTGCAGGTCAACGGACTTTGACTTGAGCCCAGGAGCGTTTTTGAAGTTGCGGAGCCTAGCGGAGCTCCACAGCTCCGCTGTCCTCCTCCACGAGCCCCAGCTTTTAAAGCCCCTGGGAGATAGCCCAGACCTCGGGGAGGCTCTAGCCTTATTTTGAAGTTCAGAAGGTCGCCGCAGAAGGAGCAGGAGCGCGGAGAAACTCGCCTCGCCGGCATTCCTCCGCGGTTCTTGCTTTGGCCCTCAGCACCGTTGGATCGAGGCGAAGCCCCAGATCGCTTGTCGACCGTCGGATCATCAACGCCTGCACATCGTCAGATCTCGATCTGAGATTTAATCTCAGACGTCGAAGCAAAGCGTCATCGGCCGTCAGATCGTCGCCACGTGTCAAGTGAAGAAGCCACGGCCGTTGGATCACGCGCTTAGGGGTATTTTGCATTATTCACCCCGTGCCTTTTGTAATTTTCTTTTAGTATAGAAACTTTCATTGGTAGTTTAAAATATTTTGTAATATTTATAAGTAGGCCCTTGAACTTTCCGTATTTGCAAGTAGGTCCTGGCCACGTCACCTCACGTGACCAATACACGTGATGTGAGGGCATTTTGCACAGGACCCCTCCAGGGTTTAAGTATTTAAATTTAGTCCAGGGATTTTTGTATTAAGTGTAAAAGTTTTGGAAAAATTGCAAGTTAACCCTCGGGTATTTTTGATATTACAGATAGGTCCTTCCCAAGCGTGTGCTAGTCACGCGCCCTGGTGGACAATTTGCAGGTGTGACCCTACAGTTCTTGTATTTTACATTTGGTCTATTAAATTTCTTATTTAAGTATAAATTTTGTTGGAATATTGCAACTGTGCCCCTGGAAGTTTTGATATTTGCATTCATACTCCTACAAGGCTTAGTATTTTTGTGTGATTGTCTTATTTATTTGGAGCATCACTTTTATTCGAAAAATTCTCAAAAAGTTAACTTAAGCTCCTGTTAACTTGCATATTCACGTCATATTTTTGCATTGCATTTTATTGCATTTTTATATTTATTAAAAATCAAAAACATGCACTTTAGACACTGTCTATCTTAGAAAATACCAAAAAAATATTAAAACACCTTGAAAAATTCCAAAAAAATCACCTAAGGTCTATTTTATTGTATTTCAGAGTCAGTCCAAAAACCACTAAAAATCTCAAAACCAAAACCTTAAAAATTATAAAATACCCAAAAACTTCCAAAAAATCTAGAAAATTTTAAAAAATGCAAACTCAGTTCATGTAGGTTCCTTATTTTATTCTCTTTATTTTAAAATTAATTTGCAAAAATTTTGATACTGTTTGTTATTTTTCATACCATTTTAATTTCGGCCAGAATATTAATTCACTCTTTTTTGTATTTTGCCTTTTAAAAATACCTAAAAGATTCTGAAAAATACCCAAAAATCACGGAAATAGTAAAAAATTATAAAAAGACCAAAATATTTTATTTTCTAATTTTTGACTAATTTTCCCTATTTTTATAAATATTCTATCCCTTCTTTTCTTATATAGTTTATATATTCTAATGTTGAAAAAGAAAATAAAAAATAAAAAATATAAATAAAAAATCAGTAAATTAAAAATCAAAATACAAAATTAAAAATTAAAAATTAAATAAAAATATTAAAAATTAAAAACCCACAAAAACATTTGCATTGCATTTTGTAGACAATACATCACATTTACACACACACACATACACACTTGTTGATCTATCCTGCCTTGCTCCCTGTGTTCGAACTCTCTACGTACTTGAATCTATGCATCTTTTTTGTAGAGTTAAAAATAAATTTGACTCCACATTTGTATGTCATTGTTTGATATTTTATTGTGGGTTCATTGTTGATTAATTAGGGATTCTTGAGCGGTCAAGACACCGACTGCGGTTTCGCCTTGTGAAACCGTACGACCCTCGATTTCCCTAGTTCTCATAGGGGACATTATGTTGGGGTGAGCCCTTAGGAAATATTTTGTGGAGATGTCGATGAGAAGGTAACGTGAGGGGTGGGGGCGGCGTGGAACAGGTGTTGAGTCATTTTTAGAGGAGCAGGCATCTGGGCTTGAGGTGCCTTTCACGAAGGAGGAGGTTAAAAATGCGGTATGGGGTTTGAAGGCGAATGGGTCACCTATGCTTGACAGTTTTCCAATATTCTTCTACAAGGAGTTTTGGGGCCTACTGAAGGAATACATTATGGCAGTAATCAATGAGTTTAGAGATGGCAACACGGGATTCGGGAAGGTTAACCGGGCATCGTTTTTTCTTCTTCCCAAGAAGGATAACCCGATACATGTGGAGGATTATAGGTTGATTGTGTTGTCTAACGCAATCTACTTGATTGTGGCCAAGGTACTGGCAAATAGACTCAGGAGAGTACTAGATGATGTAATCCTGTAAAATTAGACTACCTTTATCCCTAGCAGACAGATGGTGGATGGACTAGTTATGGCATCCGAGATTTACCTTCAGTGGCGTCGGGAAAATATGAAGGGAATGATTTGGAAGATAGACTTTGAAAATGCATACGACTGTGTGGACTGGAACTTCCTATTGGAATCTCTGCGATGGCGCGGCTTTAAAGACCTATGGATAGCCTGGATGAAGAGGTGTAGCACCACCTCATCATACTCAGTTCTAGTGAATGGGAGACTAGAAGGTGGTTTCTTCCAACCGCAAAGGAGTGTAAGGCAGGGATGCCCGTTAGTACCGATGCTTTTTGTCTTGGTGGCAGATGCTTTGGCAGTGATGTTCAAGAGAGCGGTCGACGAAGGGTGGTGTGAAGGGTTCCATTTAGGGTCCATCTCTATTCCACTCCTGCAATATGAAGATGACATGGTGATTTTATGGGTGGTACATAAGACATGTACAGAAGGACGAGACAACTGGTGGAGATCTTTAATAGCATTTCAGGTCTCAAGATCAATAGAGAGAAGTCTGTGGTGATCCAGTTCGAGACGGATGAGGTGGAGAGTAGATCAAAGGCTGTACTTTTGAGATGCCCCCTTGGTGAGCTACCCATTCATTATCTAGGGCTATCTTAAGTGGCAGGCAAGCTCAGGAAAGCTGAGTGGGATTTGGTCCTCAGAAGATTTGAGCAGGGATTGGCAGGATGGAAGGCAGACACCCTGTCTAAAGGTGGGAAGTTGATTCTACTAAAGCATGTGTTGTCGGCGATTCCTATCTTTTTCTTTTCAACTCGGTTGATGCCAGCAGGTGTAAGGAAGAAGATAGAGATAATGATGAGAAGATTCTTCTAGTCAGATGGGAAGCAACAAAGATCAGGTATATACCTGGTAGGCTAGGAGGAGATCATGAGGCAGAGAAGCGAAGGAGGCCTTAGAATTCGGGATGTGAGTTGTATGAATAAAGCACTTCTGGCTAAGTGGGTGGTGCAGATTTGGGTTAGCACAGATAGATTGGCTATCCACCTCGTACATACTATTTATGGCACGAGTGGCGCCCTAGAAGCTGGTAGAGTGCGTTTTGAGTCTTCTCTTTGGAGTGGGATTCATGATGTTTTACAACTGGTGAGATCGAAAATGGTGCCAAAGTAGGGGGCTGGGGAGGTCTTTCATTTTTTGAAGACAACTGGACGGGGGAAGGGGAGCTCTGCAATAGATTCCCAAGACTCTTTACTTTGGCGGAAAGCAAGGGGTGTTTTGTCGCTGAAATCAGTGGGTCTGGTTCATGGGTTCCTCACTTCATGTATGTGCTTTCGGGACGATGAAGGGAGGAGTTGGGCAGAATGCTGCCGGAGCTACCCTCTCCTGATTGCATCTCTCAGGGCAGGGGTCATTTTATTTGAGAGGGGGAAAGATTCTCGGTGAAAAAGGCATACTTGTTGTTTAGAGGGACAGCTGAGGACTTGAATCAAGACCTGAAACAGGATATGAAGATTATTTGGGCAAGCAAGATTCCATGCAGAGTGAAGGTCTTTCTTTGGTGCCTCGAAAGGGGTAGGATTTGGGACAAAGCAAGAAGGGGGGGCTATTTGGCATTCCTGATACCCAGTGTGACAGATGTGGCGCACAGACAGAGGATGCGGAACATTTGTTTTTTACATGTCCTTTGTTGGAGCACGTTTGGAAGGAGGTCGGGACGTCTTGGATACTGCAGGTGACTCCTGAATTCTGGAGGTCAGTGAGGGCAGTGGGGATGAACTCGACGGACGATTGTTCTCTGCCGTTTGCAGTTCTTTGGGCCATCTGGGAGGAAGAAACGATCTAATTTTTAAAAATCAGATATTTTACTTGGAAAATGTAATCGTTTCATGTCTTTCCCTTTATCGTTTCTGATCCACAAGGTAATGTATATCTTTATTTTTTATGAAATGAAGAGTTTTTTTGGGGGTGAGTCCAACTCGGGATTCACCCTATTTCCTCTCAAAAAAATCTATCATGTTCTTCATAAATAATATGTTATTTTCTCACAGGAGTGCTTAAGGAAAACATATTGTCACATGGTCAAGCACGACGGCTTATGAAAATGTTTGATATTTTTAATTGAAATGGAGGAGAATAGAAAGAGGAAATTGCTGAGCGATTCTGAATCTTTGGATTTACGTTTGCAATTGTCGTCTCTATGGATGCGGTCAAAACTGGAATTGGGCATCACAGTCAGACCTATTCACAGATTTGCATGAGAGACAAACTTGTTGCTGTAAGGCTGTTGCTGTTGGCATTATATGTTTGGATCGATATGAGTGCTTCCCATCAAATAGGCTTATATTGCGAGACCACAGTTTCTTTATTTCTCTCATCAGATGGTTTGACATGAATTTATCTTACAGTCGATAATTTGTGGAATTTGAGCTTGAATGTACCCATTGGTAACCACAAAAAATGCTCAAGCTTAAATTGTTAGGTAGTAATCTTCTAGACATAAGCCACTCTCGAAATTCATGAGTTTCTGATGTAGAACTATTTTCAAGGTTGTTACAATTGACGAGTTGCATCAGTGATCTGGTCCTTATTGCAAAATTATTATTTTCTCATTGTAAAGATTGTAGTTCTGAGAGCATATCTGACTACAGTGGTGGAGATTTGCTCGTTTTCCCCCTTTTTTATCAACAAGATGAACAAATATGTTAAAACTTAGACAACGTGTAATTGAGATACTAGTTATGCATCAACGCGTAAATTGAAATAGAGAGGACGCGGTTATGTACTAGAAATAGCAAAGAAAAGGTGTTCACCACTTACGTCACATGACTTAAAAATCACAAATTGGCATATAACATGAGATACAGCATATACACCTACAACTAACTCCAACACCAACCAAAATGAAACGCGGCATCCAATGTGGACTCCGCTTCAGAGTGCATGGAAGACTACCTTCCTAACACATCGACATGAACTTCAAGAATTTCTATTATTTAAATCGCTGTTTAAGGAAGACAACCTCCCGTTTGCAGCAAGTTTAAATGACGATGGTGTGAGGTGGTGGTACAGTGGTGGATAGTGGCAGTCACGACAATGCAAGCGACGGTATGATGGTGGGCGGAAACGCGTGGAGGCAGCATGCTTGGAGTGGCTAAGACGGCGGTGCAGTGGTAGTGAAGGCATGTGATAATGATACCAACAATGTGCAAGCAATGCTATGGCTCAGAGTTTTCGAAGACGTACTAAAAATATGGCATGCCGTTGAGCTTACAGGAAGTTGACCCAAAAACCTGATATGAGATCGAAATAAAAATATGACATATCGATGTATAAACGCACAGCAGGATGCCTAGAAGACCTGCTTCGAGAACGAATTAAAAATATATAAGGCCGCTAAACTCATAAAAGTCGGCCTGAAGACCTACTATGAAATCGAAGTAAAAATATGGCAAGTCCCAAAATCACAGCAGGGTGGCCCGAAGACATGATGTGAATTCGAACGAAACATGTGACACGTTTGCTAAACTCAAAGCAGAGTTTGAACTAAACAATTGGCACCTCGGGGTTGTAGTATTTCAAAATATTTGATGTGTGCAACTAGACTGGGAGAGACGGTGGTAGTGGCGGTGGTGTCATGTATGAGTGTAAAAAACTCCTATTTTTTAGATTAATGATCAAGTTTCATGCATCAAAATAAAGTTTGGAGCAAAGAGTTGCCCAAAAGAGAAAAACTAACACATAATGTCAATACAAAAAGACCTAGATGCCTTGACATTTAGTACAACCTAAGATTGTTACCCATATACCATAAGAGTGATAATGTTTGTAGAACAAAAAAACTAAAATTAGTTTAACCCAAAGACGGATCCAAGGGGACGGTTGGAGCAAAACACATTGGAAGATATTCATTTCTTAGCAAGAAGCAGATGTAGGGATGTGGGTTTAGGAAGCTGACAATTTCTTGGTTGCAACAAAGGGTTAATGATTAAATATTTTCATAAATCGGGTAAAATCTACAAATGATATAAATAGTATATGAATATGCAAGTTTTCTAGGCTAAATTAGTAAAAAAAAAGGTCATCCTTTGCAATTTATGTGGGAGGGTGAGAAATATCCCGGTACATCCTCAAACAAAGTTCCTTCTAGATCAACCACCAGATTGATGCTTGTTTGGAAGATATCTGCCAATGGGATGAGGAATATGGATATGAATTATGATGTTCAAAAAATCCTCCAGGCTCCTACTAAAATTTGAAATATTTAGAATGGTATGAACTCTAATAAAGGGGCAATAGAGGCGTAGGTAGAGGGTTATTTCAGCAAAACAAAGTGGACACACATTCAATGTTTGGATATCAGGGATTAAGGGTCTATCTTGCCCCAATAGCTTATTGTCGCTAAGTGATCATAAGAAGAGGAAGACTCAAAGGTGGGATGGTTTCAACCAAAATTTTAGTTAAGTTTAGCACTTAAGCTTCCATATGATAGTAAATTATATAGATTATTAATTAGTCTTGAGGAGGTTGTCATACCAAGGAGGATTAAGGTGTCCTGGAAGGTTGAACAGAGGTGATGGTTGGATAGAAGTTCCTTTAGTTTTGGTAGGTCCTTATTTAAATTTGATCTGCGTGTGAGGACTTTTAGCTAATTCTTTTAATGTCAAAATTTGAGTGGGCTTTGAATAAGGAATGTATTAGCTGTGGACAAACACCCATACGATGAGAACAAGTTCATAAACGCATGCACTAGAAAAATTGCAGGATCAATGAGAACAATAAGCATCGCCATGTGCTCACCGAGTAATCGCCTAGTGCTAGCCCACGGGGTTGGTGAGCACACGTGCTCGCCCACCCTGTGCATGCAGCTCGCCTAGACGCAAGCCGGTGTGGGCGATCATTAATGCCCTCCTACTGGTCACCCACTAACTGCTCGCATGCACACCCATGCCATATCTGGCACCTCCTTGAAGCACATACTCGATGGACTAGGCATGCACATGTTCTCCCCAGGTCTAGAACATAACAAATTTACAGGTTCGTCAGGGTTTTGTAGCCCTGTCAAACAAGTAAGACATGCTCTAAAACCACTACTGGTGTTTAATAGGATTGTCAAAAATCAAACCTGAGATAGTAGATGGATATCAAGTAATTTATATGCATTGTAATTATTACATTTTCTACATAAAAATCAATAGATAAATAACAACCTACATAATAAATTAATCTTGACATGAAACAGATAAAATTGCACTAGAAACTGAAATATAACGCATGTAGATAATACACACATAAAAGTTCACAAAAAAAGTAATGACATGCTCAACTCTACTAGTAAAAAAACCTAATATTCATTTCTTCTTTGCCCAAAAGATCTTTGATATCAAACTCTACTTGGATTTCTTCAGGATTAGTCTCTTCCTCCTCTTCTTCTTCATTTTCCGTTTGTTGCACTATTAACTTTTATGATCCATAAAGAATATACATTTATAAGATAGTGATGAATCTCCATTCCATCACCTTTATTCTTTCATTTTAGCCTTAAATATTTATCGAAATGCATGTAAATATCATTACTTTGTAGAAAATAATACTTAATAATTGACTGACAAATATTGTATAAAAGCATGTATTTAGTTCTAAAATAAAATAATAAAGGAAGGAAAAGAAAAGAAAATGAAGTGTCAAAGATAATAAATGACCCTAGACCCTAGGACCATGTTAAAATTGAGTTGGTCGACAAAGAATAAAGTAGGGGGAGATTGGAAGATTAATTATACAGAAAATACCTCAAAATCATAATTTAATTCATGAATAAATAACCTTTTGGGTCCTATTTTATTTTCCTTTTTCCATACCTCAAATAGTAGAACCCTCAACATGAAACTTGTACATAAAAATACAAAGAAAATATAAAATTTATTTCACATTAAACTAATACACAGTGAACTCAGGACACACAAACAAATCGCAAACAAATCTTCAGAGACTTTGATCTCCTCTGCATAGTCTCAAAATGGACGAACTCACACTTATTAATCATAAAATTTAATTATCTATTTAATGAAGGTGGGTTCATTAAAAATGGAGTTAATATGCAAAAGTTGGCATTTGGGTCCTAATTGTAGTGTATAAATGTGTAATATATTTATTAAATCCATTTTTTAATCTTTCTTATATATTTTATATATTTGTAAATATCATTTGAAATACATTAAAAACATAAATATAAAATAAAATATTGAAACTACATTAAACTAAACAAAGTAATAAAATATATAAGTATACTATACATATAATATACATACACTTATTTATTTAACTAAATAAAATCAAATGTGTACTTAAATATACTTTAAATATATAAAATACATGTATATGATGATAAAATATTAAATACAAAAAAAATAAAATACTATAAATATAGGCAAATATAACTATGTATATACATGTAAATATGAGCATCTAATAAAAAGTGGTGTACAATAAATAAAAATACCTATAAAATATTGCATAAAATAATAAGTATTTTTTATATTTTTGACAAAATTATAAATCGTTTATTATTTATCATTTATTATTTATTTAATAGGATTTTTATCATGAATTTTCCTGATTGGTCTATGTGGACTAATTAGGTAGCTTGTTGACTTGCTGGTCAACAATACCTTCGCCTCTTTGACTCTTGTCAGAGTCACGAGAACCCCCTTCTTATCTCCATTTTTATCCTTACTCCATACTCGCTTCCTCGTCGAGACCTCTACCATTTTGTTCCTCCCACGACCCTACTCCATGCAAGCCCCATAGTTTCCACGTATTACCTTCCTCCCTCATGCGAACGCCATCGCCTTTATGCCCAGCACCTCTATGTATAAATAAAACTCCACACATCCCATTTTAATTTTGATCCTTCTTCTACCTCTGTAACCTCAAAGGAAGACCTTGAGATGATGCCTTGGTGAAAGGGGAACTCCCAATCCTATCGACGTGGATAAGGAGGCGGATGAAGTGGTCTACCACCGTTGAAGCCCCGACTCCGACGTGGTCTCCTACTTCAGGTGAAACTCCCTGTTAAGCTGCTCTTTCAAGGTGTATAGTTAGGATTTTGCCCTCTTAGTGTTATTTAGACATTAGTTTCTCCAATTAGGATATCCTGTAGGTTTAATTTTTAGATTTTAGTTTGATGGAGTTTTGGGCTCCAGCTTAAATTCACAGTGAATTGTTGTTCTTCGACCGGACATTCCACCTCATTATCATTCCACATTATCTTCTCCATTTTCCCCTCTGCTTCTCACATGATCCTACATGAATCAAGATCAAATCAAAACTCTTCCATCATCTTGGTCGAAGCTTCACTCGCCCCGCTCATCCACCATGTGTCTAGTTTCAATATTGGGTTGAGCACACTCGCCTTGAGCCCCGTAGTTCTTTTGTGCAGGGAGCGAGCTTTGAGGACCCTCATCGAGCTGATCTAGAGCTTCATAAGAATCTCCATGCAACTAAAGGTGAACAAGAATCCATGTCCCATTCAAGGGGAAATGGAACCTGTCGAAGGGCACATCTAGGTGCAGGACGCATCGGGGAAGCTGCTGAGCTTCTCAACAGCAGCAGAGGAGGTATGAGTTGTGAGAAATCATTGAATGAATCTTGCACAGGGTGTGTCTTGAGGTGTTCTTCGTGACCCCTCAAGAGTTGTCTGATCAAAGTCGGATCCCCATGTTATTTCCCCATCGTTGGATCAGCATCCAAACGGCATACCTCTTCGCCATCGAATTGACCATAATTGGTCCACGGGGAAGCAGCAACACCCCTCATTGGTGAATACCCATTCATTCACCTTTATTATTTTATTTTATATTTAAAACTCTAGTAAAATGCATGTACATATGAATAAGTTGTGCAAATTAACACTCTGACCTTTATCTATAAATAGTGCTTAAATACTTGTATTTAAATACAAAATAAAGAATAAAGAGAAGAAAAGAAAAATAAAGGAAGTATTGTAAATATTGACTATCTCTAAACACTAAGACTAAGTCAATATTGACTTGTGCGATGTGGAATAAAGTAGGGGAGATCGGGGGCAAAAAAATACAAATAAAATAGCATTTTCACCTAGAAACCCAAGGTGATCAGTACACGGTATATAGATCAAATTTACACTAATTTTTACATATATTTACACGCCTCAAATAAAGATATTTTCAATACAAAACATGTAAAAAATGTGTAGAAAATACAAAAATAATTGCACATAAAAATTGGGTATAGCATGACTGGGACACACAGATGAAAGTATGTAAACAGAACTTCACAGCTCAATATCTTTGCTAGATGAAATCAAAATTAACCAAACTCAACTTTATTGTACTCTAAATTAAATTATCTGTCTAGTGAATGTGATTTCATTAAAATTTGAATTAAGATGGAGAAATTGTCTTTTGGACCCCTATTGTACTATATACTTATATGTTATATTCCTTATATTCATTTTTGTATTTTTAATTTCCTTGTATTTTTAAATAATTGAAAACAGTACTTAAAATATATTTAAATAATAAACATAAAATAAAATCAGTAAAAATACATTACAACTAATATTGTATTAAAATACATATGTATACAATACGTATATTATAAACACTTATATTTATATAGGTATACAAATAAAATCAGAAAAATAAAATAAATATGTATAAATCCATATTTAAATATATTATAAAAATATAAATTATGTCATAAAATAATAAAATCTAAAATACAAAATTAAAATAAAATACACAATACATTTTTATTTATACCTATAATTGTACTTGTGATAATTAAAATCTAATAATTAGGTTGATGAAAATAAATAAAAATCACGTAAAAATAGTACACAAAATAAGAAACAACTTTCATGTTTCAAGAAAAAATTAATAAAATCACTTGCTATTTTATTTCTCTTTTATTTCCATTTTCATTTTTGTTTTGTCTCGTAGTGTCTTACGTGGACAAATGGAAGGGAGTCTGAGTTGACCCTAGTCAACTCCCTGATCATCCTAAGCTTGTGGTTGTCTGACGTTGACCTTGATTCTTCTCCTAATTTTAGCACTCGCCACATTGAACGAATCGCCTCACTCATTTCATGAAATTTCTTCCTCGATCTTTGCTCTCCCACACCAGAGCGAATCCTCGATCAACCTTACATCGATCCTTAAAGAAATCCTAGATCTTTCGAGCCTCTTAGTTACTATTTTAAATTGAACCTCCAAGCTTCGTTTCAAGTTTAATCCCTCTTGACCCGCATTTGACCCCTTGCATCAAATCCTGGAGCATATCTTGGTGATAGGAAGAGGACCCCATCTAACAACAATGAGGAGGAAGCGACCTTGAGGTGATTCAACCCATCAACGGAGCTTCTTCGGTGGTATCTTTCTCCCAGGCACATCAGGCATGTGAGCTTCTTTTTCTTTCGCTTTTTTAATTCGTAGGAGTAGGATTAGCGTAGCTTTGCCATTTATTTTAGTTGATTTCTTCAAACTTGGAAATCGTAGTTCACTAGAGCTCTAGGATCTGGCTTATATTAATCATGATCAGACCATTCTTCGACCCGCCAGATCTCCTCCACATCCTCCCTTACTCATCTTCTTTTTCCCTAACTCATCTCCACCATAATCCGTGATCATGATTCCTTCTTGGATTTTTGACTCGATCCTTACTCTTACATGCTGGCTCGTTATCTTGGGGCTTGCATCATTGATCCGCTGGATCTCTCTCGATCTTCAACCCGGCCCCACTCTCTGTATGAAACCTCGCCTCCTTCAAACATCGCCTTTTGATACCTCTTCCACCATTGAGCCCTATAACCAGGCTTCGAACCTTCTTCTTGGTTACAGCAGGAGTCGTTCCAGCCCTCTAGTGGTCTGATTTCGCGTAGAATTGAGGCGGTCCATTTCGCCGGAGTTAATTCGTCAGAGCTTGTTCCAGGCGTGCCTCCTGTGAGCTTCTTTCCTCTTCTTTATGTAGTTTGAACTCCCTAGAGCGGTAGTAATGTAGTGTAGCTCTTTTATTGTTTTTAAGTCCCTTGTATTGCTAGCAATATAAAAAATCTCGTTCACTAGAGCCACCAGCTCTGCCACCTAATTGCTACTGTCTCCACCATGCTCTACCTCCATGGACACCTCCAAATTCTTCCCCTCCACCTTCTGACTGCCCGACGCATCTCCACCCACCTTGATCTCGTAAAGAGAAAGGTCATTGCCTCTCCTCCTCCACCGCTCACCGAAGAGGCCTGAACCCACCTCACCTCCGCCTATCCCACTACCCTAAAGCTCGCCAGAGCTACGCCCTTTTGTCGTTGACTGACCCTTGCAGTAGAAAGCAAGGAAGAAGCCCCTTCGTGGCTTGTTGTGGCTTAATGACTTCACCCAGGGAGTGGTGCTCCGCCAGATTGAACCAGACACTCCCACACCATTTTGAGAGCACCAGCAGTCGGAGATCCAATCGGAGGAGTGACCGGCATCAAGTTCAAACTCGCCCTCGACAAGTTCTTCAGGTGTTCTTCCACCTCAGTTCTCTGCCATTGTATATGTGCCTCTTCCTAGTTGTAGCAACAGCCATTGGATCTGTTGCACCCTCAACCGTCTGATCTACCTCAGCGATCTAATCTGTGTCGTTGCATGCGAACCATTATCGGGCTTCCATGTGGCGCCACGTGTCAAGTGATCGAGATCCAACCATTGGTCAGTGCCTAGGACTAGGTATTTTGCAGTCGTAACCTAATTGATTTTGTATTTTATTTATTATCATACAAACTTTCATTTGCCATTATTTAAGTTTTATAATATTTGCATAAATACCATCGCACTCTCTTTATTTATTTGTTAGTCCTTGTCCATGTCAGTCGACAGAATCAGGGGATTTTACAATCAAGCCCCTAAAGTTTTGATTTATTGTTAATTAGTCGGAAATTTTGGAAATTAAGCAGTATATTTTCGATAAAATTACTAGTAGGCCCTCAGACTTTATTATGTTTGCATTTGGGTCCCCGCTAGTGTGGCTCACGTGTATCTTACATGAACTTAGCAATTTTGTAGCAAGGCCCTCACGGGTCTTAGATTTTGTATAAGGTCCCATAACTTTCTATTTATGTGTTATATTTTTATGAAAATTACATACATGCCCTTAAACTTTCTGCTATTTACATTACTGTCCCTATTAGTATTGCATTTTCTCGTTGTTGTTTCTATTTATTTAAAATACCAATTAAACTCTAAAAAATACCAAACAATTAGGATAAATGTCTGGTGTAGTTTAATTTCACGCTATCATTTTGGGCTTTAATTTTAGGCATTTTATCTATTTTATAAAAATCAAAAAGTGTCGTTTTTGTCCATGTTTGCAAGATAAAACACATAAAAAATATAAAAACATTTTAAAAAATCCCCCAAAATTATAATTTTTGTATTTATGTATTTTTAACCTTCAGATGAAAATCATTAAAAATAATAAAAGAAAATTCTAAAAATTTGAAAACTCCTAAAATACTTATAAAAATATAAAAAAATCCTTAAAAAATTCCAAAAATATATTTTCTATCCCTGAATTTTCTTTAAATTATTATCATTATTTTAAATATAATTTGGTGAGTTTTTTTATTCTATTTTCTATTTTTAATCTCCAGTTTAATTTCAGGTATTAATTTTATCCCTGTTTTAGTGTGTTTTTATTTTAAAAATATATAAAAAATAGCCAAAAATCTTAAAAATTAAAAAAATAGTAAATAATTTATTAAAACCCAAAAATATTTTATTTCATATTTTTGATTATTTTTGTGAATTTTTATATCAACCCTAGCCTACCTTGTATATATATTCTATATATTTCTATTATATATTAAAAAAAGAAAATATAAAAATATATAAATATATAAAAAAATAAAATCGGAAAATTAAAAATCAAAATATAAAATCAAAAATAAATTAAAAAATCAAAATAAAAACCCACAAAAATTGTAACTTGGCTAAGTAGTGAAGTAATAATTTGTGCTTTGATTTTCTATGTTGCCTACTCTATTCCTTTTCTTCATGTGTTCGACCCCTACTTGCTTGCCATTATACATTCTTAGTAGGGTATAATAAATTTGAACTCCTGCTCTTAATTGTTTAATTATCTGTGTGGGTTGATTGTTGAAACAACGAGAGGATTCGAGTAGTCGCCTCAACGACAGTGAGCATGATTTGTCAGGCCACTAATTAGCGACTCCCATCTTATTGTTTTTCACCCCTTAGTCCCGAATCTATGAACTATGGAAAGCCAACATAAATGCAATATTTACAAACACTTTATGTCACCCATTCATGTGTGCTACAAATGAGAAATATAATATTTCCGTAAAATATTTAATCATCTACATTGACCATGCATTTACATATATTCGACTGGTTTACGAGTGGATATTAAGCTATGTTGAACCTAAAATTATG